>WEIU01008100.1:121144-161284 GCA_013389925.1 Aegithalos caudatus | reverse complement strand
GGCCTGGGAGCGCAGCGAGCGCCCGGGTCCCCCTGCCCTGCCCTGCCCTGCCCTACCCCAGCCCGGCCCCCGGCCCGGGTAGCAGATCTGCTCCCCGCGCGATGCCAACGCCCGGTGCAACCAACAGCTCCCCGGGCGGCTCTCTGCGCTTCGATAAACTGATAAAGCCGGGGAAAAACAACAGAACGTCGGCACTCAAACAACACCGGAAAAGACCATAGTATGTTCCAAATATTTTACTAGGAGAACTCGTCACGTTTATGGGACAGTGACAACACTTCTGGGATTACCCACTAAAATCGACAGAGAAACAAACGGCCTAGAAGCAGTTGCAGACGCATTATTTTACTTTCCCAAAGCTGTTTTTAGCTGAACAAACACTGGAGTATCACACCATAGTGTGAGCCTGTGAGCAAAACCTAACAGCGTCGTCTCTCAGAGTAGCAGAAACAAAACCACTGTACAAAAATTCTAATGATAGCCTACTGTAGGTTAAAAGGGTATAATTTTTCCCTATCTTCCCCCACGCCTCATTTCCCTACAATCTGAAAGAAAGCACGCATTATTGTAAGCTAGTACTTGCCTTTCAACCATATTTTAGTCTACTCTTGTCTGTATTAAAACATCCTTTCTGAAACTGAGTCTGAAAACACTCCTTAGGGGCGCGCTTTTTCCATGCCAGGGGATGAAGAGGGGCTGTGCAAGGCTCTCAGGAGCCTACAGGGATGTTAAGAGTCACAGCTACCACCACCTGCCTGCTACCCTGGTGTTCCAGCCACACTGCCAGGGGCCTCCAACTCCCAGCTTTGTGCCTGTCCTTCAGGAGGCTTTTCTAGAGCACTGCACTCAAGGGCTAAGGAAACAGCTTCAGAACGTGGTACCAGTTTATTCACGCTAAGATTTAAGATCCCAAAAGCCCTCCTAGACATAGCCAGGCTACATGGAAGAAAGATGAAGAAAAGTCTATACTGCTGGAAAGAAATATTAATAATTTTTAGAAAGCCCTTCCAAATATGAGTACAAAAGTTGAAATAACCACTTTACATCAAATCAGTATTAAACTTCATTGTATTTTCTAATCTAAGCCAAATGAGAAACATGTTTACAAAAATATACAGTACTTTACAGAGTGCATCTGTCAGTATCATGAAAAATTTTCATATAGTCAGAATAAGACACTTGCAGAGCCTTGCATAGTCTAATTTTAGGCAGTTCTTACGTACTGCCTTCTATGTGTGTACAAAAGGTAAATCCCAACACCTTACACATCTGCATTCATAGCATCCTTGCAAGGGCACTGTACATTTTACACAGACTTTGGAAGACCATAAGCCTGTTCTGCTTGCAGCTAAAAATCAACAGAAGTCAGCAGGTACCACTGACTGATTCCTTCCCAACAATATCATAGCTACAGCACTTGTGGCATCATTCCAAAGGGAACAAATTTCACATATATGGAGCCCAGCCCATATACATCTGGCAGAGCAGGTTGTCATCACTTGCTTCTTGAATGAGGTAATGAACATGCCCTTCAATAGATAAAGGTAATCCTTTGATTCTGTTTCTAGTCTTAATAACACCTTGCAGCCGTTGTTCTATATCAAGGACATGGGTTTTGGCCTGGAAAGAAGAAAAAAAAAAAGGTACTATTCATGAACTTCTGCTTCTCAAAATAAAACCAGTATTTTTTAGGATGTGTTTGAAATAATATTATAATTTAACACAAAATCCAGATTCCTATACCAGCTACATTGAAAACTAAGGTTACTCACTTTTAAAAACAATTCTCTAGAATGGATATGTGTTTGGTCAAGCTATAACTTTTGCCTTACATTTTTACAGTTAAAAGGTACCAGAGGACTGAGAGAGCTATATAAATATATTTGAGAGTTGTTAGAAAGCTTTATTTCATACAATTACATTCAAATAAATGCAACATTTTCCTAGCCTTGTTCCTGGAATTCTGGATAAAATTTAAATCTGGAAAATTTAGTTCAAAATGATGAGCAACTGAAAATGAAGTTGAATTAAAGTGGTTGTGCTGAGCATCTCAAAATGAGCTGCTCCAAGGCTCACTGGAGGTGCCAGTTCATACCAGTTACACATTTTCTTTTAAAGCTCAAGCATAACATTGGCACCTCTCCAGAAAAAGCAGTTAACATATAAAACTATGTGGGTGGTCTTGTAAAAGAAAATTATGTAGACAAAGCCTGGTTAGTAACTGTTTGAAGAGCAGGTTATTTTCTGTGCTGAAATAGTGAGGTAAATTCTTTGTTGTGATACAGTTTCAGTGATGTAGTTTTTCCTTATCTTAACTACTGTGTTTTTCAGTGCTCCCTAACTATTATCTGCTATTACACAGTTATTTTCATTAAATAGTCCTTAAAAAGTAAAAATAGAAAGGGACAAATCAGAAATTTTGCACAGAGAGAAGATAATAATTAAGCTATACTTTGGATGAATAATATATCTTCAGCAGCAGCTAATAAAGAAACAGTATGAAATCCTAATTTTAATTGTGTAGTTCTTGATATGTAACAAGGCACATATTTATTCAATAATAAACATCCACTCAGGAAAAACACAAAAATACACATGGAAAGGACTCCAGATGTTACATGACTGTAAATCTGGAGGACTGTGCAAGTGAGGGGTAACAAGATCCATTGCTTCTGCTGATGTTGTCCTTGATTTAGTAACAATAACAAGAAAATTACAGGCCTTTTTGTTTGGTTCTTTGGTAGACAAAATACATTTTTTATCAGTTAAAAAAATTTCTTTATAGATAAAAATTATGAACAAAGAGATAATAAAAAACAATCAGAAAATTTTTAATGGAAGAAAAAACAGTTTGAATTAGGAAATATGTAATTTGTAACAATAATGGACATCTGACATTTGAAAACCTTAGGCTGTGCTAGTTTTAAACTCACCTTTTCATTGACAACTTCTCCAGTTTCATTCACCTGGGCTTTTGTATTCCCTTTAACAGGTTTACTCCATTCCACAAGAGGATCATGGAGAAAAGTCTTCAAGACACTAAATAAATTAAACATTTAGAAAAGGGTATGATACATAAAATACACTTAATGTTCAAAACACAAACACGACAGGAGCCTGTAGTTAGTGCTGAATATTTATACTGCTTTATATTTAGCTGCACGTCATGGTGAGAGTGAGCTGCAGGATGGGCATATGCTGGAACTGGCCCATTCCCCAGCAGTTAGTGTTTCACACGTTTAGGCTACAGACAGCTTGGAGGAGTCTGTAGCAGAAGCAGCTGCCATACCTCATCAGAGGCTCCCTCTGGTCACGCATCAGCCTCAGGGTGACTTCACAGGCTCTTCGGAAGAGTCCCTCTGTTCCCATGGGACCCATCCCATTAACCATGTTGTGCGTGAGGCGGAAAGGAACGATCTCCGGAACTTCAAAAGTTTCTCCCTTTACATTGAAGAAAAATAGGTATGCCTTATGTGTTTAAAGCATTATTAAAGAGCAACATTTGCATTGGCTTTAGGTTTTTTTCTCCATCTTAGTCAGTGACAGATTCTTAGCTGGCAAGAGACGTTTGCTCGGCTCAGTCCTACTCCAATAAGGGGAAATTACAGCGAGTAAACGATAACATTGTCCAAATAACCTGTTTTTCCCTGTTTTCACACACTAATACAGGGTATAAATTTTGTTCTTAGACATATATTTAGGCTCTATAGTCTCATTGCAAAATGCTAACTTATCTAATATGCAAGTTAGCTTAAAAACATTTTTTAAATTAAGTGTTGTATAGGACAATTTACACTTACTAAAAAGAAACCAGAAGAAATAACCTAATAGTATTTCTACCTCACTTATCTGAATTACAGAGGCCACATGTCCCACACCAAAAGCATCTTTCAACTGAAACACCAAAACTCTAAATCCCAATCTGGCCACAAATTCTGCTGTTTATTTTTATAGAACCATTGGAATTTCTGTGCTAAATCTGTGTGAAAGAGAACAACTCCACAGCAGAATTCTGAATGTAGCAATTATAGCTTTCTTTGCATGGTGATAGTGGAGAGAGGAGAGTTGCAAGACAGAAGCAGTCTAAAATTTGGGCTGTTTCAATGTGTTCACATCAGGTTATCTGATACTGGCTAAATCAAAAAGCTGGCTTTCACTGAATGCAGCACACAGAACGATCACATCCTCTTTATATATTCCAGGCTTTTTTGGGGTACAAATATGAGACAAGTGAGAGAAAGAACACAACTGACACGTTAAAGTAAAAAACGTGGAAAAAACCCCAAGACAATTCATAACTTACATGCACATAAAAATAAAGAGCAAGTTCAGCAAGTGGCATTTCTCACCTTATTGAAAAGGCAGTTGAAATCCACATGCACACACTCCCCAGTGAAGGAATCAAACAAGATGTTCTCCCCGTGGCGGTCTCCCAGGCCCAGGATGTATCCCACCATGGACATGACGGCAACAGAGCGGCAGTAGGCGGACCTGCTGTTGTACCTGTGGAGACAGAGCAGCAGCTCTGAGGCACTGCTTGGCACAGCTGTCCCCATCCTGCAGTCCCAAAAAGGGAAATACACAAAGGAGATGCTCTCCAGCTAGTCTGATCCCACTCACTCACTCACCATGAGGTAGGGTCAGGAAATGTTCTAAGAAACCACTCATGAAAGAGAGGAGGGTGACGAGGCAGAAGGACCTCTTTGAACATTTTCAGCTTTTCAGGCAAAGGTGCTGACTTTGGAAGCATGTGCTGCCGCAGTTCTTTCCCAGTCATATAGATACCTGCAACAGACCTCCTCAGTTAGGCAAAAGAAATCCCCAAATATAAAGCCTGATATGTACTATTACAATATGGTAACTTAAAGAAAATAAATGTCTCTGTAAAGTTGAAATAAATGATCAAATGAAAAATAATCTATAAACCATGTCAGCTGTGAGGTACAGGAAAGTTTTTCCCCAAACTTTTTTCCACTGATCACAAAGTTAACTTTTCTTGCTTTGTTAACAAGAAAATCAAAAGAAATCTTTTCTCTGGAAAGCTGCTGTATTCCTAACCTCGCTTCTATTGTGTATTATCTTAATTATCTCACATAAATGTAACAGAAATGAAAACTAACAAATCAAATCTAAAGAAAAAGTTCATGGTATTTTTTATTATTCAGTGCTGCACATGTATCCCCATGCTGCTGAAACAATTTACATCACTATATGTAGCAAAGTATTGAGATGCCTGTGGTATCAGTTCTTGTAAGGAATTTGTTAATTCCAAGCACCAGCTCTCTTCCATTTAAGAGCAAAAGTCTACCACACACATGAATAATAATATATTGCAGATAGATAAAAATACATGTGACTACACCTTCCTAGAATTTATCCTGACTCTTGCCATTTGTTTCATTTACTTAATAAGATCCAAGCCCTTTAAAAATATCTAAGAACTTTTACTATCATCTAATATATTTCTTTACCTTTCTCCTTATAAAGTTTTATCAGGATATTTCTTAGACCAGCAGTGTTATTCACCCACTCAATGATGCCACATTCATCATTTAATGGAATCACTGCGTAGGTGCGGATATGGAGCTCTCGCCTACGGGACTCTGCATCTTTTCTTAAGCACTATTCACAAAAGGAAAATGAGATTAACACATAACAGATAGGATCAAAATGGATCTCTAGCATTTACATTCTATCTATAACTACTTTCCAAGCACACAATCTAGAATTTACAAATCTAAGCTTCACAGTCTGCAGCAGGTCAAATGAAAGCAAAATGTGCATCTGTTCTCTAAAGTAGATTTAAAAAATGAGGATTTTGCAATAAAATAGTCAAACTGCGTAACTTGTACATGGCCTAAATCCCTTAAAAGCAACATTTGAAATAAATCTTTTAGTGTTTCAGAGACACTGTCATTTGTTCTAACCTCATAGAAGACGTGGTACCTTAACCTTAAGCATATTGCTGAAAAGAAGAATAGAACTAAAATAAGAGGTATGACAACACTTTAGTGTAAAAAGACTAATTAACCTATGTTTTATAAAATATATTAGAAATTACTAAATAAGGAATATTAAGCATGACAGCAGAGAGTTTGCAGGTATTTATTTATTGTAAATAACCTGTCCTGTCTATTTTTGCTAGAATAAGCAATTGTTTTGTCAGAATATTGTAATTTATTATTCTTTTCACAAGTCTGTAAGAGTCATACAATATCAATTGCTACTGGTTTTTGCTGAAATAAGGTATTTTGTACCAGTTGACTTTTCTTCCAGTGAGCTTTATCTCAAACTAAATTGGCTTTTTTTTGTTAGATAACTCAGTGTTCTGTCCTGGTCACTAAGTATAATGCACCTGATTTGTCTCATTCATCAAACCTTATTAATAAGGGAGTTGAATTCCATGAGTCGACAGTCTTTTCTCAGATCATCTTTTGGCTTGCACATCATAATGTAAGATTTCCCATCAGAACCTTTCAAGGTGATCTTTTTTGGCTTTTGAAGTGAGGCAAGAATTTCCACCTAAAGAGAAAAGAAGTTCTTCACTAACATCTGTATCAGATTACCCAAAAAAAGTGTGCAATTGTAATAAACCACTGCAACCAATCATGTTAGCACTTGGTGCTGCAGCACATTCACATCAGACCAAAACTTTATCTGAGTGCCAAGGGACCACACCTGCCTCAGGCTGCCGTGTCAGGTACCACAAAAGTAATTATGGAATTTCCTACTCCTTCCTCCCACTTCTAGAGAACAGAGATGTACTTGCAGCTACGTTTGCTCGACATGAAGGGAAAAAGCAGGTGCCACCTAGAGCCTTACCGCATCATCAAAGCCTGCAATGTAGGCCCAGCAGCCAGGAAAGGGGTCATGGTTGGCATGGGTGCCAGCAATTGAAGGGAGAGTTGGTATCATTACAGATTGTAAGGGGATGAGAATTTCACTGAATGTGGGCTCCTCTACTAATCTTTTCAGTGTTTTGAAATGAATACTCATGCTTAACGTTGAGCTGTTTCCATCAACCTTGAAAAAAAAATGATCAAAGTTAGAAATTATATTTAAAGTTAACAAACACTTAATACTGCCCTTTCACATTAATAAATAAATACACTAGAATGATAAATGCTGATTGTAATAAGAAAAACAGCAAGCTACATTGCAAACTAAATAATCGAGAAGTAAATATATCTGGCTGTTATGACAGACTTATTTTTCACTTTGAATATAAATACAGAATAATGAAATAATTCATTTAGTTCTACCTTTATTATCAAGTTAATTTGTTCATAAAAGAACTCTATTTTTACAGTAAAACTCTGAAAATTAATGGGCATGAATGATATGTGAAAGTACAAAACAATGTAAAGCCTATGCACTGTTAAACAAGCCATTATGGTCTGAAATATTTTACAGTATGCTCAATTTAGAGCTATTTTAAATCTTTTACAATTTAGTGTAGTTTCTGCTAAACTGCACTAATATTATGAATTACTGTTAATTAATATTGATATATAATAATTATTAATATATTAAAATCGTATTACTATAATTAATATTACGAATTGGCTAATGAAAGCAATCAGAAGCATCTTTGCATGACATTCTTGAATAATCCTACAACATGCATTAATTTTTTTTTTTGTAAGTACTGGTTTGTTGCAGAGTTCCAACAGCTTGTCCGTAAGGCGTGTGGCATCTCCAATGAATTTTCCTAAAGATTCCTTCATGTGGATAGCTCTGTTCAGAATTTCCTTACATCGATTGACACGCATAGGGTAAGAGGACTGAGAAAAAAGGAAAGTTAAAATTTATTAAATATGAGTTGAAGAATCCCCCCCAGTAGTTAATATTCTTTCCTCTACTTATTGCTTATCATATTTAATATCTGGAGAAGGATGTGCTTCAGTTGAAAAGCTGAAGTGGTACTGTTGGTGGGTGTGTGGGGGTTACTTCTGAAATAAGTCTTGGGAGTCCCACAACATACAGGCCAATATTCAAGTGTATGTCTGTATATCCTGGATGTTATTTCATCTAAAGAAACAGTATGCACCACGCTTCCCAGTCTGCTTTGAAATGATCCTACTGCCAATTAATTTGTTGTACATCTATCTATGATTATAGGACTGAAAGTACTAAAACACAATTAGTAAATACAACAAATTCTGTTGCTCATAACTACACAATTCATCAGCTATTTGTTATTCAAATTTCCTTTCCTAATACAGCATACAAGTCTGGATGCATATTAGCATTCCAATCTGGAACACTTAAACTGTAATATCTGAATTAAGACTGCAAAAAAATAATTTGAAATGATGACATAATATCCTCTTCTACAACACTGCATCACAACAAATGAAACTCTCAAATCCTTTCTATCAGCTTAGAGTAAAGTAGGTTATATTTACATTTCTGAGAAAAACAGTTTTGTAAATTTAATGAAGGTGTAGCTATACATATCAAGGTACCTTTGACACAGCAGTCATCATCCACATTGCTTGCTGTGGGTAGGCTAAAAACACTTTAGCCACAATCACCATCAGAACTGCAAAGACTTCATCATGGGAATGGCAGATTCGGGAGATAAGCTGGGAAAAGGCTGTCAGGAACTGGTAAGGTGCCAGGTGATTGGTGTGCTCTGTAATCACCTTGTTTATTTTAGCCAGATCATTCTTCATTTGAACACGTTCTGAACGACCTGCTGTAAAATGAAAAGAAATGCACGTTCCTGGTTCTCTCCACTGGGAAGAGAAAGTCATTTAAATCGAGGCTATAGAGTAATATTTTGGTGGTAATTTCATAAGCCAAAAAAAACTGGAGGAAACAAAAGCTCCTAAAGTTCTTTTTAAAAATTAAATCTCCTTACAACTCTTAAAATTACTTCTCTAAAATGATACAATGGCATAGAACAGACTAAAAACACTCCATGTATTTGCCTGATAAAAGGTTTCCAATGTTCTTTAGTGGAGAGGAAATGAAGAAACTCTTCCCATGGGATGAAATTAGCACATCTCCTATCTCCATCCCTTCCCCTGAGGACCCAGCTTGAGTTTCACATCAGCACCTCAGGGTGCAGGATCTGATGTGCTTGCAGCCAACACAGTTGACCTAAGTGTGTAGAATGAGAAGATCAAGGAGCACAACTGTGTGCTTCCCTCCAGACCTGCAGCAGTTTGCCATTTTCATTTGTACCAACATCTCCCACCCAAAGTACATCTGTGGTGTTAGTTTCACACGCCTTCATGCTGCTGCCTACAAGATTTTTTCCCCCATTTCACTTCAGTAAAATGAGGCAGAAAATGTCAGTAAAATTCCTTCAAAGACTGGAACCAAAACAAATTGAAAAGAAAAGCCCCAAAGCCTAACACTTTTCTGTAGCAAGTGCATACAAAACTACCACTCATCAATCATCACCTTAAAAGTGGTGACCAGGGGCATGCAAGGATTTTCTCTGTATCTATTTAATGACTTCAGTTACCGAAGGAACAAAGCTGTCTCATTATATATTTGAAAAAATTCTTGAGGATTTAATTAAAATAATTAATACTGTCCTGCATATTAACATCCTGTATTTTACAAGGACAGTAGTACTTTCTTGTTTCCATATAATGTCAGGCAAAAAATCTAAACAAAGTACTGGAAATATACTTCACTGCTCTTTCAATCATCTGTTCAAAAGAATGACATGGGAACTATGTACTGGAAAAAAATGTTCTACCTTTATCACATTCATATGCTTTTGCTCCGAAGTCCAGCCATAAAGACAGCATTCTTGGCATTGACTGATAGATGAATTGGTTTCCATATTGTAGAGACCTGTGATTACATGTTTAAATCAATGTATGTTAATGATATATATTAGAAGTGATACAAATTTTAAAATCTTATTTAATATTCCATTCTAACTTTAAAAATTTATGTCAGCATTTTAATGCATCTGCAACAACCAAAAAATATACAAAGGGGTTTTTTTTATTACTCAAAACCACAGATGAAATAATTAACTGGCTGACAAAAGATAGACAATTGCTTAGTCAGAAGTAAAATTAATTAGGTATGAAAACAAAAAGGAACCATGTAGTATTTTATTTTACAATACTGCATAAAAACTTGAGTCAGTCTGAATTGATGAAAGGAAATATATTCCTACAGAAATGTTTTTTCCCAGTATAACTGTCATTCTTTAATAGAAACTAAGCAAAGTTCCCTCTAACCTCCCAAAGTGATGAACAATGTATCTAATCAGATCTCCTTGTTTTTCCATCTTGTTGTCAGTTACCATCGGCATTAGTTTATCATAATATTTTGCAAGATAAAAATGTCCATCTTCCCATTCTGGCAAGAAAACTGTAACATCCTGCAACAAAATCAAAATGAGGTAATTACTTCTGAGGGGATCCTAACTTAAAAATATTTTCAAGGAAGAAGAATTTTGTATTAGTTACATTGTGCAGAGTACGTGCAAAAAAAAGCATTCGTTAACACTCTAACTCCAAAAATTCCAATTTTGCCTCAATATAATTGCCTCTAGCAAGCTAGAAGTCTGTTTTTAAAATACCTTTTAGTTTTGGAGACAGACAACTGAAGACAGAATGATATGGGATTCCTGAACTAGGAAAGATAATACTTTCATTAAAATCAGGTTCCTGATCCTAACAACTCAGTACTGAGTTTCTTAGAGCTTTTTGAAAAGTGAAACAGCATGATGTTAACAGTTGAACTCAATGATCTTTCTGACCTTAATGAATCTGTGATTCCATATTTTTCACATTTCTGTTTTCCTTCTAAATTATATTTAAAAGAAAAACAAAAAATTGTGTGACATATTAGAAAAGAGATAACTGCTGAGGGGAGAGGCACATCCCCTCTCTAGTAACACTGGTTTCTTTACTCTGCCAATACTTAGCAGAGAGTACTGAGTGTTAGTGTTTTTATAGAATCTGCTGAAATTTCATTTGTTTACATTATTTCAACCTTCATTTGATTTGATACATTTACATTTTTCTCTAAATGACTGTTACAGAAGTATGTTATTAAATAAAACAGCAGTCACTATTAACAGTATCAAATGCCAAAACTTGGACAGGAGACAGGCTGCTTTTAAGGAAGCATAAACATCTGCATCTTCTACTGTTTTAGGAGGCAATATTAATCAATGCCAAAAAGTATTTCATAGGCATCACAAGATGAAGCATGCAGTGCTGTATTGTTCAAGAAGAACATACCAGCTGTCCCTTTTCCCAGTTCTTCAGAGACTGGAAGTATATTTAAATCACAGTTACAAGTCACTCCCAGAGAGAAATAACACTGAAGAGTAGTACAGTGTATCACCAAGTCAACTCTGTGTATTTGGAGTAATCCACATTTTAGTGAGGAATTCTAATCTGTGCAAGAATGAGAACAAAGCCACTCTTCTGTAACTTTTTATATTAAAAGAATGATGTGAACTGTAGACTTCCCTGTACTGATGTGTTACATTAAACCTGGTTAAGACAGTTAAATTTTTACAAGAACTGCTTCCCTCCTACACATCAATGCACTATTTAATCCCATTAATGTTATACTTGGCTGACACCATCAGGAGCAGAACGAAAGCTTACCTAAGAAATACATTAATATTCAAAGCTCCTGCCTTGTTAACAGTAGTGTTCCAGGTTACCTTATACTACCTTGTATTACCTTATACTTTTTCATGACTGCATTGCTTTCAAAGTTAGCAGTTTCTTCCATAAATCTGCCCACTAGCAGCATTGCCCGACCATGGATGAGCTGATTTTTGGTATTGCAGGGTGCTTTATTTTCAGGGAAACATAACTCAACCCCCTTCTGGAGAACAATTAGTGCTTCATGAACCTCACCCTAAGAGAAAGACAGAAAACATTTTATATAAATGGATAGCATATGTCTAAGTAACATTTTACATACTCTAAATAAGAGAGGTGCAAAATTTCCCTCTTACAGTTGTTACTAAGGCAAAGCTACGTCCCCAAATGTTCTAGGCCATTCTGGCTGTGGTAACTGAATATTACTGACTTCAAATGCTTCTTGTATTTCCTTGTTATCTCAGCATTGTTGTGCCTTGAGGTGTACCACAACAACTGCCCTCATGTTTGCTACCTACTGCTGTAAGTTAAAAGGAAACAAATTAAGGAGAGGTTACTATTAAGATAATTTAGATTTGTCTGGGCTGCTTTGACAGTGGCAGGTAATCCACCAGTTTTTATACAAAGGTGCCAGAAGGATACAAATGGGTACAAAACAGGGCTGACCAGCAGCTGGATAATCAGCTGCAATGTGTTGATAGTCCCAAATGACAGATCTTGTTTTACATATGCTGACTGTGTGCCTTTTTTTTCTTGAAGAAAACTAAAACTATTATCTTCTTGGATGTAAGAAATTAAATTCCAGTTTTGTTTTCCTTACCTTGGACCAGAGCCACTTTGCTCTTTCTACATAAAGTTCTGAGAGGGTGGATTCCCCAGCATTCAGCAGAGCATTATAGGCAGTCTGGTGATGCCCAGCTTTCCTTGCAACTCTGGCACTCTGAAGCCAACACTGACCAACAAGCTCGCTGTAATCCTGGCTGCAAGGACATTTTTGCAGAAAATGAAACATTTGTTTGGAATGCTACTTTAAAATCTGAAGTAAATATCACAATGTATTAAAACACAAGCTGAATTTCTCAATAAGTTATATACTACATAATGATAATTTAAAACTATTTTAATACATTTTTTCATCTTTTTTCATCTTTTTTTCCATTTTGGCATAGAAACAAATACACTTTCTCCCTGTTTCTTGCTTCTCTTTCCTTTAGACAGTAGATACATAATATCGGAGGACTACTTTTGTCTACAACATATTCCCAGTGTTTTATCTTCTCTCTTCTAACCCATATATGGAAACCCAGAGTATTACTGAGAATACAACATACAAGAGAAACAGTCATGTCCTCACCTTTTATTGAGACTAAGCAAAGCCCTTCTCAGTGCTAAAATGGGTTCTTTTGCTCTGTAAGAGTTTTGGGTCATTTCAATACGGGCACACCAGTTCAGGGAATCTCTGCTATGGTCACCATCTGGTTGATAAAAAATTGGTCCAATACTGTGCTCCAACTCACACAGCATATGCAACCTGTGTTAGCAAAAGGCAAAAAATTGGTGAGAATTGATTGCTGTTTGAGATACATGCAAATTTTACAAAGTTTTTGCCATTTTCTTTCTAAAAGCTGGCTCTGTAAATAATGCCAGCCAGTAGGATTTATGCTGAAAGCAAAAATGCAGCAAAAGCAAGCACACAAAATCAAGGATAACTGATTCATAAACTGTTTAGTTATTTCTTCAATATCCCTTTGCCAAGCTCCTGAAAAGAGACAATGTAGATCACTCAGAGAGGAAGCCAATCTTCAGCAAGGGTATTTCTATCCACTAGTTACTTCAACAATTCTTCAGAAAGCCTGACATTTTCAACAAACCCAATTTTACAAGCAATGTACTTTTACTTAAAGTGAAGTTATTCCATTTATTTTAAAATACTGTCACTGTAAAGATGGAAAGCTGAGTGTAAATGCCCCAGTTGTCACTGGCAGAGCCCAGATGTGTGGGTATACCTGACAGAGAAAAAGTGACTCTTGAAAGGCTTCCAAGCAGCCTGGATCAATGGCTAAAGGAAACTGCTTTGAAACATTTCTTTCTCAATACCCAAACTTCATTTCCTAAACAATACTGCAGACATTACCAACAGGAAATAGAATTAAGAAGTAAGTAAAACATACACCTCAACTGGTTTCAGCCAATGTCTTGCCATAAGGATGCATTTACAGTGCAGAGTAAGTATTAAGTCCTTCTATCCAAAAAGGCTACTCACTTTTTAGTCTACTACAGCCAAATTAAAAGTTTATTAATAAAGAAAGGGAAAGGATTTAATGGGATGAGATTTAATTATTACTGCTCTTTCTAGAAAAAAGGGAGTGCTTTTTAGCCTCCATACAGATCAAAAGCAATGCTATTAAGTTAATGGAGTTACTGGCATATTTGCACTACTTCAAGCGTGGAATTAACTTGTTGCTTTTTATTACCTGGCATTTATATCCGCTTGCTAGCTGATTTTGAAAGATTGTATCACATAATTTTATTGTGAATATTTTCCATGGAGGATAAATATAAATTCCCAATTAATCAAAGGGTTTCAATTGAATATTAAAAAAAAAAAAAGGTGACAAAAAATGCACATCAGTACCATTTACTATAGAAATGCAAAATTCTTGCTGCTGCATACTTGATGATGTGATTTCTGCACTTTAGAATAGTGACATGAAAATGAGAAACCTGATAATGTGTTCATATCCTCGCTGGTAGGATCCCCTCTCAAAGCTTGCTGCTGAAAGGGGCACAATCTGCTCTGCTCGGACAACCTTGAGTGTCTCATAAAAAGCTGCTTCATTCTTCTTCTTGGCTGATAACAATAAATGTCCCAGTCTCACACTCCAAGTCGTGGACTTCTCATCTTTGGGGAGAAAAAGAAAACTCTGCTTCTTTAAGCAGCTTAACCTGAATGTGCTAATTTGTCTTAACATATTACTGAAAAAATAACTTTCTCATAACAAAGTAATTGCATGTTAGTAGCACTGTATAATTCAACTCCACAATCCATCCAGGCAAACAGACCCAAAAGATACATTCACTGGAAACTTCTGCTCAAAGACTATCCAGGTTACAATCAAATACAGTTACAAAATCCAGAAGATAGAACCAACCTTCCTACCAGTAAAATCCAAGACAAATTACAGTATCTGCCACTTGATTCAAGATGATAAAAATAAAATATACAATTGTTCAGAAATGCAATGAAGTATTAATACTTTCATGTAATGATAACTTACCTGAAGCCAAATAATTTTCCAGTAAATCCCACTGTGACAGTTTCCAGGCTGCTTCCACTCTGTAAGTGTTCAATTCAGAAATCCATTCAGACCTATTGAAAGAAAAAAAGGCAATAAAATTTTGTGCTGTCTCCTCTCAGTATGTTAATCCCACATTATATTACAAAATGTTCTTTATATAAAACCTCTGTTTCTTGAAAAGAGGCAAGATAAGCTTGCTTCTAAAGAAAGTCAGTAAAACCAAAGGACTTGCAATGATTACAAATAAGAGCTGTACAACATGATCCCACAAATGCAACCTCCAAAGAGTGCATTTAACTCCTGTGGTACACACCAAAAACTACCAGCTTTTAATCCATCTACCTATTACACTACAGAATACCAATGGAATCAGTGACATGGGAAACAATGCAAAAATTCTATCTAAGAAATAAAATCACATACCAACACTGCTCACAGTGCAGACAAGAGCTATGAAAATTTCCAGACTTCTTGAAATAAATAATTTATAGATAAAGCACTCAAAGTTTTCTAGCTTCACATTGCTAATTCAATTATGTTTAATAAGCCTCAAATGTTTGACAATGAGCAGAAATGGCTACTGAGGCAAAGATTTATGCCAGAGCTTCATAGTATTCAAATGAACTGTGTATTAGATGCCTACAGTACCTGTTTGCAAGCACTCCATTGACCTGAGTTATTACAGTAGATAGCTGACCAAGGCCTAACATGGACTTCACTACACCATGATAGTGAATAATCTAGAAAGAGAGAAAAAAAATGAAACAACTAATGAAAACCCCACATCACATTAATTAAATTCATGGCAATCTGAAGGAAGAAATATGCCCATTTGGGTGCTTTTTATAATACAAAATGGCAAACTAATTGCACCATAACCTAAATGAACATTCAAAAACCCCAGTAAGAGATTTGTTTCAGTTCATAAACCACTTCCAACAGCAGTAATTATTTAGCAGCTGACACAATAAGCACTTAGATTCCTATTTTACTTAAAATATTCTGAAGAAGGGGGTTTTTGCCTTAGTTGTCTGTGAGCTAAAAAGATTTAAAATAGTAATTATATTTATGAAAAAAGAACAATAAAGTTTTTATTTACTTGATCAGGTTCCAGTTGGATAGCCCTATCATAGCAGGCTGTTGCATCTCTTAACAAGCCAATACTTTCGTGTTCCAGGATTTGCTCTTTGAGAGAGGGCTCTGCTTTCCGAATGGCGCTCACCCCAGCCACCCCGTCTGGCTCGTGCATGGCAGCATACAGCTTCTGTATGCAAACACAATTGGACATGCCTTAAAAACAAGGAGTTATTTTACAGATAACATGCAGAATCACAGAACTACCTGAACATGGAGTACACACTTCACTGCAGGACTCATTTGCAATAAATTTTCACAGAACGTGCCAGTTTTGCCAGGCTCCTTCCAAAACTAAGCCCTACTTCTGCTTAGTACACAGTAATATTTATGAGCTCATACTATTGATAGAATACCATATGAAGTTACCTGAAACCATCTGTATAAATATCCTATATCACATGATAGCATAAAGATGATTACTTTTGCTGAAAAAACAACATACTAGTTTTTTCAAATTTGAAATGTCACTGAGGAATATAAACCATAGGGAACCACAAAAAGGATCATCCCACAGGTGAAAATACTTCTTGAAAATAATTTCTATAATTTGCAACAACTTTAGCATTGGCTCTTTTTTTACTTTAGAATAAGCCATTTGGAATTTCTTCCAATGTATTTTGACTTTGTTTTTTGTTATTATAGTTCGCTGTATTTTCTGGGAAAAGGCACAGAGCCAACTTCTAAGGCATAACTGTTATACAATCAACAAACCAAGATGTAATTATTTTCAGGAATTTACAGTCTTATTATACAATAGAAAACTATTCATTCCTTTTCATATAAAAAGCATGTGAAACAAGAGAGAGTACTAAATATTGCTGAAAGAGATGACTAAACACTTGTATTCAACAAGTGCCCATATAAATCTTGTCTTCTCATCAAAAAAAGAATTTGACCAAGCTTTATTCATCATACACATTTTCATCTTAAAATAAAATACAAAAACCAAAAACAACTTGAGAACCTGAAGAAATCCAAGATGTTCCTGAATATTTTGTTTCTTCTCTGTTATAAATGATTCAAAATGCATCACAGCCCTTGTGTAAGCCTTGGAACGAAAGGAGGCCACAGCCAGTGTATCCTGGGGAATGAGGTCTAGAAAACGTGTCACATTCTGATATTCCCCATAGTCCTCACTTGATGCTGTTGAAAAAAAGACATATTAAAAAGTTTGTTAATTGAAGTTTCATTTGTAAGAATTACCATATGCATCAAAATTCAATTAACTAATTTAACAATTTAGTGGGGTAACTGTACTAATTAATGAACATTTTTCTCTTCTGCCAACAGTAATTCATTTAAAACAATTCCAGTGAACTTTCTACATCTTGCAAGACAGCATAGCATATTATATATGTAGTTTAATATTAAATATGTAATATAATATTATACTCAGTAATTAACTTTTTACTGTTCAAAATTTAAATCTCTAGCTCTTGCAACAGGCATTCAGAACTATCTATTTGGGGTGGAAGGGATGGAAATCACAATATGATATTAAGAAATTATAAAAGAGATTACATATTATACTAATGCAGCATTTGTAAATGTAAATTTGTAATGTGAAGCTGCAAACATAAATAAAATAATTCCTTGAATAACGTTAATGCCATTTCAAATAAAATAAGCATCCCTCACTTTTTAGATCACTTCTGTCTTTGCTGGACTTGCCAGCACTTTTCTCAGCAATGAGTGTTTGAAACTTATGTCTTGCCCACTGTGTGAGATGATCGAGCATGGAGAACACTGTCTGTGTGCTCAGCTGGCTCAGATCAGAGGCACTGTCCTCAAGTCTCCTGCTGGACTGGTCATCGTGTTTCAGAACAGCCATAATCTCCATGTAAACCTACACAAAGCAAATGACACAGGGGTCATACCCACAGCAAAGGAGTAGGAAACAGCAATTAACATAAAATCAAATTTAAATACTCATCTTTTAAGTGTGTATTTTAATAATTTGGAGATTATTTTCATGACCTTGCTGTGCCACAGCAATCTCAAAAGGAAGAAAGGGCAAGCTGCAGCCGCTGACAAGGGATTCCAAACATGGAGAAAGTCTTGAAGTTTCAAGACACAATAAATGCTACTGCACCTCTTTTACAAAAACAATACTTCAAGATTTGATAAGAATAAGGTTATCTACTGGTTACTGATTATCCACTGGTTACTGGATCTACTGATCTACTTTTTGTTTCTGTTTAAATAAATGCCATGACAAAATATCTGTTTCTGTTTGTTTTAGTCCAAAAAATATGAGTTAATATAAATAACAGATGCTTATTGTGGATGTACTTGCTCACAGAAGGAAAATCATCACACGCCTCTACACACCCACAATATTTAAACACAGATATTTTAGCTGTGAAATTCAAATTAATGGAATGTAAGTTATACTTTTCAGTATCCTCTAATTCCTTTGTTTCACCCAGGACATGCTTACAAAGAGTGCTTGCAAATTTGCATCTCTCTGTCCACACATGTGCTGCTCCCAGTAAAAATGGCAGCACTTGGGCACATGCACTGACAGCTCAGGCAAACTGAAGGAAAGCAGGATGACTTCTCCCTCACCCCTGTCTTGCTACAACACATCTACAAATCCTGCTCCACATGAATCTGGCAGCTGAATAGTTTATCCACTGAAACTGTAATTGTAATCAAAGGAGAGGAAAATTTGTAAGTTTGAGTTTTTGGAATTATACAAGTTCAATTTACTGGCTGTTTTTGTTGCACACTTCCTTTTTGTACCACTCCAGCTGTTGATGTTACTGCAGTCATAATTAACTACATAATATCTTATCCTAGGCCCAACGGAAATCAGGAGAAAAGCAGCTCCAACACAAGCTTGTATGAATATATTCAAAACCCTGTCAGAAAATTTATATTATTAATACACAAAAAGGAGTTTAACACCTGAACAATTTATTCATGTAGACCTACAGAGCTGAGCAGCTCTCCTAAGGAACAGCTCCTGACCATTCCTATGAAAAACACTTCCATCTTATACATCTTACCTCTTGCTGATCCTCTTGACTGCATCCCAACAAAACATAGACGAGGATGTGTGGAAGCAGATAAATTGTCACTTTATAGTCATTTTTCATCATAATACTGCAGCAATCAAAGACTTTTCTGGCAAGATCATGTCGTACCTATAAAAAGTAGTATTTCCAGGAAAAGCATCATTACAAAAGTGCAAATACATGAATAATCAATAGATATCTTTTTGCTGATGAACACAAATTCAAGTCCATCAGATAATTCTAAGATACATGGCTTTTACAGAAGGTTCATCAGACTTAAATTTGCAACAGGAATCTGCAACCAGATGGCAGCTGCTGTAACACCTAGCAACTGCTGACAGCACAAAGACAGGAAAGCACTGCTTCCATTTCCCCTTCTCCATGTGTTTTACACCACTGTGAGCTTGCACTGGGCATAGAAAAAACCTTAAGGCTGAGGGTCTACCACTATACTCAGCCTCTCTTCTGCCCTTAAAAGCCTACATTCTGCCTGAAAGAGGTCAGTGTAGTTACTAAGCTATTGTAATTCAATTCACTTCTTACAGTGGCTGATTTGGAAGTGACATTTTTGGTGGGTCACTTAGATATTGGAAAGGGAAAAGAAAGATACAAGTAATTTTTACGTGCTGGGACTGTGGAGCTACAGGGAAATCTTTTCAAACTTGAGAAGGTAAATCCAGGAGCATTTCAGGCACTTTTCACAAGTATTTGTCAGTGCCCTCAGTTTCACAAGTGTCAGGACAAAGGCGAGTTTCCTTGACCTTTAGCTTTGACACTGCCTGTGAAGCCTCGCCAGGAACCAGTGCTGGGAAGGGGGAGTGCAGTACCCTGCTGAAGAAGCAGCAGAGTCCTGAAAGAGGCCTGTGGCCAACAACAATATTCTCCCATCCATCCCTGACCTGCAGAAACTGAAATGAGGTCCAAGAACTATCTTGCAAAGAGCAAAGAAATTATTTTGCAAAGAGAAAGATTTCTTTTCTTACCTTTGTTATAAGATAACCTGCCCAAGTTGCTGACCATTCTGCAAAATTATTACCTAATTTGCTTAAGTAAATTGGCTTCTTCACCTTAGACCAGTTTACAGCCTTCTGATAACTCTTGTACCTGTAATTTTGAAATATCCATTAAATAAAACTAACTTTTCATTTAATGCAGTAAGCAGTAGCACATTGCTAGTTATGAAATTCCCTCTCTGGAACAATATTAAATACTGTCTTCTGAATCTTTAAAAATAGAATTAAAATTGCCACTGTCAGTAGTCAACATCTTTTATACTAGAGCTTTTTAAATGAAATATGAAATAAAAATCCTCATAACTTGTTTAGTTGTTTTTAAGTATATTTTAAAGTGCTTTTTGTAATCAGTTTTAAGAAATGGAGTTTGATAAATAAAGCACTATGTTCTTGACAGGAAAAACCCAGAACATAGATTAAAGCTGAGAAAGGCCAAAAAGTCTGTTTTCTAAAAAGGTAAAGCTTATCACAGGTGAGCATGACTGTCTTCATGAAAAAATAGAAGGGAAACGATTATTTCAAGTTAAGACACCAACATAATTTGAAGTTTTATTTTGTTGAAGCAATGATAAAAATAATGTGAGGAAAAAGTCAAAACTCAGTGAGTTCCTCCTACTTCTATAGAAAGTAATAGGATGCTGATAGATTTGAGTAGAGGGAAAAGAAAACAAACAAAAGTTTCAAAACATTATGTAAGTCAATGCTCTAGGGACAAACAGGCAGACCTGGGCAAAGTATGAGCTCTGAGTTTTGCTTGTTTGATTTAGCGAAAATTACATTCAAGTAAGTGCTAATTCAGCTTTTAGTAGAAAGACTTTATTTCAATTTTGTATATATACATATCACTCTTCCCAGAAGAGTGACAGTCACAAAACCATATGAGGTTAATACTAGCCTGAAGAAAAAAAATCAGATCTGTTATGGAAAGCCATTCCTAAGCTGTCACATACCGTGTGTTTAAGTGAGGTTCCAAGATCTCCTGCACATGCTCAGGAAACCTCCTCCAGAGCCTGGAGCCAGGGCAGTCAGTGTTTGTCTCTCTACAGTCATAGATGGACAGTAACTCCTAAAAAGGCATGGTTTGCATCACCAAGTTAGCACTGAGAATTTTCATGACCACAGTACAAAACCCCATGTATATATGATCTTTCCAACCTGAATGATTCTATGGAAAGTAACGAGAGAGAAGCTATGGAATGCTTAATTCAGAAATCATAATTGCAAAACTGTCATCCAACACTCTTAATCCCCTGTTACTAGGCAGCTTTGATTTCAACTACTGATTCCCCAGATTCTCCAGCTGGTGTTTGGACCACATTATCTTGTATTCTTTACATCTGCCAATAAATCAGGACTAGAATTCAGTCTTGATTCCTCCTTGTGCAGGAAGTGCACAACCTTGTGCATTAGCTAATAAAATTCTTATCCTGCTGACTACATAGGGCCACCTATTTTCTCCTGGACTAAAGAACTGTCCTGAAGTTTTCATGAAGATATTAAACATCAAAAACAGCAAGAACAAAAAAGAAACCAAAAACCCCCAGCCGCTAAATAAAACCAGCACAAAAGACGAGAGCCTGAAAATAAGGGTAGGCTCCCTTTCAGTTGCTTCTGAAAAGTGTAAGCAGAAACCACTTTAGGAATACTGTTTTTCATTTCTGCCTGTGCAACCTGAGCTAATTCTAAGCCACTCTCAGGATTACTCCTCAATCCCTATGTATGGACTGCTAGTTACCTCTGAAACATCAGAAGTCTCCTAAAATATTGTGACACAAAAGCAAACAGGTTGATCTTATTTGAGAACTGCCTAGAATACTGAGTGTACTTTCTAATTTAGACCTGTTACAGGATGAAGTTTCAAGTACTTGAACATATACTTCAAAATGAAAATTTGTACTGCATAGTTTTAAGTTCAATGTTACAGAAAATACTCTGTGAAATAGATCTAAGCACGTATCTTACCTGAATCGCATACGCTGCAGAATCCTGAGCACGAACATTGTCAGCATAAGCAAGGAAAGCTCTGGTCAGTTCCATTAACAATCCATAGGCAAAATCTGGATCTTCCACTCCAGCCTTAATCACGAACAGAATGCTAGTTTTAACTAAAACAGAGTAACAGCTGTATCTTTCAACAATCACACGGAAGAGTAACTCTAAACTGTTTTACATGAGACAGCAATTCCATATTTTCAAAGGGTCTTGAGGTAAGAGGTTCCCTCCTCCCAAGGACTGTTAGAAGATCCCTAATGCTAAACAAACCACAACTCCAATGCTTCTTACCACAAATGTGAAGTGTTTTCCTTGAGTTTCACTGGTTGAAAAATCGAGCCTGCCGGGATCTATGGCTCCCAGCTCACCTAAACACTCCCCGCAGAGCAGTCGGGCCTGGGAATTTGCATCCTGGCAGCCGATGAGGAGCACCGTGACCAGCTGGGAGATCACTGGCTCCACTGTTTCACTGTCTGTGACATACTTGATCAGTTTGTCCTAGGAAGATGAATAATAAGGAGGAGTTATTCTACAAGCATATTTGTAAGTAATCTCGGAAATCTTTGACCTCAGTAACTCACTTCTGATTTTATTTAGCCATGACTTGAGGTGGTAACTACAGTCCAATTGCACTAATCTGCTTCTCACCCTAGCAAGGACTAAACAAATGTATGAGGGATTTGGGTCTCAGTTAATAATGCTGTCATGGCCAATATTGTATTTCATTATCATGCACCTCTCTACTAACTTAATTTTCTTTCTGTGTCTTACCAAGTACCTCTTTTTTACATAATCTTTTTTACTTATTTATCCCTCTTCCTGTGTTTTCCAATACTTCCTCCCAGTTTCTTTCATGCAACTTGTCATACCTTCTGGGTTTGCTGCTATTTCTATTCTTATTATTTGCAATTTCTTGAACATTTCTTCACTCTCAAGTCCTATAAAACCCAGGGTTTCAAGTCCTTTGATCTATGCCAATCATTTTAATTGGATGTCCTTTCTTTTTTTATTTTGGCCTAGCTTTTATTCCTCTATTTCACATTTAGTCCAAATATAGAAAAAAATCAAGATGTTTGTCATTGTTATGCTTAATGAAAACTGAAACGACAGCCAACATAACAGAGCAAATAGTTTAACAAGCTGTGGAACTAATTGAGTTTGATTTGCCTCAATTATTTTGCTAGACCTCTAACACAGCAAGACATGGCAGGATTTTGCTGACCTGAGCTGCAAGAATTATTGGTTGGCCAGGAGTACACACAGTGATTGTTTGTTCTTTTAGCTGGACTTTTTTTATAAATTTCTGGCTAAAGAGTGTCCCACAATCTTATAACTGTAAGGAGATTTATTACTTTTTTAATGGGTCACACACACCCTTTAGGCTAATAACCACAGAGAATTGTAAAGCGATGTCTTCAGCTTGTACATGGCTATAAAATTTATTTGAATATCATCAATGGATTCAAATTTTTGAGGGTGGAAGACAAAGAAGGAAGAGAAAGCAAAAGGTGAGGTGGTCAAACACATCTCAACTCTTTCATTTATTACACACACGCTTGCTTTTATGTATGAGGCTCTTGATGCAAAAGCCACACATGCCCTAAACAGACAATAAGCCCACATAATAAATTGCTGAAATGGACTTCTTAAATACATCATTCCTCAGAGTTGGGGGGGCGAAAAAAAGTGCACTATTCTTGAAGAATCAGTATCACAAAGATTTGAAGGATTTGAAAGTCCACCTACACGGAGGTGTCATGAAAAAGAATCCATTTTCCCCATTATATGAAGAAACAGCTTAATGAACCAAAGAGTATACCCCAGTTCAAGTGAACACCCTGTAACAACAAGGAGTTTTAGGCTTTTGGTCCAGATGCTAATTTGATTTCTGTTTAGTTCTACTGAGGGAAGTTTTCTCTACCTGGTTTCTATACAATGTTTCTTTCAGGCTGGTAAGTGCATGAATCCGAACATCCACATTCTCGTGCTGAATAGCCCTCATGGACAGCTGCAGGGCTGTCTGCAAGTCTGTGCTTTTGGAGGATTCCTGAACATGACACAGGAAGTTCAAGTTAAGTATGACAGGAATGTGACTGAACAGCATCTCAAAGAAGACAAAAACAAACACATGGAAACAACTGCCTTTTTGCCTACGTTCTCAACTATATCCGCATACCTTCTTGCCTATTTTTAAAAACGCTTTACTCAAAAAGGTGCTATATTTTACCTTTGAGTAAATACAATGATGGTGTAAATAAAAAGTATAAACTCAGAAGAAAATTCTTTGCTTAAAGTCTGTCTAAAATCAAATTAACTTCTACTTTTGTTGCTTCCCTCCCACAAAATAATTGCTACTTCCCACCTATTACATAATCATTCTGAGGGAAAGCAAATTAAATGGACCATAGAGTATTCCTAAGAAGAGACAAACTTTGCTCTCTGTAAAGATAATATGGCCACAGCTAAAAATGTTGATTTCTCATCTTATAATCTGTCACAAAAGAGATGGAAATTCAGATTTCAGGAGATGCTACAGAACCAAGAATGTTGAACCTGAGTATATTTCATTCCTAAACAAGAATCAGAACATGCTTCAAAATATGCCTGTGATACACAACACCTATTTTTGTGATGGAGGCAGATAAATGTATTTCCACTTAACAATACATTTCCTGTTTTCCTCACTTGTCATGAATTCATTTGATGCAATAAAGCCAAGCAAATAAATAAAAGAATCTGTACCTTTCTGTATTCCTGAAGGACGACCTGAACTTCTTTTAGTTCAGGAAGGTCAGGTAGAAAATATATTTCATGCAGAAAGTCTCGTACTGCATCCCTAATAGTTATCAAAAAAAATATTGTAAATATGGCAAGCATTCGGTGAATCAAAAAAACCTTAAATACACATCTAAAGAATGCAATGAAGAAATCTCTTTCAATATTGCTACTATGGCCTTCTACAAGAGCCTTATTATTCCTATTACTACTTTTATTGTGAAAACTGCTGGTATGATACAATGCAAGAAAAATGAAAACCCAACAAAAGTAATCAAGATATTAAGTATCAACGTTCCTAAAAAAACCCTTTTAAGGTACAAAATATAAGATGAGAAAGAATTATGACTCAGCTTTATCTTCAAAAAGGTTAAGTCATGAGAACAAAAGATTTTTGCAATAAACTTTTATTTTCAGTTGGTGTGACTATTTGAAGGGAATGTATGAAATCTCACTCAACGTAATAATCTGTGTACTTCATAACTATACCTCTAATTATTGAAGAAAACAAAGAACTCATTTTCTCCCCATTTCCAATTCTGTCCACTTTAGCTTAGAGCAAATGTTAGCAATCATTACTATTCTGTAGAGGGAAGTAATTTTCCATATCAGGACAATAAACACATAGAAGAAAACCTGGCAGGGTTCAGTGCCTCAATGGGTTGTAACTTGGCCACAGCATCATACATCTTTATAAGGACAATATAAAAACCCCTTTACAGATGAGGCTATCACTTGTTACATTTCAAGATCTCAAACACAATTTAGAGAAGGGGCAATTTTATAGAACAACAACCATTTAGCAGAAAAAACAAGTTTTCTCATTTCAGTGCCGGATGACTTGAATTTAGGGTTATCCCCATTCCTGTTGCAGGATTTAAACCATATAACTGAAAATATTTTGTGCAGTACCTGTTCTCCACTATGAGGAAGTGGAATATTGCTGTGGTTTCCTTGGGTTGGATATGTATGAGGGGCAACAACACTACTATCACATGGCTGAGCAAGGAGCCAAGGTAGGAATGGTCCAGACTTCGAACAAAGCAATCCCAGGCTCTAAACAAGAGAAGGCAACAAAGTAATATAATCGATGATTCTTCTCTGCAGGAAACATTTCAAGTGAGTCATGAGAAGCACTTTAAGCTATTTCAGCACTGTGGTTTAAATTACTGTCCAGAACAAAACCAAACACTATATTAAAAGACAGGAATAGCAGGGATGTCACTGTTTGAGTACACCATCAGTTCACCTGCAACACAGTTCTGGGAAGTCATCCTTGTATCTCAGAGCTGTTCTCAGCGTGGTCATCATCTTCACTCTGACTGAACTGACGTGTTTGGGACCCATGAGCGTCATTAAAGACCTCAGGCTGTTTAAAGCCTAGACAGATTAAAGTCATTTTAGTGTATTAGATACTCAGGAAAACATGTAGGAGTCATATTTTCTATTAAAATCAGGCTAGCCTTGCTTAGGAAATCACACTCTAAGACATCAAAATTAGTTTGATGCATTAATAAAGAATTTGGGTTTAAAAAAAGAAAAAGGGGGTGAAAGGGAATCTCTAACAATAAGGTTGTAACAAAACCCTACATTATTTAAGCTGTTGACAGATTGATGAGGGAAGAACTGTGGACACCAAAGGAGTTAATGATTATAGATGTCTACTATAAGACATGATTAACTATGTATCCTAAGCTGAAAAGAGAAGGCTTAGGAAATATAGAGGAACAAATAACTTGCATTTAAAAGAAAAACCAAACCAAGAAAACCCCAACAGAGTTGACATACAACTGCTCACAGAAGTGACTGGCAAGCATCAGGGAACAGGTAACAGCTCAGTTGTCAATGAAAGACAAGAGAAATACTGAGATGCAGGAGATATTTCAGTCACAGTAACACTACACTGAACAAGGTAGTAAAATGTCCAGCATGACAGATCAGTAACATAGGAATAAACCTGAGCTTGAGAGAAGGTCATGCAAGGGGAAACTCACCAAGAACAAAAAACAGAAGATAGAAACAATAGCAAGTGCAGCAAAGGAAATGCTATGCAAATGAAGAAATTCAGAAAGCATGAAGAAAGGGCGCTATGAAAATGAGAACATTTTAACATGAATATCTTAAGAGAAAAAAAAAAAAGAGAAAATGTAGTCTATCAATGCAAATGTTATGTACATTCTAGCATTGAAAACTTCCCAGTAAAATCATCTACACTCCCTCTGTGAGGAGGCTAAAAGGCCAGTTTTGTGGTTAGGAGCACTGCCTCAGCAGAATTTTCACTTTGTCTCACGCTGTCTCAAATGTTCTACTGCAAAGCTTAAAGGAGCTTTTCTGTGAGAACCAAAACTAATGAAGTCTAATTTCTCCTGGATTTCCATCTTTTTGCTTTACCTTTACCTTTTGGAGTCATATAACCTCATGAAGTAATTTCAGTTTTCTCCCATATTCCTTCATCTTCACACTGGTGTTCATTTCACACACTAAAAACTATACACTTGGATTTCTCCCCTATAATTCCTGGATGACTGACTCGTTGCATACACCACATCTGACTGAAATATGTAATACACTATATGACCATTAAAGAAACCAAGAACTTTTGAGCTTACATAGAAGTCCCACCCACAGTGAGACCAGCAGTTTTAAAGAATCATTCTGGGACCCCAGTATCTTTGAGACTTCCATGACAGTTGCACAATCACACAAGCAAGTCTGGAATATTAAAACAGTCCTTGCTTATTCTTGTTTTAATATTAAAAATTAAGTTTACACACCATTTTTTTATCCTCAATGCCAACACTGGAACTCAGTAACTGCATGTTAAAAAAAGCCAAGATACCAAGCAATTTAGGTTGCAGATAATCAGCCTGTGGAGAAGAAAAGAAAATTTAAAACTCCAAATAACACATTCCAATAACCCAATTAACAGATTCCAAAGCCTAAGAAATTAAAAAGTAGGTATGAAGTGCTAATTCTGACATATGAGAAGAGTCCCAAATACATAGCTACTTAAGAAATATCAGTGTTATTGACAGACGTCCCTATTAGGCCATGGGTTTTGCTGTTTTGTAGGATTTTAGGATTTACATGTGTGTTGTTGGTTTGTTGGGCCAATTTTTGTTTTGATTTGGCTTTATGCATACTTGGTATAGCTCTCTCTGTTACAGAAACACTTAATAGGAAATATCAGCCTTTCTTCCACTTTTTGCCTGAAATAAGTGATGTTCAGAGAATGGCAAATTGCCTTCACTTTCAAAATGGCCAAAAAGAAATTACTGAAAAAACTGAGCATGACGATTTTGATGTCCTTACCATTTGTTCTGGTGAGGTTATTTCCCTAGGTCCCTGATAGGGATCATCCTGAGAGGCAAATGAAGCCAATATGGACAAACCATTGAAGACCTGCTGGTAGTGCTCCCCGATCCGCAGCAATAATTCGTTATGCAGGCCCTGGTAGTCCTGCCTCAGCAAGCTGCCCAGCTCTATCTCAGTCTCATTCTACAGTCAAACACAAATTTTCATTTAATCACATTGTCATTAGCACACTGAGAGACAGGAAGCATTGGGATCTGGTTGGTTTGTTATAGAAATCAAAGGAAAAGCTTTCAAACAGTTCACCGTTAGACAAACCAAGCTTTTAGAATTTGCTAAGTTCATAAAATATCTTAGACACATTCCTCAGAGCAAATGGAAGTGATTATAAATAATAAGAACAAAACTTCTGCATATGCAGTTTCTCAACCTCTGCTTTGCAGTATCTTAATTTAAATAAAGCAGAAAGCTCACTATGCATCAACTGTTGCTCCTAATCTGCAGGTGTAACAGAGCAAATGCCCATTTACCTTGAGGTAATGCAGCGCCCGCTCAAGCTCATCCTTGGTGCAGGAACAGACCAAATGAGAGAAGATGTATTTGAAATTATTGATTAAAATCTCTCTTCGGTTCACATTCAGTTGCTTTGCTATGGTTCTGATAAGTGTGGAGGCTGCAGGACTGGCCTTGGCTGCAAGGTCAGGAAGCAAAACTTGCAGGGTCCGCTGGTAAATGAAGAACTACAGTTAATGGAAAAAAACAAACAAACCCTCCAAAACCTGAGGGTTAGGCTAACTTCCATTTGTGTCAGTACCACTACACATGTCTGGTCATATTTATGACCATAGGTATGAACACAGAAAAACTTCAGTAAGATTAAAATACCTAGTAAAAATGCAGATAGAACTAATTACTTCAGGAGCTGCTTCATATAACCCATACTAAGACAAATGTAAACAAAAAGCGAGGTACCATTTCTTGTGTCAATCCAGATTCTCCACAAAAGGAAATCTTAAAAAAACTCCCCAAAGAAAACAAAAAGCCAACATACCCTCACACAACACTTGCCCAGCCTATGATTCAGCTAGAACATTGTTCACTTAACAGTTGGGCACTTCCCATCTACCAACAAGCAAAACACAAGTATGATTCTGAAGTTACTCAGGATTCCAGTAAAACAGAGATCTAAGCAGATCAAAAAGATCTGTACCCACAGAATGGTAGCTTCCTCCTTTGAAGTAAGAAAGCTGACATCATGCAAAAATCACACTTTACAAAGGATGCCTCCAAGTGGACTAAATCATTAATATAGGTATACTTAATGAGCATTCTAAGCTTTAGCTCCTTATTCATCATACTGGAATTGGCACTGTAGCCATCCCTATGACTCCTTGATAAAACTGTTCCTCTGCACTTCAGCTCTCAGGTGCAACATTCCCAAGAGAAAGTGTGGATTAAAATTGAAATTCACAAACACAAAATAACAGAAGGACCGACCAACTTACTGAGAGAAAGCGATTTAGATCTGGGAAATCAAACACGCTGGCAATCTCAGATAACGTGTCCAGAGCCATTTCTCTCTGGTGAGCAGCTGTCTCTTTCTGCAGCTCATTGCCCTGGCACGGAGCACTCAACACCACCATCTGGCTGGAGTGCAGGGATTCCACTAGAAACTAAGCATGAAGAAATAGGTATTCAGTATTAGTTTCTCCTTGTTCACTCCCTAAAAATAAATACAAAAGCTTCACTAAACACAAAAGTTTCACAAAAGTTTATATGCGTCTGTTTTTCTCTCTCATTCATTGCACATAGATCTATGGTTATTACTTTGCAACAAAACTGAATTATCATCCACTTAATAATCACATTCAATTTTGGAACCCTGGATTCAAATACTGCATTATTTAAAAAATATTCAAAATTAGAAAAGTCTGCTTTCGACAATTTTCTTTTAAACAAAACTTTTTGTCTTTAGGTAATGGATATAACAAAAAACCTAAATCAATCATGCAAGAATTATGCCTCTGAAATGTTGACTTCAATTCCAACTTTAAACCATAATGTCTTGCAGCAATAGTACTACAGAATGCAAGAACCTCTATTTCAGAGTGAAGCATCTAAGGAACAGAGAAGCAACAGTATTGAGGGGAGAGCGCAACAAAGTCAAAGATTCCTTTCTGAATGTTTATAGGTTTTGTTTTTTTTCCTTAAAATCATTTCTTTCTCATCCTATGAAATTTCACCTTGAGCAATACTGCAATTTTGACCATCAATTCCATTTTCAAAATACACACAAAGAACTCAAATACATGCCCTTTCTAAACCACACACTCATTTTACCTGACAGATTGGCTTCTTGTACTGACTGAAAAAAGCCTGCAGCTTTATGGCCTTGGCTGCTGCCAGGGCCCGGATTTCTGTGTACGCTGCTCCGGCCACTGAAGCTGACTTGGACAACAAACAGTGCAACAAATGCAACAGGGCAAATGGTACCAAATCTCCTTTGGATGCCCTTACAAAGTAAGCAGAAGAAAAAGGATTAAAAAGGAAAACTGAATTGTTGCATTAATAAAATGACTTAAGAACATGCAATTGCCATCATGCAAAATGAGTCTTGGTTGTATTTGTGTGGCTTATCTGTACCTCCTATGACAGAGCAGAAGAAAATGAGGAATGTTCCACAGGAATCAACAGCTCTGTACAGTTGCAAAGGACTTGGGGAAAAGATGGCTTCAAAATAAGTAATTTAAGCTTACTCTTAAAGAAAGGGCACTTTGCATCACAAACTGACACAAACTGGCAATTTTCAAGATACTATCAAATGTACCTTCCAATATCTCCTGTTGTGAGAATCAAGGTATCTTTAAGCTCATTATTTCTTGATATTTTGGCTTTTGTGTAGGCTTCTTTCATCCTTGAAACAAACAGCTAGCACACAGGAAAACAAAAATTAATGTTAATTAGTGTTTGACATTAGTGAAACAAAAACCATAGTAAGTTAGGAACAAACCCCAAAAATTACCACAAATTCACCTCTTTTATGAATCCTTCTTCGGAGTCTAAGGATTCTAGTATGTTCTTTATGCAGTCACTGAAAGCCACTCGTACATCTTTGTCTGGATCTTCCATTAGATTTAATAATGACCCAACAAGTGTCTTCACACTGGACTCATCAGTTTTAAAATCCAGGTGTTTGCAAAGATGAGGTATATTTTCTATAAATGCTGGGTGGCACAGTTGGAGGAGGAAAGGAAAAAATATATTTAATACTTTTTCAGAATCTACTTAAGTGCACAAAAGAGTGCTCCACACTTTACTTTTTTAACCAAAAGAATAAATATTGTGAAATCAGAGAAGATATTTAAAATTCAGATTTTATCAACTATTACAGCTTTAGATATAGCCATAGACCAAATTTAAGCCAAGGTAGTTTAAAAAGACTATCACTGACAACATTAAATATCAGCAGTTATATCAATTGAAATATAAAACTTCAAACATCAACAGAACTATTAGAAACCCAACACAGAATAAAAGGAATGGGAAAAGGTTCAGAAACAGTGACTTAACACCTCAGATAGAAGTGTAAAATGTTACTAAATGTTACATACCTAGCTTTACTGAACTGGGTGCTTTGCTCTCAAGGAGAATGAGAAAGGGCTTGAAAACACAGGCTTGCACAGAAGAGGTTTTTCCATGAGCAGAAGTCACTGTAAGGCTGCTACACAAAATATCATGAGTAACATCCTTAATAGCAGAGTCTGCTAAGGAAGGTTGTACATGGAATGGCCCAGAAAGGCAACAAGATAACTTCCCAACTATAGCAGCACAAGCCTCCTTGACTAGATCAGACTCATCTTGGATTTGATTTCTGAAATGGAAACAAAAATGAAATCATTTTAATAGATCATTTACCTAGAAATTTGTTTTTCTACATTGTCTGAGTTCTCTACCTATACTGACAGTACTACCAGGTCAGCTTAAGGGTCTGTCTCACAAAATCATCTTTGTCCTTTTCAGATCACTCATGTTCTGTTAAATGTTTGAAGTAGCACCAGGCATGGTGAGGCTAGCATGGTAAAGAAGAAACTGAAGACTAGCACAAAAGGACAGAAGATACCAAGACATATAGAAAAAAGGTAGAGAAGCTGCAAATATTTTAAGAGACTTATGGACAGATACAACATGGCTTTCACTGACAAAGGTATCTCCCTTCCCCACCCTAATTTAAATTGGGGTCTTCAGCTAGCAAAGGAATTGGACACTGACATGGTAAGTGAACACTATTCTGTCACACAGACATCATCACGTGCACCTATCCTGCTGATATCTGATGATTTCTGAAATTAGGATCTAGCAAATTTCATATGAAATGAACATTTATTTTTGTGCTTATACTCCATTTATTATTTGCCCATTTTTCTTCTTGCACAAAGACAGAAAAGCTGCATTGATACATACAAAAGAGCTCTGGGAATCACACTGCAGGACTGCACAGGATGAAGCAGGAGGGAGAATCCTTTAACACAAGTAGCCCGAATTACTTCATGGTGACTTTGTAATGCCCAGTGATAAACTGATTTTCTCCAATCCAGATGAATGTTTTTTGGGAAGAGAGACAGAAGGAACACACAGTGTGACTGAGTTTGGGGTGCTAAAGAGAAAAAAAAAAGAAAGCAAATAATTACTCCATTTAAACTTTTAATACCATCAATCATCATAAGAAGGCAACTAAAATAATATTACTTTAGAACAATCATTCCAAAGTGGAACTAGGCTTTATATACTTCAACATACTTACAGAAACCTTGTGCAGTTTTTTGACTCAAAACTTGAGGACCAAACCCCCAAACAGATGGCTTAAAAGAAGAATCATCAGGATGGCTGTAAATCCAGGGCAGAGACAGCAATCCACATAAGTCATCAAGAATCTGATCACCCAGTGGAATTTTCACTAGGAGAAAAACCAGCAAAACAACAACAAAAAATAGACTTTTTCAGCTCTATAGTTTATAAAGCATTATATGTTCTTAATTTGCTACAAATTATTACTTTTTCTATCAACAAAATTAGTATCACATTCCCACATGTTGATATCCTACATTTTAGGCATGTAATAATAAATCATGTAGTGCTAAATCAGAATAACCTAAAAATCTCATTAAACAGATGACAGAATGTAACACACGAGGAGCAGAATCAATATAACTTCAGTATCTCTGGATTTGTGCAAAGACTTTCAGGGGTGTCTGGTAAGCTGAACTCATAATAACATCCTAGCCTTGGTAACTGAGTCTTTCCTCCCTCTTAGTAGTTAGCTTTAAAAAAACCATGCAAGTACTCAATATTTTTGGTACCACGCATGCCACGTTTGCTGAAGCTGGTCAACAACTTTGAAATCATTGAGTGGAACAAAGATAGTGAAGTACACTGCCTCTGTGTGTCTTTAAAAGAAAACTGCTAAAGTTTGATGTTTCTTATGTATTTTCACTATCCCCATGTATTCTCTTGATCAGACAAAAATCAATAGAAGTGCAGACAAAAAAAAGTAAATTATGTTTAAAAAGGAATGAAATGAAGGGAATTAAATAAATGGAAAATAATGCTCTTTTTTAATTTAAACTTTTTTCTAAAAGAGTTTGAATACTAGCACAAGATTAATAATTTCACTACCTCTACCAAAACAGACTTGATACAGAGGAATTCCTAATTTACAAAATACAAGACATCTTAATGAGTTTCTTACCTTGTGCATATAGCAAAGCATCGAAGATTTTTACTATTCTGTCAATCACTTGTTCTAGATTAACAATCTGTGTAGCAGCCTCCAAGAGGTTTCTGCAGACTTTCACTACTCTTGTGGTAAAATCAGAGGAAATCCACTTGAACTGTATATTCACCACTGAATCTGAGGAGCTTGGAGGAGTACTCTTACACGTATCAGAGTTACAGGGATGAGACACTCCATGCTCTTTACTGTTAAAACAGAAATCACATCAGTGAAACAAACATTTAATAGTAACTGCTTGTAAGCCAAGTTACTATGAAAATGTACTTTTTCAAAATGTACAGGACCCATCCAATATTGATCCTGATACACAGGCAAGCATTAAAGTAATTACAGAAATTGTAATGAGAGTTACAAGGAACTCCTGGTCCCACATTTTCCCCTTGGCACTTTTACCTGGTGGGATCTGCTGGGGGAGAACAATGAACTATGCACAGAGCAGCCAAGCGCAGAGTTACAGCGATCCCTTCCACACTCTGAGCAACATCCCCTGGCAGAACTTCTTCCTCAAGGAGACTGATTAAGGATGCAGCTTTCTTAGTGATGGCATTCCACAGAGCACTCTTCAGTTTCATGTTTACAGGGCTAAGTCTGTAATTTGACCATATTAATTATTTTCCAACACATATTTTATTTCAGAAAAGATTAATGACCATAGCAAAACCAGAGCTAATCCATATTTGATAAAGGATTAGGAAAATACCAAATGAAACTTTAGCTTAAATGTGTTCTTTGGATTGAAAAGAGCCTAACTCTGAATTTTAGTATGACTCATATCAGATTTATCTGAAAGGCTATAAATGCAAAATTCTACAGTCCTTGGAAGGTCTTGGTAACCGTAGAAAGGCAAACATTATACACATCTTTGAGAAAGGCAAAAAAAGAGAATCCAAGGAACTTCAGGCCTGTCAGCCTAATCTCACTCCCTAGGAAGATTATGGAAAAAGCCTTCCTTGAACTCATTTCTACCTGCATGAGGCACAAAAAGGTGACTGACTGGAAACAGCCAGCATATATTTATGACAGGCAAATCATGCACCCCATTCCTTTCTACCAATGAGAAAGGCAGCTCTGTGGAGAACTGTGGGCTGCTTTTTCACAAGATTACAACTATCTACAAAATTAGTCTGCAAGAACTTCATGAAGGTCTGTATGACAAGTCCTGCAACTGGCAAAATACCCCTGATGCAACAGAACAGACTAAAAGCTGACTAATTAATGAGCAGCTTTAAAGAAGGTGACCTGGCAGGCTTGTGGAAATGTGGAATATTAGAGCAGTGTGACCTTGTTTCAAAGGAGTCAACTGCACCCTGGGCTGTACTCAAAGAGTGAAGGCTGATCACAAGCCCACACCTGGAGTGCAGCATGCCCCAGCCAATTTCGAGAGCCCAAAGACAAGGAAGAGATCAACTGCTGACACAAGTCCAAGATAATCAGGGAGCACAGCACAAGCAGAGGTTGAGAGATCTGATTTTGCACATCTGAGCACAACTTGACTTAACTAGACCTGCTTTAAGTACATCCAGTGTAACAGCATAGCCACACACAATTCTGTCACACCATGGATACTCTCAGCTTTGTTTTCAGTGTGAAAACATGAAAATAATTTTCACTGAACACATTCAAAACAGTCTCTTTGATAACGTTTAAATTCACCAGTAGATTTTGATCCCTCAAAATGTAATTTAGATCTGTTCCCCAGAAGCTCTTTTAATCTGTTAAGAAGAAACTGCCTCAAGAAGTTGTCATTTATCATTCAACAGCCAAATTACTATAAAAGTGGTTACTAAGTGTCATACATTAAAGGTGCAGGTGATTTCCTTGGATGTTTTGTGGGTAGGCTCAGTCGTAGTCTTTTCTCTGGAACTTCATCACTGCTGCTGCTCCACCCATCAGTGTCTGAGCTCTCCAGCTGGCTCTGCTGAAGCTCCTCAAAGATTTCTTCTGTTTGTGTTTTTAAGGCTGTATAAAGTGGACTCACCAGGTACTGGGATGGACAAACAACAGAGGTACCATGATGTATGCTCTACCTTACTTAAAGATGTGGTATTATCACTTCTGACTTCAAATATTAAATTCCAAAATATCATGGTAAAAAAGTTCATATAAAACCTTCCCTTCAAAAAAACTTAATTACAAGACAAAAGCTCTTATGAGCAATGAAGTTTCCTGTGCTGCTACCAGAGAGGATGCAGCATGTTCAGCTGTTTCCCAGTTCCTGCCATAATACCTTGCTACCAAAGCCATCAAACAGCCACACAAAGTTTAACAAACAGGTAGGATACACAGATGAATGTATGGAATAGAGGCACTCAACATATCAACACCTCATCAACACCCTGTTAGGGTTTTTAACTAAAACTAAATAAACTAAGGGTTTATTTAGGTTCAGTATCAGTAAGAAATTTTTTATTAGGAGGGTGGTGACACACTGGCACATGTTGCCCAGAGAGGTGGTGGATGCCCCATCCCTGGAAAAACTCCAAGTCAGGTTGGGTGGGGCTCTGATCTAGTTGAAGCCATCCCTGCTCATTGCAGGGAGTTGGACCAGATGGCCTTTAAAGGTCCCTGCCACCCTAAACCATTGACTCTATTTAAAACTTTTCTGTCTAGCTGTCCCCAACAAGCATGACTAAAAGCATATGGTTGGAAAGTAAGAGCTTATCAAACTACTGCACACTACTTGCAAAGCTACGCTCTGGGCCTTACTCCCATCTTGTATTGTGATTATAGACAGACACTTGTGCCTGCATAGCTTATGGGACAGTTTAATATATCTGAAAAACATAGGAGTCCAGCTACATTCAACAGATTTAAGAACCCTGACCTGTACAAACATGTGAAACAGTTGAGGAAAAAGGACTATCAACCAAAACACACAACTAAAAATAGCATTTCCTAGATTTTCTTCTTTGCATAGGTATAGGTTTTTGTATATGATCTATTCACACAATAAATTCACTTTTCAAAAGAAACCTACCTCTTGTTCTTCCTGAGTTCCAAGCACATTCACAAAAATTCTACAGATGGTACTGATACGGGCTTTTCTTATTTGCAAGGCAGATTCATAGCCAGCTGGAACAAACTCCAGAAAATACTGCAGTACATGGCAAAAAGCACTTTTCAGCTTTTCAGACTGAAGACACCTAAACACATCCCCTTCAAACAAAAAGCAGAGCTTCTCTAGCAGCATATTCAAGTAGACAGGTTCAATATTTTTGTAAGAATCTGCTTCAAAAGGCAGCAATGTCCTCACCAACAGTAAGAGTGGTTCTCCAAAGAGTCCTGATTCCTCGGTATCCATTTCAAGTGCTGACTGTAGAATTTCAAAAAAGACTGTGAAGAAAACACTGGCCAGCTGGTCTGGAGGTCCTCCTAAATGAATTAACTTCACCACAAACTTCATTGCCAAAGTTTTAACTTTTGGACTGCCATACTCTAACAAGGAGCAGCCTATCCCCCAGAGAATAATATCTTGTCTTACAAAAAACATATCTGCAACAATATTTGTCAGAATAGACATTAATACAACTTCCAGATATTCTATATTTGGCATACCCATCAGCTGTAATGGTGCCAATCTTAAATAACCCACTTTGTCACTTATATTGCTGGAAAATCTCTTTACAGTCACTGGCCAGACCAGTCCATCTCCCCAGAGATGCTTCTGCACATCTCTTTCATGCAAGATGATTAAGTCTTGGAAAAGCTGTAGCAAGTCTTTAGTTAGTGCTTCAAAAATGGAGCAACTCTTCATTTTAAACAGAAAAAGTAAAGAGCAGATGACATCACAAATGTTCTTGTGCAATGTGTGGCAGTTTGGAGCTGCAGCAATACGAAGGAGCCTTGTTATGATCCAGTTACTAAACTCTAGGACAATAAAAGAGAATCTTTATTATTAAGATAAAAATTAAAATCTCCAGTTGAGCACCTCCCTAAGAGCAGATTGCTTATCACTAAAACTAAACTCCTTGAGATAAATGCATGTAGGCTCAGTAAACAGAGTCTTCACTGGGACATCTATCCAGCAGATCCTACTGAAAAAGAGGGGGCAGAACATGGGGTTGGGAATGGAAGACACATTTTACACTGGTATTTCCAGACATTTTCTTCTGTCCCAAAAGCACCCTCAGGCAATGAGTACACGTACAGCATATCTCATCAACACTATATAATAATGTATCTATGCAATGGTAATGAGTAATGTCAAAATCTGTCCTGAGAAATTTCCATTATCACAAGTGCTAATCCATTCATAGTATTCACAGTCTATCATCATATTCATTTAGAAATTTATAATGATGAACTTACATATCTGCCTTTCCTGCCTTTCTGTTCTTTTGGATGATCCCACTGTCTGCAAATTTAAATCCTGAAAATACCAAGCTTCATCATAAACATTTTCAACAAACTCACCAATGCAACTGCATTCAGTTTCCTCCTGATTTCCATCCACGTTTACAAACATAAGTGGGGAAGATTTCATGATATGTTGAATAAAATCAAGCAACATCACAGAACTTGGCTGTGAATCTGATTTCTTAATCAGTTCCAAGGCAACTTTAAAAAAAGCAAGAAGACAACATTTAAATCAGCATTGCAATAAACCACTTCACAAATTTTGTTCACACTTTGTGGGAAAGATTTTTTAAAAAAAATATATAAAATATTATGATATGGTCTTAAACCTTCCAAATTATTTATTGGGAGCATTGTTTTTTAATCCATGAAGATAATTTCATGCATATTGTCACCCTCTATGTGACTCCAAACTGTATGGAGAAAAGTATAAACTCCTCATGAAATATTATTAACCCCAAATACATTAACATTCAGTTAAAATTCTATCTAACTGTGTGTTGAGTGAAGAATAGAAAATACTTCACATTTCCCCAGGTTTACAGTCTGGCTGGAGAAACAATGCTGAGCATTGTTTTAAACCACCAGAATATAAAAGGTTTGAAATAGTAAATTCAGCAGGAAGTTTAACAAAACCCTGAACATATCTAATGCTGCTCCATTGAAACAGGTATCTGAATCATATCACATTTATCCAGATACCTCAGGGATTCTACCCAGTGTTAATACAAGAAGGAAACTATTTGAGATTCAGACACTATTTCAATTCTGAAAGACATGGGAATAATTAAGAATTGCAGCTATGTCCCTCATGAACAGTGACATTACACAACACTCCTGCTTTCCAATGTTGTGAGCATTTGTATTCACACACCCTGCACTGCATTCACCCCCTCCTTCTCTGGGGGCTTGTGTCTGTACAGTTTATTTACAGAGGGAACTTCACATCCCAACAGAAAATTCTTCATCACTGACTTTAAATAAGTCATAAATGGTATTGTATTAAACTAAAATGTTCTTAAAAATGAGAGTTTTTTACTTTTGGTAGGAATTACTTAAAGCATAAAGCAGACAATTTTAGATGATAGGAATGTAATGCTTACCAACATCTACATCTGTAAGAATTCTGTCAATGAACTGGCAGAGTATTTGTCTTGGTTTCTGCACAACTGTGTTGTATTCCTGTGGACTAGCCCTAAAATTAAAAGAATGATATTTTGATGTTACCAATTTTTAAGTACAAAATAGTTATTTAAAGTCTATCTCAACAACCTAATGTTAAACACTGATCTTTTTTTTCTTCCAGCAGTCTTCAAAAATAAATTGGTTTCTTGGTGTTATATAAAGGTTTGTGGAGGCGTTGGGGTTTTTAAAAATTTTTTGGTTTTAATTCTTGTTTTAGTGACCGGCCTGTCCCTCAGCAGTCAGGACCTGTAGGTATACCGTCAGTATACAATTGTACCTCCGTATCAATTCGCTGCCTACCGCCAAACAAAGCTACAGTGCTCATCCCTGCCCGAAAATCCATAGCCCGGCACGTCCCAGGTCAGCGAGCGCCCAGAGCACACACAGCGGCAGCGCCGGGTGCTACCAGGCCGCTGATGTCCGGCTCTGCCAGCGCCACCCGGGAGGGAGAGCGGGACAGCCCGGTGGGAAAGATTTTTTCCTGGCACGTGGGACAGACCCTGGCAGGTGGCGGGAGAAGGGAGCAGCTGAGGTGAAGGCGCGGGCCCAGACTCGGGACACCTCGCACGCCTCCTTCTTCCCTTCCCTGACACACATGCCGGGCCCGCTTCCCGCAGCACGGCACGGCCCCCGCGCACCGCGCCCTGCACGGCGGCC
>WEIU01008100.1:99330-120358 GCA_013389925.1 Aegithalos caudatus | reverse complement strand
CTCCTCCACACGAGTAGCGGTGAGCAGCGTGTGTAAGATACAGTTTTTCTTTTTTGTTATAATTATTACTTTCTGAGCGTGTTATGTTTCTTTTGTGAAACGTTTACGTGTGTAGAGTACGGAAGGTGTCGGTGAGACCCCCGAAGGGACGCGAGGCGGGCGCTGCGCGGCCCCGGGCGGTGCTGGTGCCGGTGCTGACCGGGAGCGTGTGGCCCCGCCTGGGCAGCGAGTCCCGAACGCTCAGGGGAAAAAAAGGATAAAACAAGGGGTTATGGACAGGGGTGAGCCACAGAGAGAGTACGGGAGGCGACACTGAATTCTGAGCTTTGTTTTTGTCCTTAGGAGCTCCGGCTCTTTCTGCATTTTTGTCTGAGCTTCGCTTAGCGTTGTTTCTGGGTTGAAATAAAATCCTGTCGGAGGATAAGTCTGCTGCCTCTTTCCACTGTTGCTAGAGCTGTGTCCCTTGCGTGTAAAATGGCCCACGTGTGTTTCAAATTGCTTGAACCATTTCAGATTAATGATTTCGGGAACCTATTGCTAATATTTAATTCAGAGATGGTTGTTTTTGTCCTGCAAAATTACATGTTGGTCATTTCAATAAATTTCTGCTGGGATTTTAAAGGCTGGCAACTTGGCAAGGACCTAAAATGCTTCAAGAAACTTTACAAGATATAACTAGTTTTCATCTTAGTTTGTTATTGGCATGTATTGCAATGTTTTCTACCAGTTGACTTTCTAAAATGTTACTCTTTCTGGAGTCATTCCTAGAGAGAAAGCAGGAACCATATAGCTATATATGGTTTGTTAAGTAGAACTTTAAAGGTTGAGGAAGACCAAATACATTTGGGTTTTATTATCAGTGTTATTTTGAACACAAGATTTTCTAGACCATTTCATTAAAGTATTTATTATTGTGAAAACAATATTCTGAGTATGAATTTCCAAGACTGAAATGACAGTCACACTAAGGAAGGTGAAAATGGTACTGCTTGCCAATTTGATGTAGAGTTAGAACTCTGGTGTCATCTCTGATGAATGTAAGAGAGAGCAGGATACTGTTGGTATATTAGGAATTTCAAGAAGACTCCCTTATCCTAAGAAATAAGCTAAATTTACTGAATCATAGGATGATTGTTTTTGCTGGCAAAACATGTGTGGCACATAAAGTGCTTAATTTAAAAAGATGCTTTTACATGAAAGTCTTTGGAGTCAACAGTGAGATTATATTAATATAGGTATTGTCAAAATGCTTTCATTTGTCACAGGCAGAAGGCTACATAAATTTGTGGTGCAGCACCTCTGAGCATTTACTGAGCATGTAATTCAGGCTTTTTTATCTTTTTGTAATAAATACTTCTAACAATTCAGTAGAGATACCTCCTGCTCCCCATTCTTCACTGGAAATTTTACTTCCCAGTTCCAAAGCCCCATCTACTGACTTCTCACCATAACATCAAATTTCTCCAACTCCCATGGCATTAGAAGACTCCACATGCGAGTGCCCATAACAACTTCATATAAGAAGTCTCCCTCACACAACCTAGTGTTTTATAGACCCTCCAGGAAACAGCCCCTCAAACACATACTTTCATTTCTTGCTTTTCTTAAGCCCAGGATAAGCATCTTGTTTCTTTCTCATCTCCTTATGTTGCACGTTTATGTCTCTTGGCCCCCAGGAAGAGAACAGGTGTGTTATCATGCATTCGAAGAGGGTGACTAATTGCTAATGAAGATAATGTGCCTGGAGAGCTTTCTCTGTTTTCTGCTCCAATGCTTCCATATTGGTGAAGGCAGTCTTAGATATGCAGAGCCCAACTTGCAGAACTCAGGGCATGGGAAGAAATTAATGCAGATAGGTACAACTAAGTGTCAAATTCAGTGTATGCAGCACTACCAAGATTTCTGCCAAAGCTACTGCTACTTTTAAAAAAGTTCCTCTGCTTTTTTCTGCTCTCTTCCTTACTTGAGTAGTCCTTTCACTGTATAGTTGCATGATTCTTCCACACTCAGGCCTCTCTCTTTTTTGGCTTTCATTATTTCTTTACCACCTGCCTCTGCAGGTCTTTGTACTTGCTTTAAGACACTGAGAGGATTTGCATTGGACCAGTGGGTTTGAAAACACAAGAGCATGTTAATTGTACTTTTATTCCCTGTGTTGTTTAACTCTGAGGCATAACTGCTGTTCTTGGGGCTCACGTGCCCTGTGGATGTCTGTGAGCTGCTCCCCCAGGAGCCTGGCATGACTGCAGTTCCATCCCAGACAGACAGACAGGGGTACATGTAAGGGCACTGTCCTGCAGACAGACAGACAGACAGGGGTACATGTAAGGGCACTGTCCTGCAGGCAGACAGACAGACAGGGGTACATGTGTACACCTGAGTGTTCCTGATGCCTCCAGGAGCTGTGAGCTGGGACCTTGCAGGCTGGTAGCAGTGGGAGGGGAAATGCAGCTGGGGTGGTGCACGGGGCCCTGTGAGCTGCACTGGTGGTTTCACTGGGTATCAGGGTGTGCTCAGGGCTCCTCATCTGAGAGGAGAGAGGCTGGCAGTGCTCGAGCCCCATTTCCCTGTGCATCAGGCAAGTGCTTGTCAGAGCAGGTGCCTGACCTTTGGACACAGGGCGCTGTTCCCGTGCACTGTAAGAATGTGGATTTCAGCACTCCAGGCTTTTATCTCTGTCTCTGTTGCTTCGTCATCTGGGCTGGAATGAAGTGGCACAGATTAAAATTATGTGTCACTCTGAATATTGGTGTGATGATTCAACAAAAAAGCAAAAAATGGAAACCACAAATGGTGGTAAGGACAACAAACAAGCCAGAAACCTAAAAGCAGACTGTGTACATCCAGCTGAGCAAAAACTAACAGGTAAAAGAAGGGGAAAAAGTGGGAAAAGAAAACATATAACTCTAAAATCTATTTGACTTGTAAATATAATCTTGACAGGTCCTAGTCCTACAAGCACTTATTCACCTTTTTTCTATGAACACGCCTACTAATATATTACTGATAATGTCAAACACAGTATTTAGTAATTTGGAGAAATTACTATATTAGATTATGCATTCCTTTGGAACCTAGTTTTATTATTTGTATAGCAGCAATTACTATTGTTTATTTACAACTACTACTTCTAAAAATAGTTGCCTATATGTTTCTTACTAGTTTCTTGCTTCCCAGTATTTCTAGAAAGGTGTTATTCTTGAGGCTAGTAACTGTGGAGGAAACTCACAGAAATATATTACTACCAGTATCAGTGTATATCATCAAGACTTTTTGAGTTGATAGTTTTTGAATGAGAGTTAAAATTCCTGGAGTCTAGTTTTCTAAAGAAAAAAAATTACAGAATCTGGAATGAATTTGCTTAAAAAAAACTTATAGCCACAATGATGCTTAAACATCCTGTAGTGAAGTCTAAAACTCTGTACTAGTCATGCTAGGAGAAAATTGTGCAGGGTGCATTTAAAATGTCATTTAAACTGCATTTGAAAATTCTAACTGTTGAAATCGTGTAGTTTTTTTATTCAAATATTTCTTCAATGAAAATCTGAAAAGCTGTATTAGCTACCATTGCTCCAGTTTTCATAGTGGGAATTTGTTGTTTTTGGAGAGACTTATTAGGACCTATAATTTGCCATCTGATTCTGTGTTCTGTACTGATAAAAACTGGAATAGGGTTTATGTATGGCAATATTGACAAAAGTTCTGCTAAATGTCCACTTTCCCCATTGTATTGCTTACTATAGAAATCAGTGCAATGGAGGAGGGAGATTCATGATCTTTGTCCTTTTTCCATCTTTTTTTGGAAAGCAAATAAATTAAATCTACATGCAGTGGAGCAGTATCTATTACTTCTTTGTTCCTTGGTGAGTATTCTCCCAGTACTTAGAGCTTCTAGTACTCTGTGAGGATTTTGTCAATAGAACAGACATCAGCTTAACAGCCTGCTATATGGAAATAACTAAACTGAAAAGTTTAAGGATACTCTTACACATAAGACTTCATGTGAAGTGTAATGTTTAGTTCCACCCTTCTTATTGCAGTAATTAAATAAAATACTTTCATAGCATTCACCATGATGGCTGAAACACTTCACATCCATGCTGTTTCCATAAAAGCTCCAAAAATCACCAGGTTTACATAAACAGATTAAATAAATGTAGGACAGGACTTCAGCAAGTGACAATCTGATCCCAACAAACAACTATCCCTGGGAAAGGCTCCACTGTACTGAGGCAGAGAATAAGGAAGCAATAAATTGTAAATGTACTTCTGGCAAAAGATACTCAGCTGAGCAACTTCAATTGCTGTGCATCCTACAGCCTTGGTTTGAAGATCTTCTGTGGAAGATGTTGTCTTGTTAGCTCATTTTCAGCCTGACATTCAAGGAGCAAAGTCAACTGGTGATGGTAGTATGATTTGTAAACCAATATTAACAATGAAAATAACAACTGACAGTGGTCAGATCAGTATGGATCAGGAATTCCAGGTTAGTGACAGAACCTGTTCTGCATTACTGGTTTCTTTATTAAGGTTTTGTTTTTTTTTAATCGTTGCTGTTGCTAAATCTTTCAAAAAGGGCTTGAAAATGAAACAGTAAGGGTGGTTTCTCTATTTTCTGGTGTATTATATTTGTGATAAAATTAATAATTACATGATTTCAGCTTTGATTCATCTGGTCACATGCAGGGAATGCTAAGTGTTAGCCATGGCCTTATTATTTACAAAATTATTTGTTTTGCTACTTTTAAATGTAACTCGATGAACTCCTAGGTTTTTATATGGAGGTGTGTACTTGGTTTCTGCTATAACATACAGGTGTCCAAGGAGAATAAAGGTACTGCATCACAATAGCTCATCAGAGAGACTGGTATTGCTATGCCTCAGAAATAAATTATGCATAAAGCAGAATGTGTGCTTCTCCACGCATGCTTTTGGTGGGAAAGGATTATCAACCCACTTTCAGGGCTCTCTTAGCAGATGTTTCCTTAATAATAATAGTCAGTAGGGGAAAAAAAAGCTGGATCCAGTATTTCCCACTTTCATTCAATTAGTGTATTCATCCTTTCATCTCATTAATAATCAGTGCTAGAATAGACTGATTAAAAACACTGACATGTAGAAAAGCTGAAATATTAAGTCATGTTATCATCAAGATTATATTTATTTGAATGCAATTTCAGGAGTTTATTTCTGTTGAAGATTGAGTACCTAGCTGTTTCTTTCAAACCAGCTGTTCTCTGATAGGTTTTCTTTTCCAGAATTTTTGTAGTTTGGAATGTTTTTGTCTTGCTGATTTATCAAGCTCTTCTTCTAACTCCACATCTCCCCTTCTCCCATTGTGTTTGCCTATGTCCTACTGCTACTCTGCACTAATTTTTCACCTTATGACAGAGGAAAATGAAATTCTTTCCTTCATATCCTAAAGGTAAGGCAGTATAAGGTAGTATGAAGTTATAATTTTTCATTGAGCTGATTATTTTACTTCTGCAATGTTTCTAGTCCTTGCAAGCTTGATTAATGGAATCAAGATATATTTCATCGAAGCTAGTGAGGATTTCCTCCTCCCTTTCCAGGTGGTATGATGTATTCAATGTGAAATAACTGAATGTAAAGATATATTTAGTTTTACTTATCATCACCTTTATCAGCCACTTAATTGTGGCTGGGTATTTAATTGTATGGGGCAGAATATTTTTCCCATCCCAAATGACAAAATATTAAAGCACATAAATTTAGATTTTATCAATAATTTCTTTTTTTTTTTTTTAAAGAGTTATCATTTAAATCATATCAATAATTCCCTCTTTTGTAAAAGAGTTAGTTGTCACTTGCTTAGAGTTGCATATAGAGGCAACTACTTCACTAGTGCAAGACCTATTGGACAAACTCCTCTAAAAGCTGATATCTTGTTCATGTTAATCATTGACATTTATAGATGTTTGATCTCTCAAAAGGGATTTCATTATTCTGGTATTATTAGAGATTAAAAAAATAACTAAACCCAATGTGTGCACTCCTTAAAATTTCCAGAATCTTTGACCATTTTGCTTGAAACTCAAACCTCCTGACTGGTCTCTTCACCATGGGCAAGGTGGTTTGGTCACCTCCTACCAAAGCTGCTCCCAAGAGAAGCTTGGCAGCAACACAAGCCTTGTTTTTTGTCATGCCAGAGCAAATCCCTGCTTCTGGCACTCCTGTTGTGTTTGTTTTTGTAAGGTGGCTTGCAGCCTGAAATGGCAGCCCTTGTGCTGTGTGAAAGACAGCTACTGGGTCAGCCACGCTGGGCTTTTTAATGAATTTCTGTCTGATAGACTGATAATAAAAGTACAAAAAATTTCTGTCTGATAGATAGATAATAAAAGTACATATTTCGGTTGTATTCCAGAATTTCTTCATGCTTTCCCTCCTGAATTTTTTTTTTGGTTTGGTAAATCTATGGAACAGACTCTTCTGCCACAGAGTTTATTTTAAGCTGCCATTCTGCTTTTTACTAAGCAAATTAAGATCTAGGCATTTAAACTCAATAGGATTAATCCATATCAGCTCTCCCCAATGAAATAAGCATATGTTGGGTGAGCGAGTGACTCGACTCTGTGTGCTGCCTAAGTGCTTCATTAAGATGTCACTTCAGTTGTGCTGCTTCCCACTGGACTCCTCACCCAGCAGGAGACAAACCAGCAATAGTGGGAAAGCTTGGGAAGGTAAGCATGGTACTGGCTTACTGAGTGACAGTAACAGCACAATAAATACTTCTGTGTCATGTTTAGAAACTTAAACACAGGGATTTAAATACAGGGTATTCTTTAATGTTCAAGAGCATTAATTTTGGAGACATGGAAATATGAGTTATTGTTCATTAATTGTCACTATGTAAAGTGTAAACAATGTGACAGTTACTGAGTTTTTGTGAAGGTCAGTAGGAGTAGGATGATTCCTTTGGTGTAGACTTAATTTTAACTTAAAATCAAACATCAGTTAAAGTATTACGTGAAATAAAATGCTTATTTTATATGATCTCCTCCAAAGACATTTTGTCCTTGTGAAAGAGCTGATTTACCAACAAACTGATTTATCTGTTGATCACAGTTGATCATCTTATCATCAAAGAGTCACTTTTGGCTATGTATTTCATTTGCCAAATATGTGAAAATCTGCTCTCAAAGTCTGAACAAGTGTTATGGCTTAGGAGTGGTGTAAGAAATAGAAATGTTTTCCTATGCAAGTGTCACGGTTTGGAAAGGCTTTGGGCTGTAATCTGGCAGCTTTGGAAAGCTGTAGCATGCACTGCAGTCTGTGAGAGCAAACAATTGTCACTTTATCATGGGACATCTTAAAATGGCTAGCACAAAACAAATGAAAATACATTATATTTAAGAATACTCAGTGTTTCAGCAAAGAGGCTCATTGCAAAGGTGATCCAGCTTACAGTATTTTCTCTATCGTAAGTATTGTTCTTTATAGTTAGTACATGTGAGATAACTGTATAATTGCATCTTTCTCACTTTATGGGACTTTAGGTAATTAACTTTAGAGCAGAAAATATTTTTTAAACTATCATTTAAAGGTAAAGGATTTTATTAACCTAACATTATTTTGTAAGATGATTTTTTTTTTATGGTACTTAGAAAAAGGTAAACAAAAATTCTTAAAAACAAAAATTCTAATTAACAGAAATGATGAACACTTTCATGCATTCTTTTCCAGCAGATGATTAAAATTTTAGATTTTCACTGTTTTAGTAAAAATGCCTGGATATATCTTTTGTTTAGACCTTTTTTTAAAACTCATTACTTCATTGCATAATTACCATGCATGGTTTAAATGCTTAGGGATGTCTGCTCATGTTGAGAGCTCAAACTATCAAAAAAGATAAGTTGTTTAAGCCCAAGATTTTGATATATTTATTTTTTTAATTTTTATTTCTAATGTTTGCAAAAAAGATGGCAAAGTTTTCACCAAAGCATCAGAAATAGTTTTCGTTAAAGTATATAAAGTTACCTCCTAATCATAGAAATCCTAAGGCTGAGATTTTGAATAATTTGGTTACAAAAGAATTTGCTCAGGAATTTAGTTCTTTTTTAATCTACAAAATATGATTAAAAATGACAGTTGGCAACAACAACTGTAGATGTTTTATTCTGGCCTAATTATTAAGAACTACAGCACCAGCAAATGAGTTTGCTGTGTGCCCCAGATTGTCTTCTAATTTAGAAGGTAGGAACAATACTCTATTTAGCTTTGGTTACTCAGATTTACTAATGTGCTCCTTTTATCCTCAGCACCTGGGCAAACATAGCTCCTTAAAGCTATGAGCTGGCAAACAGGTAGCACTGGGCATCTGTGGGCTCTGCAGAGACTGCCTTGGAAATGCTGCCAGTTGCTTTTGCCACGTATTGTGGAGGACCCTCCTTTTCCCTCTAGCTGGACCAATGAAAAAAGGAACCCAGAAATAACCTATGAATTTTCCATGACAGAAAATCCTGGCTTGCTTGCAGTGTAGTAGCTGATCAGTCTAATCTAATAATCTTTTGAACCATGTGGAGCTGAAGGAGGCATTAGTGGGTGTCAGAAGGCCATACTGCCATCTGATAATTAATGAAAACTGGAATATATTCTAGCATCATGCATCTATCCAGTATTATTTTATAGCTGCAGTTAGCCAGAGTATGAAGAATATGTGGCTGTAAATTCAACTGCTGAGGACAGAATGAATTAATTTCTATGGTTACTCTTAATGATATTCACGTGATTATCGTCTGGGGTGACCTTAAAGCTAAGTTCATTAGTAAGAGTTAGCCTGTGTCTCTCTGCTGGAGTTTTACTATTTGTAGCAAGATGAGGTTTCCTACTTCAGCTACCAAAGAAGGGGCACAGGACAGAATAAGGGCAGTTCTGTGGAGTGTTGCTGTTGTGCTGTTTTAACACCTCCCTCCTCTTCTGCCTCTTTGTTCACTGAGAGCTTTGTTCATAGTTCTGCTCTTTCAGTTATGTGGTAACTAAATGTTATCTTCGTGCTCAGAGAAGAGCAAAATGGTTCATAGTATTCTAGTTGGCCTAAGAAAAAGATCCTTTTCTGAAGTTATGAATGCCATAGAAGGCTGAAGCCTATTCCTCAGCAAAGAATAGGGAGTAGTACAGTATGTCCTGCCTCTCAGGTGGCACCAAACGGGGAAGAAACAGAGGCTTGGGACAAATACTGACAGCTTTGCAAAAGATCAGTGACATTGTAACAGATTAACCAGCCGAAGGTGAGTACGCTTTCCTTGGAGTAGACAAAATGCAAAATCCAGCAGTCTCAAAGACGGGGAAGATCATAACTTGTGAAATTGTAATGTGGCTCAGTTGGCGGGGTTGAGAAAATATACAAGAATCTCTTTAATTCTAAAACAAACTTCAAGTCTTTCCAGTTACTGGAAAGCAGGGCTTAAAAAGTTAATCTGATAATAATGGGAAGTATTTGAAAACAGAAGGCAGGTGTTATTCCATTTTTCATGGGGATTTTTAGTTGCTTAGAGTCTGATTCGTGGGTTTTTTGGAAAAGTTGTTTTTGTAATCCAGACTATTGCGTCTCATTACCTTTTCTGTTTAGTAATTAACCAGCAGTGCTATAGTTTCTTAAGGAAGTAAAAGAATAATTAAAGCATAAACTCTGACCTAGGAATCTTATTTGGGAGTACTGGCATACCCAAAATGTCCTACTGTCAAATGAGGGTTCTGTCAACACATCACAAGCTCTAAGTAGGAGGTTTTATTGTATAGGTATTTCAGTAAGTATTTCAGGATATTTTCCAACTGAAATTTCCTTTAAAAATAATGCAGCTTGTATTTGTCATTGTAGTTGCATGCCAACAAAGCTGCATGTTTCGAAACCTAGACAGAGCGAGAAAGAGGTTAAGTGTCATTTGCTGATGTGTCTTTTAACTCTCTCTTTTGCTGTTGTAAACTTGATATGTAATGTCAGCCTAGGCACAAAAGAGTGACTTGAGGATGGAGTTCCTGAATGAACTTGCTTTTAGTAGTGTAGGCTTTCCATTTATATTTTAGTGTAGTTTGCTCTAATGAAATGTCACAGAGACGCCGAGTTTGGACTCCAAAAGGTAATTCTGTTCTTCAGAGATGTTACTGATAATCAATGAGGTTTTATGAGTAAACTGTTTCCTAGTTTCTCATCAAATTTTCTCTATGTTATTGGTACTCTTTCCTTCTAACATGTATTTGCATGCTAAAACTGCTATGATGCTTTGACCTTCGTAGGAATTAATTTTGCTCCAATTCCTGTGTTTGGCTGCTGTAGTTTTGGTTCAGCCTGTATTTTTTCCTTGCTTTTGGTCTCAGCATTTGAGGTAGCAGCTTCCAGTGTTAATTGGAAAGCATGATCCAACTGTGGCCTTCCAGAGACAGGGCACCTTCCTGGTCACTGTGTGGACACATTCAGAAGTGATGCACAAGATACTCGCATGGGGACAAGGTTGGTGAGGCAAGGGAAGCCTTTGGAACAGGAAGAGCAGGGAAGGTGCTTGATGGGAGCTTGAACAAGTTCTCCAGGAGGGAGGGTCTAGCACATTTGTGTGAAGGGAAGCCAAAGGATGAGTCAGCATTGGACATAGGTTTCAGTATAATAAGCTGGTTTTTGGAGAGTGTCAAATGACCCCTCCAGAAGGAGAATGATATTGATGGTGAGAAGAGGTAAGAATATGTCAGATAAATGAAACAATGCATTATAGATAGAACCTTTTCAAGGCTCAGTCAGATGCTTCCTGGACTGGTGTAAACGTTTTAATGTTTACACATGCAAAGAAGTTTCTTTGAACAATTCACCTTAATTCTAACTGCTACTTCCTTGCTAATTAATTTGAATGAACTTCTGCAATCACAGATTGCTTAAATACATTGCCATGTGTGAAATGGAAAAGCAGTTTTGCTTTCAGAACAGTGGCTTTAAATGTTTAATTTATGTACAAAACTTCACCTTCAGATTCTTGGATAAAAAGATGAGGTGACGGGGTTGCTTCACTTCTGTTAGCATTATTTTTGTGGATTATAGTGGACAGTTTTAGTGCTGAGCTAAGAAAAACATGTTAATGACTAATGGGAATGAAGTTTTTCATTGAAAATACATGTGACTTTAATGGCAAATAGAAGTGGACCTGATAGTAACTATATATAGTCATGTATCAGAAACACAGAGATGAAAATGGATATCTCAAGTGTAAGCCACACAGCAGCAAGTTTTACATCAGGATTTGTTAATTTCCTTTGTAAACACTAGTTTTAACTGTGTCAGTAAAAGGTAAAAAATATTCTAGACTCTGGACAATAAGGTGGAAGCAAAGCAGCACTAAAATGATTTACATTGGGAAGGTTAGAACCAGACCACAAAGGTCACATTTGTATTACAATCCTAGTGGTTTTTACAAGTGTACATTCTCCATTAGGCTTGAGGAGACACTTGTTACAGGATTTGCTCAACAAATGGAAGGTCCTCTGTGTGATCCCATGTCTCCAGGGGAATTCCCTAATCCCACTTCTGACACTGTTTTTGCCCATTGTTTCCTTTGTGTTGCAATTGTGTGTCATTAACTGCATGTAGATTTTATTGCTGGATGCAAACTTCCTTATTGGAAATCAAAATATTACTATGTCTATGCCATTCTGTGTGATGAATGTGTAATGGAAGTGAGACTGAGTGTTTACACTAACACTTGTGTTTCCTTGGCAGCACCAGACAAGAACTGCTTCTCTCTCTCTTTATTTATGGCATGATTATTAGAGATTCTGAAAATCTGCAAATCCAGCTCCAGTGGAGGCTGTTGGCATACAATTTAAAAATGTGTTCTTAACAATCATGGCACCTTTGCTGTGGAAATAAGGAAGATGTCCTCTATCTGAATGCCAAAGTAACTAATCTCCTTTAGGCCAGCTGTAAGGCTTGATAGGATGTTCCAAAGCTGAACTGCTTTAGGTTGGCAGCACATCTTCCGAGCTTCTGATGTCATCCAGGCATTTAAACTTGTGTTTCCAAGCTGTTTGCCTCCCAAGTCATAGGCTCAAATGTGTTTAAAAAGACCTAATAGGACTTTTCTACTATAGAATGTAGTAACTCTATTCTTGTTTATTTTGCTTCATAACCTACTTTTATTCAAAATGAACTCTGAAAACACTTTTTAGTGGAAACAGTCTTGCTAGTGGATAGTTGGTATGTTTATGTTAAAAATTAAATCCTTATGCCTTTTGTGTTCTTTTTCTTGATTAAATATTTGTGTTGTTGAGGAATGAAAACCATGAAAGTTGTTGAGATAGCATAAAAGGTAATTAAGATTTATGGCTCGAGTGTATTCAGGTGCTTCCTACACTTCCATTTTCCTTATGTCAGTACTTCTGACATAATTTGGATACCATCTACATGAACTTTCACCAAACTAAAGGCTGTTTGTAATAAAAGTGAGAGCAAGTAGATTACTACACTTCAGTAGATTGACTGTACCCAACTTTTATTTTAGATCTGAGCTTTTTGAATCTAACCATGTTAAAAATTCTGCAGGGAAACTTTTTATTTTTGTGTCCCTTAATTTGCTGTTTTATCATGGCATACATTTATTATTTTGTCTTGTGTACTTTGATTCTGTACTCCGTAATTTATTGGAAAGGCAATTTATTTGAGTTAGATAAAATATGAAGATTGTTAAGATACTGAATCTTGACACTTTCATCATGGGAAATATGAATCTCATCTCAAAAGTAGAATGATTTTGCCTCAGTTTAAGGGGTACATTGTTTTTGTAGATGATCTGATCTTGTGTTCTGAAAAACAGAAGTGTTGTGTCTCATCAAGAGATCTGTAAGAAAAATCTTGTCTCTTTTTTAATACTGATTTGCCTGGTATTTTCAAGTCCTAAAGTAAAAGCTGCTTGTTGCATGGAAGCAGCTTTTTTTGTGTATTTGCCTGGAAATGGCTTGGATAGGGAGCCCTGGACACACTGTATGACAGAAATAAATTTAACTCCTCTGCTCTTCTGTTACTTGCAGAAGTGATCTAACCATAACCAGTATTAAGGATGATAGTATTCATAAACATCAGAAAATATAATTAGAATATAGTAATTTGTGTACACAGCTCTGCAGGGCTGGTGGTGTTGACTTGTGTCACCTCAGTGTCCCAGTTTCACAGAGAATGTCACTATTTCAGATTTGCTCTTGATGACAATACTCACAGCTCTGTGATGGAAGCAGGTGAAACTTGTAGAAATCTTTAGAAAATAACTAATTAACCAAAGCAGAATGGGTCACCTGTGATCTGAGATAATCCATTTGGGCAAATTCAGCCCAAAATGTTGATGTAGCTATACTGTAAATAGGTTAGGTTTGCAGAATGTTTCATTAAAGGTTCTTCCATGAGCTCAGCGTGCAACAGCCCTTTTTCAAAATTACTCGCCTACAAGTGGTATAGGCATAGGTGAGGTTTCTGTTGATACATTTTATTTGGAGTGCTGAATGCAACAACACAAAGCACAGGCAGTTTGAGATCCTCTTGAATGATGCATGCAAAGGAAACTGCATGAAACTGATACTGTTGATAAATTTGCATGGCTGTTCTGTACACTCAGCAGCCAAAGGAAGCTGGAGGCAATTTGTTTGGATGGAAAGGTATCTTTCCAAAGTAAGCTTTCATCTGCCTTATTAGAGAGTAGCTCTTAATCCTGACCTGAGCCTCATGAAATTGTTCTGTACTTTTGCCACAGCAAGTGAACTCAGAGCAGGCCCGTGACCAGTCTAATAATGAGATATCTCAGCTTGTTTTACTGCTTATTCATGAGTCATCCAGGTTTATCTTAAAGGCATTGAGGAAATGTTGATTCTGTTACTGACCAGTGTTACTGTACTATGTTGAATAAATTCCTATGGAGTGAGTAATTAATTCCAGTGTACATCTCATCCTCCTTTCATGAGATATATATTATGTGGACACAAAATTTATCACTGTGGCTGGTTTGATAGCCTTCCTTTAGCAAAGGTCAGTGCATACAGTTTTGGGCAGAGTTAATACTATTTTTTCCTCTTAAATTGTACTTTGTTCACTATGTAATGCCATTCATAAAAGACTGAGGACAATTCCATGGATTGGTTGTTTGTAAGTTGAATATCTTATCTATATGTTCCTCATTGTTATCCTCCAGCTTCTAGTAATTAAATACATTTGGTCCTAATAAATATATCCAGTCATATTTATAAGCCCAGGCTGAGAAACATAATCTGAGAGTTCCATGATGTGAAGCTTCAGACTGACTCTATCATATTGGAAGAACTTTGCTCTTCATACTCCTCTGCTAATTACTGTAATTGATACCATAATTATACCCCATCTATTCTTTCAGAAATTAGCCACGTGCTTCCAATACCTTTATATATATATATATAGGTATATACCTAATTACTTTGACCTTCTGGTGCTCTCCTGTTTTTAAGATTGATAGGCATCCTCTTTGTTGCCTTTGAAGTGAATCCATTTTTTAATCTTTTTTCCTTTATAAAGCCCAGTGCTTATCAGTCTGTAGGTGTGTTAGATTAGTTCTTTCTGAACAAATTAGAGAGCTGGCCACACCTGGGATACTGAGTCCAGTTTTGATTCATGCCACAAAGAAAGATGTGGACAGGCTGGAGGGAGTGCAGAGAAGGGCCACAAAGCTGATCAGAGGACTGGAAGCTGCCATAGAAGGAAAGACTGAGAGAACTGGGTTTGTTCAGCTTTGAGAAAAGGTTTAGGGGAGACCTTTATTACCATGTTCCAGCATTTAAAGGGTGATTACTTCTTTTAAAAGAAGTCACAGGGAAAAGAGGAGGGATAATATCTACAGGTTGCTCCTGGGGATGTTGTAGTTGGTCACAAGACAATTTTTCACAAAGAGGAACAGTCAGCCATTGGAATAATTTCCCCAGGGTAGTGGTGCATACCCAAACATTGGACACTTCTAAGATTTGGCTGGGCAGGCTGCTGGACCATCTTGTCTAGAGTGCTTCTGCCAAGAAAGGTTGGACTGGCTGATTCTTGTGGTGCCTCCCAACCTGGCATTCTGTGATTCCGTGACTGTTCCACAATCAAGGCTTCTTTCACTTTGGATACCATACATACATTTCTTTCCTAATGATGTCTCCTGCAGCCTTACCAGTGATAAGGGAAAGATAAGCTATCTTTGTGTATCCTATACCAGGGCAAACAACTATAATAATAAAATCTAAAGTCATTGAACTCTAATGATAATTCATTTTGTCATAAAGATTGAGACTTATCACAATAAGATAAAAACTTAATCTGTATTAAATTAAGAAATGGTAGTCTCCACTGTTGTTTTATTATAGACCACCTTTGCAACACCTAAAATAAATTGTCCTTTCACATTATTAAAAGATTGATTCAGTTGGTGCCTAGACATCCTTTTATTTAAAGGACAGTAATAATCTTGGCATAAGTAAAAAGTTGTTTCAGTCTAAAATGAGTTGGGGGGGAAATGAGGGGAAACAAAAAAAATAAAAATAAACAGAACAAACAAATCTTGGTAGTTTTGTCTTCTTGAAAAAATCAGAAACCTGTGTGTGTTTTCATATCAAGCCAACATTCTGTATGTAAGTTCCATTGTGCAAATCTTTATTATATGCAAACATTTCTAGTAAATTTTAATTAGCATTTCCTGTTTTCTTCCTGTCTAAGGGGAATATGTGATGCATATTCTTGTTTTAAAGTTTCTTTTGTGTGTCTTATACTTTATAATGCATTATTTTCTCACTGAGATGAGTGAGACTAGAACTCCTAGTGTATTCTGGTGAGAGATTAAAAGACACTAATAGTGGTTGAAAGCTACTCTGTTCTCATCACATCGACTTATCTGGAGTCCTGGATAGCTAACACAGGAATACTACAGGTTAAACTGTATTTGGGGGGGATTTTTTTTCCATTAAAATCTATAGCAGATTCAAACCCAAATAAGAGAAGGAGAATTTTCATGTTTTGTAATTGTAGATAGTACACAGTAATAACCAGCTGGTTGTGGACATAAAAACACAACCTGTATATGCAAATTATGTTCTCTTGGTTGTCATTAGAGACAACAGCTTTAAGAATGATGCAGCAATAGGCAGTATTTGCAGCAGGGATGGAGGAGGTGTGTCCCTGATGCAGACAAAAAGAGCAGCAACAAAAGAAAATAAGCTCTCGAGTCAGCATTCTGAACTCCATTGTCACTGCAGTAGCAGCTGCGTGTGGAAATGAGGCAAATAGAATTTGAAATGAAGAACTGGAAAAGAAATTGCCACTTGCCTGCATGGATAGAGACCACTATTGGGCCTGATTGCCAATTAACTGCTCTGTTTTTTCTGACAGCTTTGGTAACAGGTCAAAAATGTGGCAGGAGCTGCTCTTGGACCTACTCGCTTCATCCTTTGTGGTTTCTGTGCCACAGATACTCCTCTACACACAGAGAAATACCACGGTGGTACCAACAGTAGTTTTATCTATCTTAGTTGGATGTGGATGATTTCCAGCAGAGTCCAGTGATTTGTCTTTAGATTGAAAAAGGCTTCCAGGCATAGAAAGCAGGCTAGGATTGCATAAATATTGTCAGTTCACATTAACTTTATTTTCAAAGACTAAAAAGGATCAAGAGTACTTCATCAGCATTAGAACAGTGTTTGTACCTATCCTGTCCTGGAGTGGCAGGAAATATTTTTGTGTAGGCTGAGACTACAGAAAATCTAAGTGCCATATGAATGCCCTTGGAGTACAGAGCAATGTTCCCTGGAAATGAATATACCTTTCAGCAGGTGCTCATAGTTTCAAGACACAGGTACCTCTGGAGGTTAAACCTTGTCAGAATGGCCTGTGCCCTGAGTCAGCCTGGGTGTGCAAGGTATTTATTGGCTTAGATAGAAGGTCCCTGTTTGTGGGCTGGAATTGTCTGAAATGTCTGACTAGTTAAGGTGTTGTCTCTGAATGTTCAAACTCTGTCTCTCCTGAATGCCTGAACCATGATTGCAGCCCTTCTGCCATTTAATTGACCAGATAATTTACCCTGTAAGGCTATCATAGGCTATTTAAGGCTGTCTCTTTAGAGCAGTTATTAGCTTTATTTTTCTGCTTCATTCAAGAACAGATGTTTCTACTGTGTAACTGAAATAATCAACATCTTTGGAAAACAAAATTGCTGTTTTACAAAATAGAATATGATGAAAATCTGAATTATTAATCATAAAAGGGCAGGAGTGAAACTAATTGCATGCAACTTTACAGAATTGTAAGATCTGAGTCATGATAATGGTAAATAGCTAAAAACATTATGGTGCCAGCAAAAAAGCTGTTGTCTATGATACTTGCATAGCTAAGTATTTCACTTACGCTTTGTCATGCCATTTCTGTATTTCAGAGGAGTGCTGTCTGTTTGGGTTTTGGTTTTGTTTTTGTGGGGTTTTTTTGCTGTTTTTTTTGGGTTGTTTTTTAAATTTGTTTTTGTTGGGTTTTTTTTTTTGTTTTTGTTTTTTTTTTTTTTTTAGATTTGGAGCCCTTTAAATTTCCTTAGTAATTTGCATTTAAATGCTTTATTTTTTCACCATCTTTTCCACAGTTTATTATTTCTTTAATTGCCATGTAAGGTTCTCAGTGAAGGTGCTTGCCCTTCCAGAAATGTCTGTGTGAAGGGTTATTTTTTTCTGAAGATATATATATATATATTTTTTCAGTATGGAGACTGGTACATGCTGTTAGTAAGCTTAGCAAAATGGGTAAGAAGGATTTTAGTACTTAAATAAGATCTAGTGACATGAGGGAAAAAGACTTAACTTGCCACCCACACTCCAGGCCATATCCTGTGTGACCCACAGGGGCAGTCCCAGTGAAGACACAGAAAATACTAACCCAAGTGAAGTAGACAAGGTCCATTTAAAACAACCCACTGCTGTTTAAGAACTCCAATTATATAGCATCGTGGAAGAAAAATTTTCCACAGAAGGTGGTAAACAAAGGTGCAGTCTTTCCTAAAGGCATCCAGCATAATTCAGGGTAAAACCAATTGTTGAAGTCAGGTTTCTTCTTCTAGAGTCGTGTCCAGTGGGTAACAGTTCTGTTCTGGTATGCACAATTTTTGGGGAAGAAGCAGCTGTATACAGCAGATCTGAATGTATTTATTGTGAGCTTGGTCATTCCATGAATTATTTTCTCTTGCTCTAAAGCAAAAGCACTAAACCAGAAGAAAAACTTAGGCAAATTTGGAACAACTTTGATGAAAATATTTATGTGAAGTGGATTTTTGCCAGTTTTGACTTATAAAGTAAAAGCAAAGATGAAACTTGGACATTGAGGACAGGCACAGCCCCACCTGTAACATCCTGTGCTCTCTCTTTCTCCAGCCAGGTGCTGCTCAGAGCTTAGCACAGGCAGGGTTGTGCTGCCCTGGGCTTGCCTTGTGTGTGCCAGGGGCACAGCACCGTGGAAAATGGCAAATGCAAATCTAAAATTGTGTGTAGAGACAACTGCGTGTGACTCCTTTACAAGGCAAAATCCAATCCATCAACCCTTGTGAAGATGCCTTCAGTTTTGTTTTGCTCTTTTAAGGAGGTCAGTAGAGAAAGATTGACACTGAGACTCCAATCTTTGCTCAGTAAAAGCCTTTGTTCAGCTCTTTGACAGTGTTAGGAGACAAGAGGGTGTCAGCAGAGTGGTAGAGTTCAGGAGATGGCAACTCCTGCAGCAGTTGTGAAAGGCTCTCCAGTGTTCATGGATGGATTGTAGGCAGGTACTTGGAAGTGTCCCACTGAGGTTTATGTTGTGTAATTGTTGGAATGCTCAGTACTTTGCAGGACTGGATCCCAGCACTGACCACTACTTGGCAATGATACTGCATCTCACTTAGAAATTAATGTTTCTAGAAGTTGTTTGTTTTAATGCTGTGAAACTATTCAAGCAATGGAGGTAGGTTGCTGGGCAGTGCTTACTCTATGCAAATTAAAACATTAAATTTATGTAAGCAGATGCTGTTGTTGTGAATTTTCACTCACTATTACAGTGAAAAGAATTGCTAGGTATTTGAGGTACTTTAAAGTGTTTGTAAAATTTTAAGTGTACCAGTCCTGGACATGTCATTCAGGTCTGGTGCCTTGTCTTGAATAGGTCAGTAACTTATATGTGCCTGGAATTACAGCCTGTCTTACATCTTACTTTTTTATTATAATTTTTAGGTATTAGCAATTGAGGAGGACACTTCTGCTGTCTGAAGATGGAGAACAACATAACTACTATATCTCGTGAAGAGCTTGAAGAGCTACGAGAAGCATTTGGCAAAATAGGTATGTTTTAAATAAGGAAATCATAAGGATGCCATTAAGACTGCAGAACTGTTTAGGATTTGTGGAAGAAATCTCCATGGATCACTTGGTTGTGATAGGGCTGTGTTTTTCCTCTGTATTTCCAGTAATATCTAAAAAAAAAGTAAAAGGAATGTTTGCATAGAGCCCCTTTCTTTCACTGGAGCTACATGTGTTAATTTCTTTCTAATTCAGCACTAAAACCAGTTTTTCTTGCAGGGTGGTAGCATTGTTTGTTTTAGTGTATATGCTACATAATGGGTCCCAAAATTTTTTGAACTCCTTACTTCTAAAAAAAAATTTGATTAAGCTTCAGGTGTTATATATTTTCATATTATATCACTGGCACTTGGTTTTTGCTTTATTTGCATGCTTTGGTGAACTAATAATTTCATTTATTCAATCAGATTTTATGTTTTAAGTAAACTTGGAGATTTTTTGATCTTTTGCTGCTAGCTGATGTTAATAAATAACTGTACAATTTTGTATGCTTGACAGAATGTTTACATGTTCTGATTAATCAGAACACGCAGAAAGTGTAAGAAATTCTATAGCAACTAACCCTTTTTTCCAGATTGCACTGCTGTTATTAATGTTCCTATCTGCTTTATTTCTTATTTACTGTGGTTCTGAGGGGTGATGTGTGTAACTGTGCAGGTCAGGAAATCAAACAGCCATGTTTGTAATAACTCATGGTGGGGGAACAGGGTCATTTTAGGCAAGAAGTCTTAAATATTTGCAGTCTTTACTTGGTAAAGAAACTATTGGGAAGCTGTATGTTAGAGATTTGGAAGACCATGAGTAGTGTGGAGAGGGTATTTTTAATTATATTAATTATATATTAATTTAATTATATTTTTTAATTAATTATACAGGAATCACATGATGCCCAGTAGAGAGGCAGGAAGATTAAAATAAAAAGAACTAAATTAATGATAAATAATAGAATAATGAACCCAATGAATCAGGATGTTGTTGAGACCAAACAAGGAGTAGAAATTCTAAAGGGAGTAAGATATATCCATGGAAGATAATTAATGAGTTCCTGTTAAACAATCATCAGGACATCTATAGCTCAAATAGTTTGTATCCTGCAGGTACTGGAATGACTGACCAAGGAGAGGAGCACTATATACATGTCTCAGTCTGCTGAGAGGTGTTAGGTAGAGACTCACTGGTGTTGTCTGACAGCTTTTCTATATGCTTGGTTTTCACCATCTACATTCCTTCTTTTTCTCCATTCTGCATGTTTTCATATTTCTGCTTTAAGAATTGTCTGTTAATGCTCCTACCCACTGAAAAGCATTTTTTCCCTTATGCTTTCTGTAAAACGTAAAAATTGGGCACCATTGGTTTTTAATTTTTTTTTCCACATTTCTAATGTCTTTGTGGATAAAGTGCTTGCAGCTACATTGGTAAACTGAGAGAAGGCATTTATTTAACTCTCAGCTTGTCATCATGGAAACTTACCCTCAGTGAAAGATGAACCTAGAGAAATAAAATAGCTGGTAATCTGAGTGAGCTCCTGAGCATGTCCTCTGCTGGTTAGACCATCCCTGTTATTATGTGTGCTCTTACATGTCTGCGAGGCAGTGGATGAATTAATATATATGCAGACATCAAGTTTGTGTATTGATTTGGGAACTTTTTCTAGTATCAAAGCCACCTTTTTTTTTTTTTTTTT
>WEIU01008100.1:77323-99321 GCA_013389925.1 Aegithalos caudatus | reverse complement strand
TTTTTTTTTTTTTTTTACTCATGTGTTTTTAGCATTTTGTCTGCAGTGAAATGTGGCTTCCTTATGAAGCTGTACAGAAGCTACCTAGTATAGTATGGATTGCAAAAAAATTACTATATAGCAATTAATTATGGCTGCAGATGAAAGCATGTTTCTATGCTTGCCCTTCTGTAAAGAGAGGCATTCATCCACTCTGGTATTATGGGCTGAGTTCTGACACTAATGCAATATGAAGAGAAGTTTTTAGCTAGTCAATGAAGAAAATCCCCAAAGTGGGACCACCTTGACAAGTCAGAAATGTGGCCATGTCATCTGCTTCTGTTTCTGATTCATTGTGATGTTCTCTTAAATTTCTTACAAATGTATCATTCATAGAGCTGGGAAAATACTATTGACTATTATTTTTCAGGAGCTTTAATATGATCATGAAAGTCACTGAAAATTGTTGTCAGACAGGGAAAATACGAGCATTAAATATATAAAACGATGGATGTTGTATCCAGCCTCACTTAGGCAGGATATGATTTCTTTTGGGCTTGAATTTGATTGGACCTCATCTATACTATGTATTAACTACAGCTTTTTGCTTTTAAAAGTACTTCTCTTTTTATTGTGTAGCCAAGGCATGGGTAGGACTATTTTACTGGACATACTCAAATTCTGCTTGTATAAATATATATATATATGGAAATATGCATAGATTAAAAAAAAAATAGGGACAGGTAATGTGGTTGATTCATTTATGTGTTACTTTGGATAAAAATATGAGTGTGTAAAATGATTGTTTATTATGCTAGGATGAATCCAAGACAGCTTTCTGCAAAGAGATTGTCCAAAGGTGAAAGTACAAAGGGTATTTTTGATTGTTTCTGTGCTGTTGCATTATTCAGTATGAATAACACAAATGATTCCATTTATTTTTATATGATACAACCATTAATTTCTGTCCAAAATTTCAAACCTCTTTTTGAATAAAAGCATTCTGATACTTTGCTGTACATGAAGATTCCTGCCGTGTGGCCTTGGGAGGCAAGTGTAAGTGAAGGTGGCAGCTCAAATTGCTCCTAACAGAGCCAGTTAATAGATTATAGGAGGTCACTTTTAATAAACAGACACAGATCATCCCAGACTTATTCTTCACAGGTAAGCCAAACCACATCAAAAGTTTTAAAGAACAGAAAATGTTTATCAGATATTAGGATAAGAAATAAAATCAAGTCAGGCAGAGTTCTTGTCTAAGTAGTTTTTCTCGTGGAAGTGTGCTTTTCTATTAAGAACATGCATCAGATTTGAGTTTACTGATTGCAAATGATTTAATATTGCAGTAAGCAATTAATTGATATCTCTTTGACTTGAAGGTTTATAGATAATTTTGTTGGGAGTCTTAAAAAAAAATAAAATCTTGAACTTCACTATTTGGAAATTCGCTGTCTTGTTATATCTGTGCTCTGGGATCATAAGATAGTTCCTGAGAAAGCATATAACAAGATGGCACAAGTCGCAGACAGTTGTGCCTCTAATCCACAAGCATTCCTTCATACTTATCTGTGTCAGGGAAAGAAACACTCATTTCCTAGAACTGCATTTATCACACTTCATTTCTTCTTAACAGTTACCATACCTTAGGACATGAATATGCCTAAGTTTACAAAAGTATAATGACTTGTGCTTTCATTCTACAGATATTGACAACAGTGGGTATGTCAGTGATTATGAGCTTCAAGACCTGTTTAAAGAAGCAAGTCTGCCCTTGCCTGGTTACAAAGTCCGGGAGATTGTAGAAAAAATCATTTTGGTGACAGATAGCAACAAGGATGGGAAAATCAATTTTGAAGAATTTGTCTCTGTAAGATGTTTCTCTACTGTCTGATATCTATTGAGAATTAAGTGGTACAACTAAGTACTGGTTTTATATAACCTAAAATATCCTATATAGTTATTTTCTAATTTTTATCTTTGACACACCTATTTAATTTACTGATTCTGATTTCAGCAGCATGTGAAAGAATAACAGTTGCAATCAGTCTTGTTTTCTGTTTCCTCCAAGGTGTGGGGAAGGACTCCATAGTGTAAGAACTGTTGGGTCAGCCCTTGCTCTGACAAAAGAGCAGACAATTAGATACCAGCCTCTGAGTGCTCTTAGTAATGCTTCACTGTGCTTAATCTCTATACTAAAGGCTGGGAGTGAGGTACAAGTTTTCCCTTTCACTGAGCAGATTTCAAAGCTTTAGGCTTTTCTAAATGAGAATCACTCACTGGTGTTTTAAAAGAAACAAGAACTTACCAGGCTGTTGGTTTGTGGGTATTTGGGAATGATTATGTTTTGCTTTGAAGTTACAGTACTGCTGCTGGTTGCAGAAGGTTGCTTCTTGAATTAGTTATTGATCTTTTTTTTCTGAGATTCTAGACATGCAAATATTTGCTTCCAGGTATGAACTGTGTAATAGAGGTATGCACTGTGAAACAGTTTGTTAGATATCCAGTAAAGATATAGATATCCAAACAGTAATTATTTATTTTTAGAACAGAAGTCAATATAAGTATCAAAGGAAGTCAGGTTAGCTACTGACTCTAGACTACTTATATGAATTAACAGTTATTTGAAGGTACAATCAATCATAAAATGCTTTCTATTTTTAAAATTTCAGATAATCCAGGAATTGAAAAGCAAAGATGTTAGCAAATCTTTCAGAAAATCAATAAACAAAAAGCAAGGTATTACAGCAATTGGAGGAACATCAGCAATATCTAGTGAGGGGACACAGCACTCTTATTCAGGTAAGAAATAATTAAACATAAGCAAATTTTCCATGGAGCAAGACTCCTTAAATTTGCACTACAGATAAAACAGAGCCTAACTGGAAACTGTTGGCAGTGAAAGCAAATTAACACAGCATAAAGCATGTGGAGATAGACAAGGTAAGTGTGGGTCATGGTTTTTTAACTCTGTTCAGTTGTTGCTTACTTTCACTCTTAGTTGCACTTGGAGGCAAGTTGCGCATCTGTGTGAGAGCAAAAGAAGAAAACAAGCACTGACATCTTGTGGGGGGGAAAACAGCCCCTTTGGCATACTTCTAGTAAAGCTACTCAAGTTTTTGCCTTCATTATATGCTAATGGACTCTTATTCCTATATTCAGATAAGAAATGAATTCTCACTTTCATTTCCACAGTGTTACCTAACATGAACTAAAACCCCATTAACAAACCACCACATACCCTTTCTGGATGGACTGGCCTCCTCAGCTGTCTCTGCCATTACAGAATTGTTCACTCCTATGTGGTTTTTGCATAGACTGTCTCACAAAGCTGCTTTTAATGTTTGATCTGTTTCTTTCTACCTACCCCTGCTGCATGTAATTTCAGTTGGTAATTGTGCCTAATTGCATCTGTCCTAGCCAGAGTGTGAACCACCTTCTAGGATCACATTGCAATCAGCAATATTGCAACTTTTTTGATTGACTTAGTCTGGAATTTGTGTGGATCCAGATTGTGTAAAGGTTCTATATATGAGGAAGATTTAGTTTGGTTAGCTAAAGGTGGCAATATCCTCTCTTTCAGTAGGATTCCAGCATTATCACTACCTGGTACATCCTCAAAGCAGGAGATATGTTCCATCCCAAAGGGTGCCTGTAGGGCATGAGAGTTGATTCTTTAGATGCAGTTTTATTTTTGGTGGAGAGAAATTAACCCACTAGTGCACAATTTACCTGGCCTGGCCTCACCAGCCATCTCATTTATGATGAAGTGAAGTGTGCTCTAGAATTCCACACTGTTTGTCACTGACAATGAAAAAAGTCTAATGAGTCAGGTGTTTCTTGAGGTGAGGTGAAGTAAATATCACCTGCACTGTTTGGGAATTTGGATACTGAGACTTGACTCACTAATATCCAGTAAGCTCTCTTAGATACAGACTAATAAATTGTGCACTGAATATGAAGGAGAATTTAAAACTGAGATATTAAACTTTTTAAATTTCTCAAAGCTAAAGACAGCTCAGCAGTTCAGGCCAGTGTCTGAAGTCCAGCAGAACATGGAGTGAGATGTTGGATATTTCACATGAGACATTTTCCCCTCTTCTTTGTAATTGCTGAGAAACTGAATTTTAAGTCAGCCTTCAAATCTTCCCTATGTTGTTCTTATGATTTTTATATTATTCTTCAGAAAATCACCACATACTTAGGGGGTTCAATGGGAGAAAGGACCATCTGTACTTACGATTTTTTGTGTTCTTTCTTATTGGTCTGATTTTTTTAATAACTGACCTCTGTGAAACTAAGGGGTTTTGTTGCACATTAACCTCTTTGACCCAAGTATCCTGTTAATAGTGTTCATGGAAATCTTCATCTTTTATTTTAATGCTGTATTACTTTTCAGAGGAAGAAAAAGTTGCTTTTGTTAATTGGATAAATAAAGCTCTACAAGATGACCCAGACTGTAAGCACCTCCTACCCATGAACCCATCAGATGCCAGTCTGTTTAAATCCCTTGCAGATGGCATCCTTCTTTGGTGAGTCCAAGGCTATAAGAGAGAAAAAAATCTCAATGGTTAAATGTTCATGACAGTGACATGAAATAGAAAACTTTAGACAAGCTTTAACATCAAGACTCCACTCTTAAATATTTCAATCCGGGTGCAAGGTGGGAAAATCTATTTGCCCATAGAAATGTGATTTTTAGCATGTTTTCTATGTGACTCTATGCATATGTTATAGAAGCAGTTTTCCACTTCAGACCCATAATTATACGTGCCAGATATGTGCAGGCTGTTTATAAATGAGATAATTAAACAGTTCATAAATTCATTACTTGAAATAATTAGAAAACTTAAGTATTTTAAATATTTTTAAAAGTTATAGTGATTAAATCATGGGATAGCAGGAACAGAAATCTGAATAAAATCCATGGCAAAAGAGAGAGCATACAGTAGGTCCCTTAACTGTAGTCTGCTGTAACTTTCTAGTTAAAGTGGATTACTAGTACTTACACACCATGGTAACAAGGGATTAGCTTATTAGTATTGATGTGAAATAGTCTTTGAGATCCATGTAGATACAAGGTACTACAGAAATGAAGTGCAGAAATACACTGATTATGCTACAGTTTTTCAGTAGAGACAATTTAAGTTACTTTGGTTTACAGTTTTAATCTTCTCAGTTACAGGTATGAACTATGAATAATAAAAGTAAAATGCAACATATTATCTGGGGCATTCTTAATGAATGTGCAGTTATTTAACGGTAATAGGAGATTTAGAGGATGGTCTTTTTTTTTGTTAAATCTTGTCAGAAATATTTGCAGCTAGTTTAGTGTTAGTAGTTTATAATCAAATCATATACTTGCTGAGAAATGCAAGTTTGAATAAACTCTTGACTTTTCTTCCTTAGCAAAATGATCAACTTTTCACAACCAGATACAATTGATGAAAGGGCTATTAATAAGAAAAAACTCACTCCTTTCACTGTTTCTGTAAGTACCACATGGAAAGGAACTTGCCACAAATGAAAAAGTAAAGTATTCTTCTGTTGTAATGACAGTCCTCCTGGTGGAGAAAAAATATTCTAAAAATTATATGTAATTAAAAAATCCTGAGGCATGAGATTGTATTTTCTATTAAACTTTACTGCATTCTATTACTTAGATGATTTACAGAAAAACTATTTTTTTTCTTGCTTTCCCTAATTCTTTACCTATTAGCTATTTTTGTTTAGCCTTACGGAGTACCTGAAGAAAATAATTTTAGACTTTAATTGAATTATGTATGAAGTCATGGGAAAAGTCTGACAGAAACTTTAAAGAACTTAGTTTGGGTTTAAGAAAACAGGTCTGGAAAGGGAAGTAGATCCATAAGTTACCAGCCCAATGAGAAAAAACTGCTGATGAAAAACCTCAGTTAAATGGCAGACTTTTCATTTTACAGGCAGTGATGTTAAAATGTGAAAAGTTAAACCAGGAAAATATGAAAAGTTCTACATTCTCCAAGTGGGTTTTGTAATAACTACTTATTTAAAGATTTGTCAGCAAAGATGATACTGAATGTGTTTATGTTGCCTCTGTAGATAGTGAAATATGACACAAGAAAATAGTAATATTGATGAGAGCTGCTAGCTATTTTTTTCTTGGAATCTTTGTCAGTATCTTTGACAATCACTAGCTTTGAGTGTCAGGGTTTTGAATTGCCATGATTTTCTTATGCTCTTCAGTCAGTTACAGTCTAATAATTGCTTGAATAAATGTGTAAGATTTAAGATGTGATGACAGTGATGTCAGTAGTATCCTGCACAGGACTTTGTGCAGGAATTCCATATGAACATGTTTTTTAGGATCAAGACTCTGATATTTTGAGCAGTATTCTTTAATTTGTATAACTGGTACTTAAAAATTGCAAAAAGTATTTTGATTAAAGTATTCCTCAGTAATCCCAGCTGCAGAAGATGGTCCACAATTTTTGGTGGGTCCCTAATTAACACTGTCATTGTTTTAGTTAAATTTTGGTAAGATGCAAGGTAGTTGACAAAAACCTCCAGAGTGTGCAGTTTTCCATTGGAAGCCAATGAACTAATGCATTATTTCTTCCAAAGTTTAATATGAACAATTTTACTAAAAATACAAGTTTGTTAAATGATGATATTCCACCAAATAGGAAAACTTAAACCTGGCTCTGAACTCAGCATCTGCCATTGGCTGCACAGTTGTCAATATTGGATCACAGGATTTGCAAGAAGGAAAACCACACTTGGTGTTAGGACTCTTGTGGCAAATCATTAAAGTTGGCCTTTTTGCTGATATTGAGATCTCCAGAAATGAAGGTAAGAGTAATGCCACCTATAGCAATGTCAGCCACTTGGAATTAGCTCAGACCACAATAGCAGTGATTTCAGCTTTCTTTCAAACTTGCTTTTAGCTCTTATTGCCTTGCTCAATGAAGGGGAAGAGCTGGATGAGTTAATGAAGCTTTCCCCAGAAGACCTCTTGCTGCGCTGGGTGAATTACCATCTGGCCAATGCAGGGTGGCAGAAAATCGGTAACTTCAGCCAAGACATTAAGGTATGAAGTTATTTGCTCTCATAATTGAACACAGGGGTATTCAAACACACAATGCATAGAAAAAAATGTCAGATCAGAAGAATTTAGATACAATAGTAATCTTCTTTCTCTGGCTGTGGGTTTATCCTGCGTTTTTCAACATTGAAAGAGCATTATTTTGATCTCTTCTATCCTATTTAGTTGCTCATCCCCTGTGTTATCATATCACAGTGTAAAGTGAATACTTCCAACAAGCTGTGGTAGTCAGGGAAGTTCTAATGTTGTAAGATGGCTGTTAGAGTTATTTGGGATAATTGCACCACCTTATTAGCTGCCTAATAACTGCCTGTCACTGCTTTGCTAGTGTTTCCGCTGGCTGACGCAGGGGCTGAAAGGTTCCTTGGGACAGGTGGCAGAGCTCATAATTCTCTCTTCAGTCATTCTGCAAAGGCGTGCAGAGCATTGTAGTAGCCCAGCTGAAGAGAGAACACAGCCACTTTTTAAAACTGAAAGCAAAGGAGGGAGATTCCCTGAAGTGGTTAGACCTCCATTCATTGGAGAAAACCGTGTCCTTAATTGAAAGTTACATCTTTTCAAATGCTACTAAGAAAGTTGTTACTAAAGCAGACTGTAACTAGGGTTTTATGTGAAAACTGCTACTATGGTAAAAATATTATATGGTATTTAAGAGAAGTAGTAAATACTAGAACTAGTAGGGGTTTCTTTTTTCTTCTAGTTTGTTGCTGCAAAATTGATCTTTTTTTGTGGCTAACCACATAAATTTGCCCTGAATATCTTAATTGCAACAGTCTAGCTAATAGTCAGCAGAATAAATTTAACTAGCATTGTCCAGAATAATTAGCAGATATTCCTTTCCTCTGTCATCTGGCTAAGTATGTTTTATGTGAAACAGGGTAGTAAAATGGCTGTAGGTCTTCATCCATATTCACTGAAATTAGGGTGCTGTATTTTGGACTCCTATGGCTTTTGGATTGGACTATGAGAGTAATAAATGTCTAGGAAAGGCTACATATTTGCTGCTTTTTCTTTTCTTCAATATTATACTGTTTGTTTTAGGATTCAAGAGCATACTACCATCTGTTAAATCAGATTGCACCCAAAGGAGATGACCTTGAACAATTGCCCATTAAAATTGACTTTACAGGATTTCATGTAAGTATCCAGAAATGTAAAAATGAACTGGAATTATCTGAGACCTCTGTGTATGTATCCAACATTCTGGTTATCCCCAAATCTTCTTTTGTTTCATAACATGTGCAAAAACTCAGCCAAGATTCCTCAGTGTTACAAAAGCTTAAATGAGCAAAAACTTGAGTAAGTTCTACAGTGCTGCTGAAACAGGGTAATGCATCCTGCAGTGTAAAGTTTGGAGCTATGTTTTACTTGGAGTAGTGTATATTGATTTTACACATCCAACATGAATATTACAACATTCTCTTCTGGAATTCAGCCAAGGAAAAAGAATAGATTTCAGAAACTGCTGATCCTTCCTCTAACCAAATAGCATTTAGAAATAATGTAAGCCCCTCCAATATCCAGCAGGAAAGTGTGGTATTCATCAAGCTTTAAGTTGTGAAAGAACAGAGGGTCTAAAACCAGCCTATACTGATGTGAAAACACTTGTCTAAGCTGCTTCATAATGCCTGGTGGAAGGATTATTCTGAGAGTGCATTTGGTACCAAGTTGAGCTGCATGCCTATATATCTATATATCAATCAGAATCTAAAGTAGAATCTCATTATATAATCCTGAAACCCATGTGCAAGTTTGTCTACATGTTTTAGTTCTCTTAAATTCCTAAATTCTCTAAAATTTGTTTGCTCATTTGGGATTTTTTGAGAGTGAGAAGGAGTAGAAGTTAATTTTTCCCATGTAATTTCCTACAGTTCATATTATCATATTTTGCAATGAACCTGTATATTACTAATAAAGACCAATGAATAAAACGCATTGTAAGTTGCCAACTTACAGTGATTAAGAGGAAAAAATATTACAAGGACAGCAAGTTTGAAGCATTTGAACTCTTACTGACAGTTTTGGGCATCATCTGGAATTACTGTGCTTGAGAATATCAGTTTGAAGCAGTGATGGTGAACCTTTGGTACATGTAGGATACGCAATATGGGAATTGACAGCCTGGAAATGGAAATAAAACCTCTGCACTGCTGGCTGCAGATTCATGAGGAATGCTGTACTGACAGCCACAGAAGTGAAGGACAGTAGAAGGCAGAGGGGAATTGTCATGGGCTGTAAGAGCTAGTTCAGGCATTGGCAGAATGAGGGAGGAACTGACATAGGTCATTTAAAGATTTGCCTACCTGATGGTTGGCAAAATCTAGTACTAGACTTGACTGTAAATTAACTTCTGTTTGTTTTTCTTTTTAGGATAAAAATGACTTGAGGAGGGCTGAATACATGCTCCAACAGGCAGATAAATTGGGCTGCAGACAGTTTGTAACTCCTGCTGATGTGGTTGCAGGCAACCCTAAGCTCAATTTGGCTTTTGTTGCAAATCTCTTTAACACATATCCAGCCCTGCACAAGCCTGACAGTTCATCTTATGATGTCAATTTATTAGAAGGTACTCAACTTTCTAACTATACAGAAGATAAGAATATTAGTCATTTCTATTTAGGTATTCCTTCTAGGTTGTGATATAGAGTCCCTGTGTTTACTTACTAGCAACCAATATAAGCCTTAGTAGAAAACCCCAGTAGTGTGTATATTGTTCACTTGTGTTAGCCTGACCAAATGGTTATTCCTGAATAACCTTCTGTCATTCATTTGCAGGAGCAAAAACTGTCCTACTTTCCTTTCAGTTTCACATGCTTCTTTCCATGCTATTTATATTTTAGTCGATGTACAAATTCTAGCTTTTCTTTGCAGTGCTGTATTATGCGACTGTAATAGTCTTTAAATTTTTCACATAGTGCATTCATATATATGTGTGTGTATTAGTTTGTTGCCTTTTTAAGTAGGAAACATTTTTAAAAGGCTTCTGTATCAGCAACCTATATTAATCTATTGCATCAAAAGCCTGTATAGATCCTATCATATCAGGGAATGTGGCCTTTAACTGTACAGTTCAGATCTTTAATGCCAGAGATAAAGGGATAATTGGTAACAATCTTTGGCTGTTGCCCTTGCTGTGGACCAGCTAATCTAGGATAATGGAATGGCTCCTGCCAGTGTATTTCACAGTTGTTCACTGATCTCAAAGGAATGTGAGAATCAGGGGTGCTGCACTCGGGAGAATCATCAGCAATGTTCACATAGTCCTCTGCACTGCCTTCTCGTGCCTTCCTCTTACTGTTCCTATCAGGTTTCCTTTCCATCTAGGTGAGTCCATCTTCCTTTGCTCCTGTTTTTTCATAATTTGTCTGTGCTGCTGCATCTCGGTGTCACAAGTCCTGTACCCCTCAGTGCTTTCCTGTTGCAGGCTTCTTGCTCTTCTAGCTCCAGCTGGGTGCCAGCTGTGATGTGATAGAGGTTGTAGAGCACAGGACGTTGTCTTCCCTTTTCAGCTGTGATATCCCCAGTCACTGCAGTCCCTGCTGGCCAGGACAAATGACTGAAGGAAAGGTCTGCTCTTCCTCTGCTTCAGTTTTATTAGAAATATCAGCTCTTGGAAATGTATACAGGAGCTGTGTGGAGGTGGAAATGTTCAGTACAGCTTCTCTGCTCTGAAGATTAAGTTGCTGGTGTGATTTAAAATACTAAAAATTTGGTTAAATTTGGAAGAGTTTTCAATGGCATGGGAAAAACCAATTGAATTAGTTTCTGGACTTTGCTGAAACATTTTGATGAGCTCAAAGATCAAGTCTCAGCCAAACCAGTTAAAAAAGTTACAATCAGCTGAATGCTAGACTATGATTTTGTAATGATAAATACCGGCCAAATTCAACTTACTATTTACGGTATATATTTTGGAGATGGAAAATCATGCCAATGTTATCTGTTCAAAGAAAAGTAGATGACTCCTTTTTGCCCTCAAATAATAATTCCCATGGTTTCAAGTAGATCTAAAACCATCAAAATAGTTATTTCAGCCCAAAGACAATGTTGTTAATGTTTTTTTCCTGTTAATGTATTATTTGTTTTCCATTAAGTCCTGTGTTTATACTGATGTTTTCTCCATCTAGTGATATAAAATGACATTGATTTTGTTATAGTTTCATCATAGATTGTCTGTTGAAATCTGACTCATAATTTATAATGCTTTCCTGTTTTGCTTCATGAAATGCAGATTTGACCCCTCCTAATGTAGGTACTGTATTTAGTACTTTTCTGTACTCCATAAAAGTGTTTATTCTGCAATTTTTCATTCTTTTTCCCCCTTATTGTTTAATCACCTCTGTCCTTTTCTGGCTGATTTTTTGCATTGTTCTTACATTTTTCTATTGTTTTAATATGCCGTCATAAGTAAAAGAGAAGGAAAAAATCCCACAGCATATAAAATGAGGGCAAGAGTTGCAGCATTTGACATGCCATACAGGTATTTTGGGGGGTTTAGCCAGTAAGGGCTTTCCATGAACCAAGATGTCAAGATGTAGGCATGTGTGGGTGAGTAGAGCTTCCTGAAAGTCTTCATTTTCTTGCATAAATTCCATCTTTTCAGGAACCTGATCATTATGGTGTGGCTGTCCTCTTAATTTAAGACAGTTAATGCTGTGCATAAACCCTGATAATACATCTGGTGATGTGCACTGAAATGTGGAGAGCATATCTCTCAGGAATACTGATATAACCAAATGAACATTTGCCATTGTGTGGGGGTGGAGAGGGCAGTCCCGAGCTCAGCTATTGCACCACCTTTGCACATTGCTGCTGATCCAAGGAGCCTCTCGCTTGTGGGGAGCAGCAGTTTGGAGTCAAAGTCATGCAGAAAGCTGAGTTCTTGGGGGGAGGAAGAGGGGGACTTGCGTCCACCCACCTTTTCTCCAGTGTAGATGTCCTGTGCTGTTGCTTAGATTACTGGCAGCCTTCATGGCTGTCACCACAAGAGGGTTAAGTACTCCCCCTGATGCTGGCTGAACTTAGGTGCAACTGTATCTTGAGCTCAGTTGTGTTCCAGAGATAATCTTAGATATATTCGGAGCTCTTTGGGTTCTTGACCCCCTCCCTATGGCTGCTTTCCGCTCAGTTCCACAGTGTAATGATCTCAAAAAAGAGATGGCAATAAATATAAAGGATACTACCAAATTTGCTCCTCTCTCTTTTGTGTAGCTCTGCCCCCTTTCTGCAGTTTTCCAATGATTTTGGCTATCTGCTGCACCACTCAGCAGAAGATATGCTCCTGGTAGGATCACAAGGTATATTTTGAATAAAAGAATAGAGAGAAAAAAAATTGATAGGTTCTCAGCCATCTGGAAAACTTATGAACTCTCATGTATTGCATGATAAAGGGATTTGTTTACAGTGGCATATTAAATATGGTATGCTGGGTTTAGTTCCTGGACTCCCACTTTCCAAAAGGGTCCTGCCCAGCTTGCATGCTCTTGCTCCTGCTTGGCTACTTTGGATTCTCCTGGCAATGTTAAACAAGCATTTTTAAATCCTCAATCTGAGTGCAGTTGCTGAGTATCTGTTTTTGTGTCTACCCTGATTTTAGTAAGAGTTCAACCTTGGTAGTGTCTTTGTAATGGATTGTAAGAGTTCCTAAAAGCACTTGGCAGTCAGTATTTTAGGTACTGCAAATCAACTCAAAACTCAGTAACCATAAAATCATTAAATAAAAGCACAAGGCACTTGCTTCAAAATACTATAATCTCAAATATACTCCTTATAAACTTAAATTTTATATCATTCTTGAGTTATGATTGTTTTTTAAATGGAAAACCTGATATTTTTAATAACTTTGTCACAAAGTATGATTCTTTTCAATTTTAATGTGACAAGAAATATGCGTTACAAAGCTCTCTGATGACCTTGCAGAATAGTATTTTTCTTTGTTTCTTCAGTTTCATCAGTCTCTTTGGTTATTTTTACAAGTAAATATGTGAAACAAACACTAAATCAAATTGCATATGAGAAATATCTTAATTTAGAAAATGTATCAGTAAGATGAATACCAACTATTTCATAATAATTGGAAAGGAAAGAACCTGGTAAGGTGGCTGAAACTTTAATTTAAAACTTATTTTGGTAGAAACTGTAAACTACAGCTCAGATTTCTGAAGTCCAGAGTTTTTTGTATAAAAGGGTAAGAGACCTACGTTAAAATGGTAACTTCTGTCTAAAAATCAATGTTATGACATATATCTAGGCAGGGAAAGATAATGTTAGAGATTTTCTTCCTAGTCTAAGGATAAATACATGTTTACACAGTAGCTTCATTTTACAAAAACATTCATTAATCCATAGTCAGCCTAGAACTGCAGTGCTAAATGAGACAGTTTTCATGCTATTTAAACCTCATCGGACAAACGTGGTATTCTTACCCTCTAAGGAGGAAACAGAAACAGCAAAGAAAAATCTTGTTTAGATATTTGTCCTTCAATCTGGAGAAATCTGCTCTTTCATTATTGGGAGAGGTTTTCTCCCTCCTCAGTGTCTTCCCTGTTTTCTTAACTGTGGATTATCAACCCAGGGAACAAAGTGATGAGGTTATTCCTAGCTCACATATTCAGCCTAAATATTTTCTCAAATGCTGCTCTTTGGTGCAAGAGAAAACAGCTTATGCAGCACTGATTCACATGTAGATGGCCACAGAGACATTGTTAAACTTTGGGTAGTGTTTTATGTAGAAAATTAATGAATTATTGCAAACTATAGAGAAAGAGTTAGGTTAGGACTCATGATTGCAACAATAAAAGCAATCAAAATCAGGAAAGTGAAGGTTGGGATTTACTTCCTAATGAATTTTTGCAGTTGTTGAAAGTGGAATCGCTGGGGATAACTGGCCCCCTCAGCAGTATAAATAGCTTCACAAATTTAACCTATACAACACTGCCTCTCCACGTTTTCAGTGCAAAGAACTTAAAAAAAAAAAAAAAAAAGAAAAGAAAAAAGAAATCTGTTGCTTTGGGGAGGCCCTTACAAATCAATACTATCAGCTTCTGTGAGGGGAGAGTGGAGTTGAAGTGCCTTGTATGTTAGTACTGACTTGTAATAAAAAGATGTCATTTAAAACAGATCTAATGGTACTGTTGAATTCAGTTTCCACTCATTTTAGTTTCAGGAAATTATTAATAATAGTTTCCATGCTATATTAATTATGTGAAATAGAACAAAAATTTATTTCTATATTTTATCAAATTGTATTTACTCAGACAAATGTAGTCTAATAGTACTACTCCCTGTAGTGCCCTGTGCCCAGAACTGAGCCAGTCTGGATTGGATAGGATTGCCTTGTAGTATAGAGTAGTGTTTGGGAAATGATGAACTCATTTTGGGGTGGGGGATATGAAAAGCATTTAAGCATTGCTTATTAAAGTGTTTTCTCCAATAACTTACATAGAACTATATTTGTCACCATAGGAGAAAGTAAGGAAGAAAGGACTTTCAGAAACTGGATGAATTCACTGGGTGTAAGCCCATATGTTAATCATTTATACAGGTAAGATTTTTTTTTTTAAATAATGATTTGACTTCCCTTGGTTGACATGGGAAGAAAGAAAGAAAGAAGGGGGGAATTTGTATTTCTACTACAGTAGTGATTTCCAGGTTTCCACTTCAAAACTGATTTTTAGGACCACATTAAGCAGTATCTGACTCAGATATTCTAGTCATAATCTAGATCAACTAGAAAACCTAAGAAGGTTTAAATCTTTCCCCCTCTCTCACTTGTATGTTGAATTAATGTTGAATTTTTTTAAAGTTGAGATAATTGTGGTTTATGATGCATCATTTTTTTTTTTTTTAGTAGACTGTAAGAAGCTCTGCAGTGTAGTATTCCCTCAGATGAAGGGCTTTATAACAAGCTTTTTAGGTGCTTCTGGTCACTTTCAAATTATTCCAGAAGTTGATTCAAATCCTGTCAATAAAAGATGAGATTGAGGGAGCAAATGGGAACACCTGCTTGGATGTATATTTACTAATTCCTTTCATTATTTCTGTTTTATGACCTCTCTAAAGTTTAACATGGAGAATTTCATTTATTAACTAGCTGAAGGGGGTTTATCAGTAATGCAACATATAACGGGAAAATAATACTTTTCCTACTATTCTTTTTTGGTAAGATAATGTCATTGGTTTTGATTGTTCTTTAGCACAATACATCTGTAGGCATCTGCAGATGAAGCATCAGCAAATGTTAAAAGCAGATAAAACATTTAATATTTGGGAGAGTCCTCAGAGAACTGAAACTACATCAATAAATTAAATCTCTTTTAGCAGCTATTTTGTCTATGCCTACCCTATGAAAGTAATTATTTAATTGAAGCCAGTGGCTGAGCTTGCTTCACTAATGTTTGTGAAAGTAATGAAATTAAATGCAGAATTTGGTGTATATAATTGCAGGAATCAAGCAATAGAATATAGGCCACTTTCTTTACAGAATGGCTCCAGTTTTTATTTAAGTGTCTGGAATTTTTCAGCTACTTAATTACACTGTGAAAAGTCTCAGCTACTTACTTGCATTGTCAGTCTCTGCTTTTGTGCTTAAAAACATTGTTTTGCTCTGGTTTAGTGACCTTTCTGATGCTTTAATCATCTTCCAACTGTATGACATGACACGTGTACCTGTTGACTGGAGCCACGTCAACAAACCTCCTTACTCATTACTGGGGGGCAACATGAAAAAGGTGGGTGGTGCTGATCCAGGCTGTGTGCTGCTGGGACAGGCCTGGGGGGGAACAAAAGGAAAATCTCTGTTTCAGATATTATCCCAGAAGTAGAAGTTATAGCACATATCACCTTAGTTTCTAAATGTGGACGCATTTTGGCAATATTTAATTGATGGCCTGATTTGGATCTGTAAGTGAAAATTTCAGGCCTGACGTGGCTGTTGTTGATGGATGCTCCTACACTCTGAGGAATTTCCCCCCAGAGCAGTTTTATATGCTGCCCAGAGGATTTGGGCAAGACTTGCAGAATCCAAGCTTTCACTTAGTGAAAATAAAAGATAAAAATTACTGCCTGTTTAAGAAGAACACGTTTCAATATCTTTCAAAGTATAGTTTTGATATTAATATATTTTATTCCCTGCGTTAGTGGAAACTTGGTTTTCTCAAATATGGAAAAAATTATCCTTGGAATCTTGCCTAATTGCATTTATAGTAAAAAAACTGTTCTTTTAATCACAGTGTAGCTAGACTGGAGATATTTTCTAGTTTCAGATCTCACTGTAGGTAACAGTAAGCCAAAGCAATTTAAAGTACATATAGATTATAGGTCTGTATTGCAGAAATATTAAGGTGTTTTCATTTTTTGCACACAAAATTTATTTTAGATTGAGAATTGCAATTATGCAGTAGAACTTGGGAAGACAAAAGCCAAATTCTCACTGGTTGGTATTGCTGGACATGATCTAAATGAGGGTAATCCAACTCTGACTTTGGCTTTGGTATGGCAGCTGATGAGAAGGTAAGTTAGGTGTGTGATAGATGTGTATATGTGTGTCTGTGCATGTGTGTCTGTATATCAAGGCAAATTAAAGATAGTGGTCAGGTCACCTAACTGGTATTGTAAAGAGCAATCTCTAAATATCCCTGTTCTCAAAGATAAAATTGGATATGTGCTTTGTAATTTTACATACTGTGCAGTGATTGAAACCACAGTTTATAGCGAGAATTAAAACCTTATGAACTAGAAACTGTGACTAAAATTATAAATCCTGCAGCAAGTAAAAAGACCTGAACTTATGTCAGGTTGATTCATGTATCTTTCTCTATGTAGAGAGTAATTTAAATACTTGTAAAACCCAAGGAAGTGGTGATACATATACTATAGAAATTAAAAGGGTAAAAAATTGTTGGCCATCACAGCTATATTATATAAGTATCATCAAATCAAAATCTTGCTACTGTATTGAGCAAGAAAAAACAGGTATAAAGTGATTTCAATAAGGAGTGTTTTATTGCAAATATTTTCTTAGTTTTCTTAGACCTGTCCCAAAACACTTAGTGGCTTTTGTTCTCAGACTGCTGTGATTCAGATTTTTTTCCTACTAGGATGATAGAGAACCATTTAAACTTAGAAAGTAAAATTATGATGTGCTGAGTAAAACGAATGCATGAAGATGTTACAGTGACTATTATGAGATTTGGGATAATATTTTATTCTTTCATTCAGTAACCACTGAAAAAGTGCTTTCAAGTACTATGTAGCTTGTAAGGTAAGGGTACCTTACAAAGGAGGAGTACTTGGCATTGTTACTGTGATGATGTAATATTTTACTTTTTCTTACAAAGAAAAGTTAAACAAAGTTGAGCTCTACCACTCATTTTAACTTGGGTTCTTGTTCTCTTTATTGAAGGTATACTTTGAATGTACTATCCGACCTTGGAGAGGGCGAAAAAGTAAATGATGAAATTATTATTAAGTGGGTGAATCAGACACTTGCAAAAGCAAATAAGAAAACTTCAATTATAAGTTTCAAGGTAACCAATTTTATTTCCTTTTCTTTCCACATATAATGACACATGGGATTTTTAACCTGATCTGTTAACAAGTTGGTTTTAACCGTGGCTCTCCCGTCAGCTAGCAAAATTGTTTATGGAAATATTTCTGACAGTCTTCGAATCTTCAAAAGTATTTTACAAACCTATTAACAAATAAAAGAAATTATAGTAGCTGCAATAACATAGAAAACAAAAAGCCCAACAACAAAGAGAAGAAAAAGAAGTTTAAACTTTCAAATGGGCTTCTGTCTGAAGTTACCAGTGTTTGGGCCTGGCATGTGGTATATTTTCCAAGTTTTTGGATATAGGCACTCTCATGCTTGTACAAGCAAGAGGAAGGATTTGGAAGTACCGGGGGCAGATGATCGCTTCTCCTCGGAGCTGCTTAAAAGGATGTTACATGTGGCAGAGCTGGGAGAGGGAGCCCACGGTAACCAGCGACACCTTGTGTCCTCCTTGGCTCTGCTGAGGTGCAGCAGGCCAGGGGAAAAACAGGAGCTGTTCCCATTCAGCAAATAAGAACACATGGGCAAAGAAAGCTTTCCTTCCACATTATTTAAGTGTTCAAAATGAAAGAAGCATGCAAAATTCTTTAGGTGTGTCAGGTGTATGAATCTCTTGCTCTAGAAATGGCTAGTTAATAATTGCACATGAATGTAACATTCTTGTACAGGTTCATTTTATAATCTGAAGCAATTATGTCTGTGGTTTAAAACAGGAGAACCTAGCAAGTTAAATATTTGAGAGTTCACTATGTTAGGAACTTTAATTAGGTAAGCATTAGTAATCAAAAAAATAGGTTAAAATATTTCACTTTCACTTTAGAAGGTAACTTGGGCCTTCATTTTCTTATGGGATATTGCTGCTTCTTACTCTACATAAATTGTTCTAATGGTGATATTAAATAAGTTGTTGTATGACAAGAATCTGTCCCAATATCTTGTCTTTGGTATGCCTGTGTGTTTTTTTTGGGGGGGGGACATTGGTTGTGTTTTTAAGGTCATTCAAATGGTAAGGTAATTCAACTGATGGTTGACCAATAAAGATAAGGATAAGTACTGATATAAAGTGACACTATTCAGTATTCATTTTTTTACAACATTTACATAAATACTGCCTTTCACTGTTTGGGTTTTGGGATTACTATGGCAAGCTGAGCATGGAGAATGCAGAAGTGCCTTATATTTCACTGTGGACTATGAAAGCCAAGCTCTACTGTATTGCCAGTAGTTCAAACAGTAAAAAGGATGAAGGTGTATCTTATGGTCTTGGGAATATACTCCATGCATTTAATGCCTTGAAACAGAATTATATTAGTATTTTAAGATGTACAATTAGTAAGATGGCTCCCTGGGACTTCCCTGAATTGGCAGTCACAGTTGTGAGCTGGTGACAAAGGCAGCTGTGTCCCGTGGCTCATGTCAGCCACTGCAGGGCTGAGCCAGCCTCCCTGGCCACCGCCTGTGCTCGCTGCAGCATCAGCAGCTCCTTCTCTGCCCAGAAGGTTGGGATGGAATGATTGCAGCAACAGGACTTGCTCTTCCAAGCATCTCTGTGTATTAAATATCAAACACAAACTGCTCACACTAGCTCAGAATAACATCTGAGTTGAAAAATTATAAAAAGAGTGAGCCGTAAACTACTGGATAAAATAGTTCCATGGAATGAAAATACATGTATGGGGGGCTGTAAGGATCTTTTTGTTGTATTGAAAGTCTGGTCCTTGAACTTCTATCAAAATACCCTTCCTTCCTTAGAGCTTAGGGAGGGGAGTTTGAAGAAATAAATTTAAAGCATTTGTGCAATAATGTCACCAGCACAGTGAACATTGTAATACTGATTGCAGAAAAGAACATTAGACTTAAAAAGGGTGAGGAAAACCTTCACAAGATGAAGTAAGAAAACAGGCTTCTTTCAGTATGTGTGCAAGATGTGCCGTTGGGATTTTTGTATTTGAAGATGGAGTAATCAAAGCAGAATGCTTAAACTAATCTTATGAGTCTTTTTCTTTTAGGACAAATCAATTAGCACTAGCTTACCTGTCCTAGATTTAATAGATGCCATTGCACCAAAAGCAGTTCGTCCAGAAATGGTCAAGAGAGAAGACCTTTCTTACCAAGACAAATTGAATAATGCCAAGTAAGTTTTGAATAAATGCTTCATAATTTTCTGAAATGCAGGAAATGCACAAATTCACAGTGTAATGCATGATTTACTGATTTGTTAAGAGAAAGATAACACTAATATTGATTTTTTGAATAGAATATAAATTTAAATATTGTTTATTTTTCTAGTGTATCTAAAATATGAACTCAAATTCACAGCTGATAGGACCTACCAGCACTGCACTGTAATTGGTTTCTGAAGTCTGTCATACCTTATATTGTTTTTTGCCAAAAGAAATGCTTTGATAACCAGTAACAAAACATCTGCCAGTACAATTGCCAGAATGTGCTTTCTTCCCAATAATGTCCATTTTCTCTTAGAGCCTAAGTACTGTTAAACAGGCATATCCTGCTATCGAAATCTGGTTTTGTTGTTGTGAATTTTGACATATTAGTAGATGCCAGAAAAATAACAGTATTTGTTTTCTTGTTCTCCAAGGTATGCCATTTCAGTTGCTCGAAAAATCGGTGCTCGTATTTATGCTCTCCCAGATGATCTGGTTGAAGTGAAGCCAAAAATGGTGATGACAGTGTTTGCATGTTTGATGGGAAGAGGACTAAACAGAATAAAATAATGCAGATGTGTAATACAACTTCCTGCCATGTTAAGCACAATGAATGCCTCGCAGTTTACAGAGTTCTGAAACTTAGTTTAAGATGAGAAAAATGGTATGCACAAATATACTCATCAATTATCTTAAAATAATGTGTTTATATTAGTTAATTTTATTCAGTTTCATTACACATGAATTATTTATAGGTAATACTGTTTTCAGAACATGCTCATTAACAAATTAACGTCATAGATTTGTATTGCTTGGGAAAACCCATGTGAATCAAGCTCCATTTGCATTAGTTTCCATAGCACTGTAAGAACCTGCATTGTTTTACATATGTTGTTTCAGGACCAATTATGAAACACTGATTTTTGTGGGTGTTACTTACACGTAGTTATACAAGTCTCAAGGTGCATTCCAATCCTGTTGGACTCCAAACTGCACAGAAATTATCATCCTTGCCTTATTCTTGGAGAGCTTAACTCTTGTTGGAGCCAATGAGGGTCTTGTCATTGACTTCAGAGCAAGTAAAGGCCTATGATAATGTCTGGTAATTAATGAATACTGATTAAACTGATGAAACTGTTTTGTGGGAATTATCTTTAAATAGATGTAGTTTTGTTCTGTTGCTTAGTAGAAACTTTTACAAAACATGTTGTATGAAAAAAACAGCAATAGAAAGCAGAAATGTCCTGTCATTACTAGGTCTGCATATGTGCTAAGTTTCTTGGTTGGACTAAACAGCTGTCGGGTTTTTTTAACCTTTCATAAAATATTGTATTAAGAAAACAATAAAGAGCTGGCTAGTCCACTATGGGATTCCTCAGTACTGTACTGCATTTCCTTACATATCATTCCTTTGATTTTTCTGAAGTGTGTATCACGTGTGCAGAGGTTTTGTGTAGAAATACAGGTGCATTGACTGGATGAGATGAAATACAGGTGCATTGACTGGATGAGATGAAATCTGTAATTTTGAAGTAACTATTTGTACTCTTTTGTCATCAGCGGCTGTAAATTTTCAGTTATCATGCTGGAGCTGGACGTTTAATTAAGTTGTTACCAAAGGCCAAACAATAAGAAAACGAAATCAGAATTAAAGAGATTATTTTCTTAAGTATGAAGCTTCTGCTTTCTCTCAGGTCCTGAAGCCAGTCCTAGGTGTGGCAGACCCCAAGAATCCTAATGATTGAGCAGTCAGACGAAGTTTTACATCTTCACTATCTTTCACACAATATAGCAACAGTAAGGAATGCATCCATTCAGTTTCCAATATATGAGATAATGGGGACTGCAGGGAATTTGAGTTCTGGAGACAACTCAGTCCAAGACCTCATTCAGGGGAGGCTAAATGGAGGCTTACTTGGTCTCTATACTGTAAAAATGAACGATCTCTTATTGAATTATATAATCCTGAAGCACTGTATTTAGTTGCTAGATGCTTGGTACCTTACTCCACAAAGGCCAGTATTTCCTATTTATATTATAAACTATTTCTTTTAGTGTCCAGAATGACTTCAAAGTTGCTTTGAGGAAATTGAAATGAGTTTTCACGGGCCGGCCGGATGCTGTGATGAGCAGGGCCGCAGTTACCGTAGCAGCTGGGAGCAAAGGCTGTTATCTTAAGGCAAAGCAGCAGGCGCAGCAGTGCGCGCCCCGTGTCCCGCCG
>WEIU01008100.1:51708-77019 GCA_013389925.1 Aegithalos caudatus | reverse complement strand
CGGGCACCGTGGGGTCCGGGCCGCCGCCTCCCGCCGGCCCCTGAGCGGGAAGGGAGGCGCGGGGCCGGCTCCTCCCGCGTTCCTGAGGGGCTTCGGTTTGTGTCGGAGCGATGTGGGAGATGCTCGCTGTTAAAAGAGTCTCTGAGTAGCGAGCGGCAGTAAAATTGGGGCTTATCTAGACATCCCCAGGATAAGCGAGACCAGTATCCTGCGATTGGTGGCGGATGGGAAGAGATCTATCTAATATATTGTACTTGCTTTAAGCCTATATTTAGTTATCTTTGAGTCGAAACATGGCCTTTAATCAAACCGATCTTAAAAGGTCTGAAACGTTGGACTCCAAGGCACGCAGTTAATGATGTGCTGCGCGGTTCTGCGTGCCTGGGCCATAAGCGCGGCTGCGGGCGTTCGCTCCGAGAGCTGCGCGCTGGCCCCGGCTCAGGCCAGCTCACAAGCACGGGGCTGTTTCTGCAGTGGCATTCGCCAGCCAGCTCGGCACTCCTGCTCTGGGACTCGCGGTGGGATGCCTTGTGTCTGCACAGCCGGTGCAGTCTGTCCTGAACATCAGAGGAAGCCGTGGCTTTCTCTCTTATTATAAACAGGGGTTCAAAGAGCTAAAAGGCTGCATAACCAAAAAAGTAACAAAACCCAGTTGCCTGTGTAACAGCTGGTTCAGTACTCTTGGTATGTATTTCACTGTGTTCTATATGTGTTCTACATAGACTTCTACATATAAGTATTCTACACTGAGATCTGTCTTGGTCGTGGTCTTCTGTGTTGCAAAGTAATTTGTTACTGTAGACAGTTTTGGAAAGCACCAGTGCTCTTGTGTTTATTTTTGGGACTGGAACTAAAGGGATAGATTAAAGTACACGTCTAGTGCTTTCCTGAAGAGAGATCTCCTGAAATACCTTTAGTGTTCTCCCTGATGAGATAATGCTTATCTGCTTTGACTTCTTACTTGTCTGATACACTCAGTTACTGTTGTCAGCTATGGAATAGTGTCTTGTTTGATGGTAGCTGGTACTTTAAACGATTACATGCTTTTATTACTTTATAATATGAAGTGATATCCCTACCTTACTTCTGCAGGTGACTATTATATGGTTAAGAAACTCTTAGAGGAAAACAGCTCAGGTGAAATGAACATAAATTGTGTGGATGTGCTTGGACGAAATGCTGTTACCATAACCATTGAAAATGAAAACTTGGATATACTACAGCTGCTTTTGGATTATGGCTGCCAGGTATCCAACAAATGTTATTTAAAATGTTCATTGTAGTAATATATCTTCGTTGTTAATCTGTCAGAATTTGGACATAAATGCAGTCTTGCCTTTTGGACAGTTCAGGTCTTTTTCTAGAAAGAAGTAATTTGTGAAAGTGGTTTCTTCTCACAAGTTGACTTTTCTAGTGGAATTTTTTTGGCATGGTAAATGTATAATTCTATGATATTAGCAAGTTTGAGTTTTATTTTAAATATTACTCCTGGTACTGATATAATGCATACATTATCCTCAAGAAAAAAACGTACATGGTGTGAGTGCCTCATATTAACTTTTTTTAATGGTGGCACAGAAAAATCCACATTACATTAGCTGGTTTTAAGTTAAGGCAAACATGCATTTCTGCACTTTCTTCTTAAACTTGATCTGTGCTTGATGGCAGGGCAGTTTCCTGCCAACAAGGCTTCCTTAAATATCTGCAGCATCTCTGCTGCTGGTGGGAGAGGTGAAGCTGTGATGGATTAATAAGTAAGACAGGGAAAAGTAGCATCTTTTGTTACATTGTTTGATACTGGGCATGAATAAAACCACAAGCTTTTCCCTAGCTGAATTAGTGGCAGTAATAAAAACTGTTGTCTTTTCCTTTTATTTTTAAGTAAAAATCTGAATTTTTGTAAATGAATCAAGAAGAATAATATCTGTAAGGAAAATGACAAGCTTCTTATCTCAGCGTAATAGAAGGTGTAGAAGTGGTTGGTTAGCAGCCAAGAAGGAAAAAGCTTATTTTCCTACCTGTACCCCAGAATTAGAAATGCAGGGCTGAAGTATCCCATATGCCTGAGCTGTGTTACACTAACACTTGCTTTTTGTCTAATAACCTGGCAAACTGTGTCTTTAAACTTGATTTTTGTAAGTTTTCTGCATCATCTTTGCTGGGAAGTAATTTATTCAATTGATTCCTCTGCTGTTGGTACAGTGATGCAAATTGTCACTAATGCTGCGTAAACTCCTGCAATGGCAACCTGAATTTGTATCCTGATCATATGCCTGGTGATAATATGGAACATCATTTTAGTACTTTAAAATTAAATTTAAAAAATACATTTAAAATGCAGTTTGGCTTGAATTTGTCTCTTTGTGCTGTTTAAGTTACTGCTGTTTTCACATATGATTTGTTTTCTTTACTTAGTCCTCGGATGCACTTTTGGTGGCTATTGACTCAGAAGTGGTGGGAGCTGTTGACATTCTGCTTAATCACCGACCAAAACGATCCTCCAGACCAACCATTGTGGTTAAGTGTTGTTTCTCCTTGATTTTTACTGGGGCTGTGAAGGCTATTGCTTTTTTGGGGTATCTGTAGTGTTTAAAACAATGTTCTTAAATTCTGTATCTGTAAGGTGATAGAATCTGGACACCAGAGATATTTTTTATAATCTCTTTTGTCTTGAAAGTTAAAATACATGATTTTGTTTTATCACCTAAATAATCCTGTGGCTTTATGCCTGACAAACACATGTCTACTTCAGAAGAGAAAAAACCTAGTGATTATTAATCTTTTATAGTAGTCTGTTTGCAAGGTAGTTAGCAGCCTTGACTTATAAAGTGTTTATTTATGTATTGAAGCTTCATAGATTTTCAGAGCAAATCTATAAACGTCAGACCATCATCTTGAAATTAAGCAATTAAAGGTTACCTTGGCAATGCATAAGTATCAAAGAGCTTTTGAAAGCACACAAAGGAGGTGGAGGCAGGGAAGGTATAAACAGTCATAACAGAGTATAACACATTCAGGATATTTTTTCTGCACTTCAGTAGTAAATACAATATTTTTTTCACAAACAAGAGTAAAATAACAATTTCTAATATCCTGCGTGTATTGGAAAAAATAGGCAGTATTTCTATGTAAATTAACCAGAAAAGTATCTGGGTCTTTTATTCTTTTTTTAGTATTTGTCTGACAGGTGTTTGAATGTTGTTGCATGCTTCTCTTTCTGTTCATGTTATGAAACATTGGAAAGTATTTTGAAGGATAAATTTTTGGTCAAACAGTCAAAAACCCCTTACATGTAGTAGAACTGTAGGTAATAAATTTAGATACTTCCTACATTTTATTCCAGAAATTAATGGAGCGCATTCAGAACCCGGAGTACTCAACAACCATGGATGTGGCACCAGTGATTTTAGCTGCTCATCGTAACAACTACGAGATTCTCACCATGCTGTTGAAGCAAGACATATCATTACCCAAGCCTCATGCTGTGGGCTGTGAGTGCACACTGTGCACTGCCAAGAACAAAAAAGATAGTCTGCGACATTCCAGGTAAGACCTGGCAGTCAAAAGCCATTGTAAAAAGGTTCTTAGTTCTCTGGTATTGCCTGGGTCAGATTCAATGTGTCCTTTTTCTTTTTAAGGTGAAGTTTTATGGGTGGATTCCATTAATGTATTATAGCTCTTTTTGTGAAAGTTGGTAGTTCTTGGGGATGAGTTGTGCTTGAAAAGGTTGGTGGGAGGCAGTGGCTTTTTTTCATTTTGGTTTTATTCTTTTAGTCACTGTGCATAGTCAGTCACTATGTGCCTTTCCTTTCAACCAGATGTGTCTCAAACATTCTAGCTATCTTTGGCTTGAGGTCATAGGGTCTATGCAAATAAAATTTTTCTCAAGTTAGTTTTAATACTTGGGGCTTTGTGAGCCACAATGAGGAAGTGGATAATTTTTAATCCTGTTTCTGAAAGTGTTTATGTGGCATGGATTGATGAATGCAAACTAAAGACAATTTTCTTTCTTTTTTTTCCTTTTTTCTTCTTCAGTATTTTTGAAAGTAGAAGGCTTTTTAATAAAGATTCAAATGGGGAGAGGGATGTAGAAATTTGATAAATATTTTGTGTGGTTTACTTGAGAAGATACTTGAGGGTTGAATAAAATTAATTATGAGAGAATTTAGATGAAAAATCACAGAGTTCAAAGATAATAAGTGTACTGCAATTTCAATACACAATTATTATTGCATAGTTACTTCTGTCTGTATCCAAAATACTAAAAAATAAGAGAAGTGAGAGGATTTGAGATCTTGGTCCTGAGCTACCTACAGGCCGCATTCTGGTATCCATCCTGTTCCCTGTATCATTACCTTCAGTATGAGAAAAGATGTCAGGGTATCCAAAGCACACAAATAATAAAAATATTTGAGATAGCAGCTCTTAATTTAATCTAGAACTTCTGCTGATGTACTGATAACAGTGGAAATAGTGAGGGAATCAATTTGCCTGATTTTGGATACTTAGGAGTTCTAAATATGTCATGGGTCTTCCAGGACATACTGCAGTTTATGCTTGTAGTGTCTGATTTTAACAAACCAAATTGCTTTTTTTTTCAGATGGCCATTTTAGGCAAGCCTTTGGAACAGGTCCTGGTTTGAAGCTGCTAATGAAATAAAACATCTTGATTGTGTTTGCTGTTCTTTTGTCACAGATTTCGTCTTGACATTTATCGGTGTTTGGCCAGTCCTGCCTTAATAATGTTGACAGAGGAGGATCCAATCCTAAGAGCTTTTGAACTTAGTGCAGACTTGAAAGAATTAAGCCTTGTTGAGGTTGAGTTCAGGTAGGAATTAAAAACACAAATCAGTTTGAATATTTTTATGAAATTACAGGTGTAGAAATATGTATGCATTAGAAAAAGTTTATTCTAAGATTTTTGTAAGTGAAGTGTTTAAACTCCTAATAAGACATAAGTTACATAATTTATGCCTCATTAGTAATCATTTTGACAGTTTAATTACTTTAAATAACTTTAGGTGTAGACATTTCAATGTGTATAGTTGCACCAGTAGTTCAAATTTCAGCTCTACTCTGCAATAATAAACAGAAATTACGTGAAATGTTGACTTACTTGGAAATCACACATCTGTTAATATCTCATTAGAACTCTGCACTTTTTTCCTGAATCAGGGTAGAAATATGCAATACCTTGTTTATACTGACCTGACTCATGTTGAGAGTTGTTTCAGGTATTGTTTCGTAGTTTTTCTCATTATAAGACTTTGAAGAGCATATATGTGTAGAAGACTTCATGCTGAAAATGCTCTATATGATGACCAAATGCTCAGTGTAATTTCATGTTTAAACAATGCAGATTTTTACCATTTTGTAACTTACCAGCACAAAAGCTTTCCAAGAATGTGAAAGCGTTTATATAAGGTAAAATTCTACTTTCCTAAACAACGTGAATTTTCTGCATTTTAACTGCCTATTTTTCCTAATAAGAGTTCAGTTGCATTTTTGTGATACAACTTGGCATTAAAATGGAGTGTGTGCAAGGTGAGAGAAGGAAATTGTCTGGTTTCTTTTCATGTGTTTATTATATTAATATATAATATTTAGTGAATAGACTTTAGTTTTCAGATGACAGGAATAAAGCAAAACCCCCCAAAATTTCCTGTCCACTTGGAAAATCCAAGTGATTATCACCGGTACCATATTTTGTGACAACTACCCTTTCTCATGTCCTGCAAATAACTCTTAAGCTGACTCTGTGTATGGAACTCATGACATAAGAATTTGTATACTGTAAGTCTGTTTGCCAGATTTCCTCCAGTGATCTTGGAAGCTAAGTAGAAATGGAATTATCATGTTCCATGGTGAAAACTACTCAGAGTTGTCTTAGAAATGCTTGGACCTTGACATGGGATTTCTGGGGTGATTTCTTCTAATTTGTCTTAACATAGCATATAATCCCAGCCAGAAATGGCTAGTTCAGGATTTAATGGGAAATACAGGACCAGTGCAATAGTACATGCTGCCTCTGTGTGTTTCAGAAATGATTATGAGGAGCTCGCTCAACAGTGCAAAACCTTTGCTAAGGATTTACTCGCACAAGCACGGAATTCCCGGGAGCTGGAAGTGATTCTGAATCACACCTCCAGTGAGGAGCACGTAGACAAGCGAGGATTGTTGGAGGAGAGGATGAACTTGAGCCGCTTAAAACTTGCAATCAAGTACAATCAGAAAGAGGTTTGTCTTTGCAGTAACTTGATAGACTTTCCATATCATATTTTGCTAGTAATTAATTACTTTGTTGTTTTGCCTCTGGACACAGAAGTGGAAATAAATCTGCAGCAGTTGTAGAAGAGATGGTAATACACAGGTATCAGTATGTGAAACAGGGATGCTGCAAGATACTGAGCAATTCTTCAGTGCTTACTGTGGAGATGAATGTAGTATTTTCTGTATTGGAGTATAGGCTACTGCTTTTTTATGAACAGCTCTGGTAGTGGTAATTATTTATTCAGTTCCTCATTAAATCCTTGCCTAGAGAGGCATGGATCCTTAGGTGCCAAACATGATTTGTCATCTTCTCACTGGTCATTAACTGTTCAGCTTTGTCTCAGGCCTTGCCTGTGCTGTTCAGTAATTAGGTTGAACCTGTGCTGGTGTAAGTGAATAGCCCCTCTGTTCCAGAATAGCAGCACTTTTTATGCCATCAATATGCAACTTCCTCCATGCAGTAGGTTATTGTTGTTTTTGTCCCTTCATAAATTACAACTCTAGCTTTCTGTGCTGGAAGGCAAATGGGTATTTGTGGGATTCTAGTACAAGGACCAAGGACAGAGGGGAAGTTTCCTTTTCATGCAAAATCCATTTTTAGTTAGCATTTACAAAAGGAATAACATAATTCTGTCTGTTCTGCATGTCTAGGCTTAAACTGTTTTGAAACTGTTGAAATACATAGCGTTTAAAAGTCCTGAGCTGTAGTTCTGGGATGCCCCACAACCAGCATTACACATTTCTGGCCTGCACTCATCAAGCACACTGAAGTATTTTGATGTTCCTCTGGGATTGAGCATAGCTTGCTTTTACTACAGGCCTTGGAAAATAACCACTTTTTTTGTGTGGTACACATATAGTTAGAGAATTAATTTTTATTATGCATCTTAAAAACCTAGAGTGTGTTTAGAAACCAAGAGTGACTGCTTGTTTGTTTCTCCCCCTCCTCCCCCAGTTTGTTGCCCAGTCCAACTGCCAGCAGTTTCTCAACACGGTGTGGTTCGGGCAGATGGCCGGCTATCGGCGCAAGCACACCTGCAAGAAGATCCTCACTGTTCTGATGGTTGGCATTTTCTGGCCACTTCTGTCCCTCTGCTACTTGTTAGCTCCTAAATCTCGAGTAGGTCGAATAATTCACACTCCCTTTATGAAGTTTATTATTCATGGAGCTTCATATTTCACGTTTCTGTTATTACTGAATTTGTACTCCCTTGTCTACAATGAGAATAAGAAGAATACAATGGGACCAGCCCTTGAGAGAATAGACTATCTTCTGATAATATGGCTTATTGGTAGGTATGACTTGAGTGGATTGGATGACAATTGCTGATTAAATATAAAAAATCGCCAGTTTAGTGGTACATCAGCAATTACTAATGTCTTTCATGACCAGTTCTGTAATACTTGATTGGAAAAGTAGTTCATAACAAAATTTGGACTTGCTGCTCAGTTGGTATGTGTTGTAAAGATACAAATATATGTTTTGTATGTTTATGTATGCATGCTCCATCTTAGTCTAAGAGATTAGAAGTGTGCGTTTATCTCATGCTTGGTTCACAAAACCAAGTATTACTTTCCCATGTTACAGTTTTCTATTTCTGTGTGTCATTGTCATCAATTATCCTAATTGTGCCAGAAAGGCTGCATGTCACTTCTGGCTGATGCAGCAGAGGGAGCACAGGTATAATTTTTGTGGAGTTCCCAAAAACTTTGGTTCAAAGTTCATAACTCTGACCTTGGTTTTGGTTGTCTGGCATGTGATTATTTTTACATTAAAATTTACCTTTCTTAATGTGAGGTAATTAGATAGGTATAATTTGTTTCATTTGACTTGTAAAAAGCAGTGATGTAGTAAAAAAGCCACAGTTTTTATCTAAGTAATCCTGAGGGTGATTTATTTGATATTTTAGGGTGAGGGAACTTTTGTGTAATGGTGATTCCTTTCACAACTGAGCTGTATTAAAACTGTTGAGCGTTCTTGCAGATTTTGGAAATATGTAGTATCCCCCACACAAACATAGGCAGGTCTTAAAAGAAACTTGAAAACTTCAAATTTTGAGTATAGTCAGATTCCTCCTTTGCTTTGAAAGGAAATATTATAATTTTATAAATTATTTTGTTCCATCAAGTCTGCTGTAGACAAAGTGGGTCATTAAGTGGTCTTGGTTATTTTAATTTAACATTATGGAAATATATAATTTCCACATGTAATATTCTAATAGAAATTTCAGTTAGGATTTAAAAATTATGTAAAAGCAACATAATCATTAAAATGAGGGTTTTTTTTTCCTGCAGGAATGGTGTGGTCAGATGTTAAGAGGCTCTGGTATGATGGTTTAGAAGACTTTTTAGAAGAATCCCGCAATCAGCTTAGTTTTGTCATGAATTCCCTGTATTTGGCAACTTTTGCTCTCAAAGTCGTTGCCCACAACAAGGTGAGCACCAATCTTCATAGATCCAGAGCTCCTCTGAGGCTGACTGAGCAAGTATGATTTTAGTAAATAGCTGCAAAATACCTGAGGATGTGTTAATGTCGTGTGTTAGAAGCAGGGTGTTGTGGTTCAATCACAGCATCAGTAATAGCCTGTGATGTGCAGTGCAGGCTTTGGGCTCTGTGTGGATTGGGCCTGCAGTTGTCAAGACCTGGGGTCTTGTTGCACTTTGGTCTTCAGAGTGCAGCTGATCAGGCAAGTGGGAGTCAGAAAGCACATCACCACGTGTCCAGGGACTTGGAACCCCCAAACAGAGCTAATGTCTTCCTTGTAAGAACTGGCTGGTCTTCCAGATGGCTTGATTTTTGTTCAGGGAAATGCATCTCATCAGATTGGGCATTTGAGCTTGACTGCTCCAGTACTGTGCAGAAAGCTAATAGTATTCTCTGTGTTTGGATTGCCTAGTGCATTTTTGTTACAGAAAATTTTATTTAGCTCTTGATTACATATACTCAAATGTCAGAAGTGGTGGATTTTTAATTGGTTTTGGCTTGGTGGGGTTTTTTTGGTTGTGGTTTTCTTTGGTAGTAAGGATAAAAGCCCTGAGACCATAGAGGAGCCTTGTCTTGTCTCTATGAAAAGCCATCTGGATTTGATTGAAAATACAAGTTTTGAAAATGATCATTGCCATTCTGTTGCATGTGTTGTTAACCACACAGCCCATGGCAAACTGCCAGACCAATTGAATGTGAATATTACAGCAAAATCCAAGCCAGTGCAGTAGCACCATTATTGTGTCTTGAAAACTGCAAGTTGACAGCTGTCTGGCAGTTGGGAGGGAAATAAATTGCTTCAGTTCTTCCCAACTTGGTGTTTGGCTCATTTCCCTATCCTAGCATTGATTCAGAGGCTGGTAATCATTTGGAAAGGAAGGCTCCATTTCTTGGAGAAAAACTAGAGGGAGAATGCCACATTGGGCTGCTTTCCCAGCCATTTGCTTTGCAACCAGCATGTATCTAGTAGTAGTTCCTTTGCTGAGATAAGACCCATTGTTGCCAATTCAAATTGTAACCTTTTTGAAGATGCAGGACTCTTGTCCTATACAATAGGCATATAATGGTGGGTTTTCCCCTTTTATGTGACCAAATTTATTTTTAGAGTTTATAAATCATGTAGAAAAACAAATAAAAATGTTCAGTTTGCATCTTAGGTTCATTATAGGCCCCAAAACTGTAAGAAATAAAGGAAGAGTCTCTGTAGCAGGATTTGTACATGTGCAATTGCAGTGTGGAACAAAATATTTACCCCTATTTCTTGCCATCTTTGTGCAGCAGGCTTTTGGGTGTTATTATAAAGCAGCTTGGTTTTTGAATGTCCATTTTGAGACAGCAGAAGATGGTAATAGAAATGCTGACTATTTTCAGCCAAACCAAAAGTTAGGAATCTGTGGATTATTCCCTAAATAAGTCGAATAGTAGTACTTAGTGGGTAGTACCTCAAGGAACAATTTACTTGTGAGTCCCATTCTCTGTAGCCAGTCATAAAATATGTGGAAGGAACCCCAAGTCGTAAGTCTTTCCAGAACTTCTTAAGATCAGCTGTCACCACATTACAATTGCATGTGTACTTTGGTTTTCTTTGTAGCATCTCAATGCTATTTTTGAGTGAGGCCTGTTATACAAAGCAATGCACATGTTTATAAAGTGCCCAAGTCCCTGTTTCAATAGACTGTGCAAAACAGAGTAGAACTGAAAGCAGAACAGGATAAATGGTTTGAACAAGTGAGTTAGGTGTTGAATTAAAATTGTCTGATTTCTGACTCCCTCTGGAATGGCTTTTAAAATGCCTTTGTCTGAAAGAGGTATGACATCTCTGAGTGATATATGTTAATTTCTTCTGTGCTCTTGCCTGGTTTGGAAGTAGAAGTAGGGAGAGGTGTATGGGTACATTTCTGTATTTATAATGTTAGTGATCACAACTTGTCCTTCTTTATGTTGCAGTTTCATGATTATGCTGAAAGGAAGGACTGGGATGCATTCCATCCTACCCTAGTGGCAGAAGGGCTTTTTGCCTTTGCCAATGTTCTCAGTTACCTGCGTCTCTTCTTCATGTACACAACCAGCTCCATTCTGGGACCACTCCAGGTGAATATCATTACTTTTTGAAAAAATATTTAACCTAATTTGCTATGAAGAGTCTTATTGAAAATAGGAAAAAATGTTAAGGTAAGAAAGTGAAAAATAGAAAGAAGTACTACTGCATTGAAGTTTGATTTTTTTAAAATTAATCTCTTGTATAAAACATACTGATTCAGATGGGAAAAGGTCAGAAAAAGAGTGAAAGACCTTCTGTAGTTCAGTTAAAGTATATTTCCATGATAGCTGTACCTATAGTGTCTTTGTGTTTTAATTTGTTTTAAGCTTAACACAACGTCTAAGCTTGCACAGTTTGGAAAGTATAAGGATCAGGTTGTTCCTGATCCTTATACTTTATATAAAGTAAAATTTTATGCAAATAATTGCCTTACCTTCTTATATCTAAAGAGATAGATGAATAATTGTGTAGCAAGGAAGAGCAATCAAAAGCCTTTCTGTTTATGTCTGTGATCTTGAAGCTACACCTTGAATTGTGCAAATTGCTTTTGTTTGAAAAATATAAATCTCTCAAGAGTATTGAAATACTCACCTATTTATTGGCAATTATAAGAACAGGTTTCTTCTTGCTTGGTATTTGTTAGAGCCTTCCAGTAATGATGACAGTAAAACTTCACACATTTTAATTATCTAATTACTTAATTTATACATTTTAAATGGAAATGTACTTGCACACGTCAAAAAAAATACTAAAGTCTTGATGTTACATTAAACATTAGGGTTGTACAAATTGATTGAACACTGAAGTCTCTCCACATTTTAAAGAGATTCACTGTTTAATGTGAATATTTATTTATGTACTAGATCTTTCACAAGTTTTTTATTAGGAGTCTGTGTTATGAAATTTTCCAAGTAAATAAAAACAGTCAACAGTCACCCCATTCAGAGGCACACAGGAGCTTACGTTATTGCTGCTGGCCAGTAGGGCCAGGCAACAACTCCTACAGTATTTTCTGAAAGTAGGTCACAAAGTTCAGATGGTGGTAATCAAATATGGCATGGAAACCCAGCAGTGGGGGTGGGGGGAGGCAGCTACTGTGTTCTCTTGGCTCTTAGAGTTATTTTTAAGCCTTCAGTTACTTGACTCATTGGCTAATAAAACCTGTTATAATCCAGATTTGTAAGCTGGCTGTGTGTGGTGGATTTCATTATTAACAGAAGGTAGAGTAGTACTTCCCTAGATGAGATAATTAGATTTCAAGTGCTTAGAAATTGTAAATACTTAGAGAGGGAAAGTATGAACCTATGAAGAAAGCAACTGGAATCTGGGATGGGTTATTACACTTCCAAACAAAATAGTTTTGGGCAGTTTGCACTTTTTGTGCCGCCCCTGTTTCATCTGCTTTTTCTCTATCTTGGATGGAACCGTGCGTGAAAGGGAAAATGTTCTGTCATAGGGATTTGGGTTGGGTGTTTTTTCATTAAAGGGTTGGATGTGATGAAGCAGTTTGATGGGGAGTACAGTCATCCTCTGAGCACAGAATTGATGCAGAGCTCTGCCCACAGCTGCACAACCTCCGTGGCCATTACAGACTGTACAGACTCTGAATGTGCTGTGCTGCAGGACGTACCTGGGGAGTTTCCAGCAGCAAAGGAGGGAGCAGGAATTCTCTCCCAGTAAAGCTGTACTTGCAAAACCTGGCAGTTGTGCTGCAGTTCTGGACTGGGATTTGGTACAGATTTTGATTCATATAGGACCAGGCTTTCCCCACTGATTTATATAGATTAGATTTGCCCAATACCACGTTACAGGTATTTGCATTCTTTATAATGGTACACTGTTCTGAAGAAGTTAGTAGGTAGACTAATTAAATTATATAAACAGTTTATGCTGTGTCTGTGTAAAAACTTGTGCCTGTGTCAAAAGCAAATCAAAATCCTGTGTTGGAAAAAATCACAAGCATATGATTTTTTTAAAAGCTGCTGTGTTTCTAATGTTGCAAATTTCTGTATAGGATATTTTGAAATGGAAAATAATGATCCAAATTTACTTTCACACCTTGTATGCTTTATCGTTCAATTTCTGTGTGCCTACACACGTTTGTTTAAAATCAAACATAAAATGTACAGTGAACTAATTTTGTATTCTGCAGATGGGCTTTGTATACTTTTTTTTTTAATTAGTGATAAATTATTCAAAATATTTTGATTAACTCAGTGTTCTTTTAAGTGTTTTCTTAAATTTCTATGATGGTATTTATGTTCAAATGCATTTCATTTACTGTTTTTGTCTGTTGACCTGTGAGTTCCTTATTACCATTGGTATTGCAAATAAGTAACAAGGTGTGCATACTATTGCTTATGGTTATTTGGAGGATATTCATTTTCCAGGCAAAGTTAAAATTACTTAAATATTCTTTTTAATATCTAGAATTTGTCTCTGAAAAACAGTACAAGGTTATCTTTAGCATATCAAAATCTAATGTAAAGATTTAAAATGTAAATAGATTTTTTGTTGATCAAAGGCTGAAACGAGACAATACAAATAAAAATAACTACATATTTTACTAAAATTGTAAATTATCTGTTTCACAGATTTCAATGGGACAGATGCTACAAGATTTTGGAAAATTTCTGGGCATGTTTCTTCTTGTCTTGTTCTCATTCACAATTGGATTGACCCAACTCTATGATAAAGGATTTACTGTAAATGAAGAGAAGGACTGTGCGGGCATTTTCTGTGAACAGCAGAGCAATGACACATTCCATTCGTGAGTTGGAGATCTGAAATAACTGTATTGTTTTAGCCTTTAATCCCTAGTAATTAAACAGAGCTGGAGTTTTTCACTGAGCCTGAATTGACATTAAACACTTCTGGTGTCAGGCTTGGCTAACCAGGTGTTTTCCATGTCTCTGTAGGTTCATTGGCACCTGCTTTGCTCTCTTCTGGTACATATTCTCCCTGGCACACGTTGCAATCTTTGTGACACGTTTTAGCTACGGTGAAGAGTTACAGTCTTTTGTGGGTGCTGTTATTGTTGGGACCTACAACGTGGTGGTTGTGATAGTGTTAACTAAACTCCTTGTGGCAATGCTTCACAAAAGTTTTCAGCTGATAGCAGTAAGTGGTGTCAGATTAATTACCAACTACCTGTATCTTTGGATTTTACACAGATTTCTTCCTATGATGTGTAAGCTCATGATCTACAGACCTCATGGATGAGCTCTGTGAGCTCATATTTTTCCTTCAAATAAGAAGTTTTTATTTGTTTTGATGAAAAAATTGTAATTTCCTTGTTGAATATGTGCAGGGCTTTGGCCCACTGGGAATTGATGACTTTCTTGATACAATGGCTGTTCAAATGCTGACTTTGATATGTGTAGTGCTTTGGCATTTGGTCTGGGGTTATACCTTCTGAATTTTATACCAGAGTATATAGGGAATTGAAGATGCACTTGTTTTAAGTATTTAATATTGGAATATTCAAGCAAACTTGTTAAATTATTCTATAAAATGCTATATAATCAAAATTAAACAATGGTCAGTTTCTCAGGTATGAGAAAATTAAACTCACAAAATAACCTATTAATATTTCTGCTTCTTTTCTCTGTTAATGTGTCTGATGTTTCAGAATCATGAGGATAAGGAGTGGAAGTTTGCTCGTGCCAAGCTTTGGCTTAGCTACTTCGATGATAAATGCACGCTCCCTCCACCTTTTAACGTTATACCCTCTCCCAAGACTATTTGTTACCTCTTCAACAGTCTCAGTAAATGGATCTGCTCTCATACATCGAGTGGCAAAGTGAAACGTCAGAACAGCCTCAAGGTGAGGAATGATGGGCAAGCTCTGGGCTCTGCAGCTGGAAAGGTGCTGCTTGCTGAAATGAAAATGCAGATTGCTGCACGAAGCTGCATGTCAGAAGGTGAATGCTAAGATGAATAGGAACTACAGAATAATGTGTGTTGCATCCAAGATAAATAAGTGTTACTTATTCCTACTTAAGTAAGGTTTTATTAACTTTCTGGTTTGGGAATTTCAACCCACTTTCCTCCAACCCCCAATTCCCCCAGAAATAGTCTGAAAAAGAAAGCTTTGATTGAATGAAAACACATAGAAACCTCAAGGAAGTATGTGCTAATCTCAAAAATGGTGAGGTTAGAACGTTTTCTGGAGAAGGTAATTGGTTTTAAACATATTACAGAAGTGTCAGAATAACCAAAAAAAAAAAAAAATCACTGAAGCCTCTCATAGTTAGGGAAGGCATTTTTTGTTTATTTTATAAACATTTTTTCTACCCTGCAATTTTGCATACTAATTTTGCATCTTCTTGCTGATGAAAATAGCATTGAATAAACAAATTTAAGCACTTTATGGAATTTGCACTGAGAGACATTCAGGGTTATGGAACTCTTGATTGCTCACAGAACAATTACCAAGCCAGGTAGATAAAATTTTTCAGTTTTGCCAGCACAGCAGATTATAATTTATTTTGAATTTTGTGGACAGTTTATATGCATTGTATATTTGTGTACATCAGGATGTATTTTAAAAATAGTTTTGTTATTCACATTTCTTCTCTGTAGAATTGTATACAGGTTTCAGGACTCAAAGATCACTTCCATAGTAAATATGCTATATTTGTTTAAAGGAATGGAGGAATCTGAAGCAGAAGAGAGATGAGAATTACCAAAAGGTGATGTGTTGCTTAGTCCACCGTTACTTGACTTCCATGAGGCAGAAGATGCAAAGTACGGATCAGGCCACAGTGGAGAACCTCAATGAGCTGCGGCAGGACTTGTCAAAATTCCGGAACGAAATGAGAGACCTGCTTGGCTTTCGAACCTCGAAATATGCTATGTTTTATCCAAGAAACTGAGGCCTAGCCTTTACACAAAAGGTGTGTACTTTTAGATAACCGTAGGTGAAAGTGTTGACCTAATTCTGTTGCCAGATCATAGAGGCAAGAAAATTATTGCACAAAAACACATCTGAAAACGCGTTTGCATGAATTTCAGCTTGGTGGCCAAATGGTCGAAATGAATGCAGAAACAGATACACTGACTTTCTTAACCTCTTAGTCTTGGTGTGTATATAAAATTTGTATATAGGAGATTTTTTAAATGTTCCTCAGACTGTCTGTGGCTGTCAGATGTTAGAGCTTCTTAACTAGCACAATGTGTTTCTTTCTTCTATTTTTACTGTTTGTTCTTTTTTGATACTTGTTTTTCAAGTTGTGGGAGAAGATAGCCTTTATTTTAAAATGAAAATGCAGCAGTTTATTTTTAATAGAGAAGTCAGATAAAGAATAATAGAAAATTTCCAGCACAGTTGGAAATTATGTATGACTGTAGGTTACAGTGCATGTGAAGACTGTATGGCTGTGAAAGAGGCAGTTCTAGTTTTGTACCTTAACACTGACTGTAAACTAACATTTACAGAATACAGCAAATCAAATCATCAAGACTTTTCACTTTTGGGGGAACATTGACATTTTGAACACAGAATAGACCAACCATTTCTTGAATGTTTATGGTTATGTGTAAGACAATCTAACAGTGCTTGGATTTTTCAGCAGTTCCTCAGTAGTGCATTTTAATATACATGTTAGGATTGGGAACAGAATTTTTAAATTAACCTGTGAACATTTAATCTACAGTATCTTGGGTTTTTAAAATCTAGATGAATTATTTGAATTATTAAAACCTGTGATTTTTGAAAATGAGGTGGAGCACAAGTGCTGTTGTTTGCAGTGCTGAACAATTCCTGTGAACCATTCTTCTTTCTGTGAGGTTATTGAGTCTTGGCATTGGAGAGATGTACTTTAGAAGGGTCTGCTTGACACAGGCTTTACATATCCTACTTTTAAATTTGATTTTCTTTTTCATGTATTTTACCAGAATTGTTGCCAAGCTAGACTTTTTTTTTATGTCAGGTATACTGTGTTTTGTGAAAATTGTTCATCTGACTTTGCTTACAATGGACAGTAAGGGCTTTGTGGATTTTCTGTGCTAGAGGGTCCCATATGGCTTTATATGCTTATATATAATTTAAGCTAACAAACTAACTGAGAAATGTGACATTCCTGTATTTTTAATTACAAAGTAAGTATATTTATGACAGCTAGAGGATTGATTGGCAGTTTTACTGTTATGATGGTGCTCTTCTGAAATGGCTGTGTGTCCCGAAGGCGCAGGTAGCCAGTGTGGTCTTGGACTACAGTTGATTTTGGGAGATTGGCAGAGTGGAGGCTTACATGAATGTTTACTTTTTTGAAGGAATTCTTATATAACTCTTTCTTGTAAAGGTAATATATTTTCCGTACTACGAAATTACGTATTTCTGAACTAGGTTTTAATACTCTGCTTCCAGAAGTGATGGAGCATAGAGGGATTCTGGTATGTGTTGGCTTTTCATGGGAGTAGGAAGTAGGAAGCAAAGAGGATCACTGAGTTTTGTATTTGGACTGAGATCTCATGTTTGAATAATGCACCAACATAAAAACTGTGCTGTGTATGTTATGTATATTCAAGAAAGGAAGCAAATAAAAGCTCTTTGAAAAATATGGTTGTATTAATGTTTGTCATGTTGCAAACACATTTTGTATCAGTTACCACACTGAAAGTCTTTTGTCATGTTCAGGTAATAGGTTTAAGGAAGGTAGCTGGTGTTAATGTGTTACTGCCAAGACCTGGACCCATCCTGTTTGGTTCATTGAAATGGCTTCTTGCAGTGCCATGAAGTGTTGCTGCTTCCAGACCAGCTGGCTTGGATCCTAGATGCACCATCAGCTGTTTGGCACTGGGATGGCTGGTTCTGGGAACCTGGGGGTGTTGACAGTGTGAATGAAGCTAAGGGAGCTGTTTCTGAGTGCTTTTCATACACTGAGCAGAGTCCATCAGAGCTGGCTTGGTCAGTGCCTTGTGGCACTGTGTTCTACTGCCCTGTAGATGGCCCTAGGAAGAACTGCTGCACTCCAAGCCTCTCAGGGGTTTTGGATTGGGAGTTCAGGAGTTTTTACTTGTCACTGAAATACAAACCTGCAGAATGAGAAGACAGAAGTTTGTTCTCTGCCATACCTCAGTTACATGAACCTATACATCTCTCTTTTATTTTTATTTGCTGTGCTCTTCCAGTCTACCTGGCTACTAATCAGTATCAAGTGCTCTGTACTCAATTTTGTCTCATCATTTAGATTTTTCTGGTTCACATGTGTTAAACATGCTATTGCTTTCTCATTTGACAATTTAATATTGGCTGTTCCAAGATCTCCCTTATGCACACTCACAGAATAGTTCTAGACAGGCACAGAAACAAAATTCTACATATTAAAAAAAAAAAATTGGAGAAGCTGGAGTTTATTTGGCTATAGGATTCAGTTTCCTTGTACAAACTTTTCTGCAAGTCATGACTAACTTTGCCTTAATAATGGAAAAATTGAGATGAACAATTTCATGCCTTCATTTGAAGCAGGAATGTCAAAATCACTGATTACTGAAAGTCAGCTTATTTTATGCTCTTGCTGAGCTATAGCTTTTTATTTCTCTAGGAATTTCAGAAGTCATGATTAGATAATTTTGATTCTGTTTGGCTGCAAGTTGGATTTAAAGTGTTTGAAACTTACAGTAACTACAAACTACAAACTGGGTTTAAAAGCTTGTAACAGTTGTTACCAGTGTTTTGTAATCAACTCTTGAGAAAAGTGGCACTGCTTTGTGTTCCTCTGTTCCCCGTTTCAGTCCTACTGCTGCCAGTGCATTGATTTGAGAAAGGAGCTGGTGTAAAGGGAGCATTGAGAAGTGCAGGCAGGAGCTCTCCCTACCTTCCATTTGGCAGACGATGAGTAAGCTGCCAGACCTTTCTTGCTTCACTGAAAAAAGCTGCATGACAGATGGGCATGTCATCATAAATAAAAATAGATTGTTGTAGTTCAAGACAGCTCCAGCATGATTCCCACATTGCTTTTCCCCAGGCTGCTGCCAAGAAATGCAGAGAACACTGTGCATAAAATCCCTTAGTCTGCCTAGGAATTAATGCTGGAAAATTAAAATTCTGATTTAAAAGTTTTAAAATTTAAAAACTACATCTGCTTTGCAAACAAATGTTGCTGTTGGTTCCACAGAGAAGTGCTGTTTGGTTTGGTCAGTCGAGCAGTGCAGTCTTTGAAGTGTGGCTGCAGCACTGAGCTGTTGGATGTGGGCTGCCAGCACAGCCTCTTTGCCCCTGTGGCCCCCTCTGATCCTTCTGTCCCCAGCCCAGTACCCATGGAGTCTTTGGAAGAGAGGCTGCTGTGCTGCCGAGCTGCACTGTGGCACATGTGAGAGTCCAGCAATGAAGAGAATGGCAATCTGCATTCCCCTGCTGGAATAAGCAATGGGTACTTCCAGTAGGGACTGTGTATTTCATTAGTTTCCTGCCCCTGGTCACAGATTATCCAAGGAACTCTGGTTTGGTATTTATATACAAGGAAAAAAATATACTTCAAGGGATCTTAGATTCTATATACACCTTACCACCACTTAAATGAATTCCTACTTTCTTCTACCTTATTACCTTACAGAACTTAATAGTGACATTTACTAAGTAGATAAGTCATCAATGGAGAAAAGCATGCTGCTGTTTTACAGCTAATTCTTTGAAAAGTTCCCGTTCAGATCAATGATTCAGTGACTTCCATGTAAGGAAAATCAGACCCTTAATCAGAGAGGAAGTGTAGTGCCAGCTACAATGTGCAAGGCCCAAACCATCAAAAGCATGTAAATGATCAACAAACACTTTCTATATTTAGCTGCCCCACTTTATAAATAATGAATAAATAGTTGGTGTACGATTTAATCTTGAAATATTTTATTAAGCACTGATAATAATGCAGAAATCCATGTAATAAAACAACTTTAGAGAAAAAAAGCTAAGTTAAAGAGAGCTGCTATAAATATTGCACTTAGAATTCTTACTTTACGTACAAAACTCCTTAGAAATTGGACAGTTATAAATTAACATGTTCCAAGTGACTGGAATTTGTGTGTGAGCTCAGGTGGCTGTGGCCGCGCACGCCCGGGGCTCAGCCCGGGGCGGGTCCGTTCCCATCCCGCGCTGTGCTGGGTCTCCTGTGCCGGGTGCTTGTGTGGGGCAGGAGGGAGGGGAGGCTCAGCACGGCCACACTGCTGGCACTCCCTGCATCTCCATCACTTATGCAAAGGTAAAATGGTTTTTCAAGACATGATAGAACGCAGCTGCAGAGTTCAGTTTTGACATGTTTTATTTTTCAAGGCATTTAGGATCTTTGAGTTCTTAGTCTTAAAACTCATGACAAAGCTGTTGGGAAAGACTTTGCCTCTACCATCTTCTTCTACCTGGCCCATGATGATGTAGTTTAAACCTAGAAAGTAGAGAATGAGATTACAAGACAGAAATGTGGGACATCACTTGGTAAGTATAGTTCTTTACCCGTGTTTTCTGTTAATTTCGCTGTTTGTTACAATGCCTTCCTACCTGCAACATTTACTCCCTTACCCATCTTTGCTGTGCTTGTTACACAACAAACTACAGTTATGTAAAAATCAAGCAGATACACAGCTAAGTGCCTACTACATATTTAAATATATAGAGGATAGTCTTTAAATGTAGACTGTCAAGTGAGTCTGAGATGCACTAGAAGTGCCTGTAAGCACTGGATAACCTACACTGTCACCCAGGGTGGACTATGTCTCATTAATTTGGAATATTTTCACATTTTCTCAGCATGTAGGTTAATGCCCTTAAGTGATAATGTACTTAAATCTTTTCATTCCCTTTCTTTCCCCAGAGATGTAATTATTTTTCAGATATACACAGAAGCATTCAGGCAATCTGGACTTAATGAGTGGTAAGACCTGGCATTGGACAATTCAATTGTATCTGTGTATTTTAATGCCTTAGAAGGGTTGGGCATTTGCAAGGTCTTGGGCTGGAAGGAATGGTATCACTGGGATATAAACAGAAAAGTTCAGATCCTGAGTAATGACTCTTAAATAATTCATTGAGATTTAGGATGAGAAACAGAAGTGTGTGGTTTGGAGCCAGAAGTCTGCCTGAAAGGAGACAGTTTGTTCCACCAAGGACATTATTATGTCTCCCAATGTGTAGTTTTCAGATAACTAAAGGTAAAAACTAATCTCTGATCATGATTTTTCACTTTGTTACTGCCCACTTTGAGTTAATACGATTAAGCACTGGTAGTACCTGGAATGATATCAGGGTTTTTTGGATGCTTATTGAATTATTTTTACTGTTTCCTGCTATGGCTCTGTTTATGTTCCTGTGTTCTACCTGTTTACTCTGAGGCAGAGCTAAAAACAGTTTTATTTTTTACTTAGTTACTTCAATAGAAAATAGTCTCAGTATTTCTTTTAACACCTTTACCACAATTAACTGGAATTTATGTTGGTTGATCTCTGTATAATATTATTTAGGTAGCTTTTAGCAGTACTGGCTGTTTGCAGATATATAGTGGGCTTAATACAATGAGTATTTCTGTAAAACTGTAAATACATTCAGGAGATACAGAACAGTGGAACTTGTTGATTTCTGCCATTTCCTGTGAGATACTGCCCTTCTAGGTTTAGCGGGCTGTTGTCTTTCCCTTCTAAACAACTGTGTACAACTAGCTCCAAAATACATACATGTAAACACAAAATCTATCTCAGCTTCATCTCAGAGACCCAAATCAGATTTTATCTTGCATCATGTGGCTTTTAAAGAAAAAAGTTTTTCAAACTCCTGTGATACACACGAGCCTAACCCTTTTCCAGCAAAACAGAAAAATGCACTAAACCCCTGGATTACTGTTTATTTTAAATTGATTGTAATACTAGCTGCTGATTATGGAAAAAAACAACAATTTTATTGATTTTTTTGGCCCTATTTCAAATAGTAGTTTTTATAGCTGGTATCTTTTATAAACACACAAAGCAGTTATTACTGTGTACTTACCTCTCCTGATGAGAGGACACTGTTTACACATAACAAGAATCTTGGCACTCATGTTCTTGCCAGCTTGCTGGATTGCTAAATTTCCCTCCTTATATACATTAATGATGGATATTGTTGCATGCAGACTGCCAGCCCGTGTTACTGCTGTGATTACAGTTCCAGTTATTACTAGAAGAAAAAACATTTGATGTATTTGGTACATTTTTTATTATTTTTAGACATAAATTTTGAGTCATCATATAAACTTATTAAGTACATTAGTTAGTCCTTAATAAGGAAACAAACAGTACTGGGAACCCTTATTAAAAATATGAGTATCACTGCTAATACCTAACTCACTACTGTCAAATTTCGGTGGCACCAAATATGACATTGTTCTACAATGTGTCAGTCTCATGCCAGCCCAGTTCTCTGATTTCAGTTAAACAGAACAATTTGATACCACTTTCAATGAGTCACTTTCAAATAGTGCAGATGTTGAATTGAAACTCTTCTAGTCAAAACCTGAATTCCAGCTCTCTGACACTCCCAGATGAGTAGCAGGGAATAGTTAATGCCCTAAGAACTAGATCTGGATCTGTCTGAAGCCTTACATATTTCAGTGGAATGCAGTTACAGATTTGACTGTCATATCTCCCAAAGACCTCTCAGTATGGAAAAAAAAAAACTTTCTTTTCTCTAGGATGACTAAATTAACTGGTAAGCCATCTTTGTTTATCAAAAGGAAATGGTAATTGGTATTAACAATTTGGTTTCTTCTCAGGTCATCTTTTTAAATCAGATATTCTATCCTAGGATAAATTCACTCTTCAATTATCAGGTATGTACACCCAGATTTATTTTACAAAACTGCAGAATCCACACTTTGGGATTTTGTAAATTTGTACATTATCTTACTTTAATGCAGAGCTTTTAATTAAATAGAATGTTCCAGTTCAATCAAGAGAGAACTGTAGATGTTAAAGTGCTGGGTATTGCAGCTATATTTCTAGAAAGAATAAAATTAAATGCATGATGAAAGAGCAATAGTTATTTTCTAAAATCATAAAGTCTACAAATAAACTTAGAATAAATCATATTCTTTGAACAACAGACTTCCTATTCTTACCTTAGGATATGCTTGCATTCACAGTAGCATATAAAGTATTTTTACTTTCACTCCTGTCACTGAAAAGACTGAAAAATGTCATGTAATTGACAGAAGATGGGAGAGAAGAATGTGATTTATTACTGTGATGCTAGAGGAGAAAACCAAGCATTATATAGTACCCTTTACCATGAGCCACAAGAGCTGAGGTGTGGTCAGTAAGAGGCCATTTATGGTTTTTTTTTTCCCCTAGCTATTTCTTTTTGTGTTGGACCAGCCTGTGGTGGCTGCAGGCTGGGAGAGGCTGGTGGTCAGCAGTGGGGCTGCCCTGAGCCCCTGCCTCGGGCTGAGCACAGCCCTGCACTGCTGCTGGGGCTCCAAAGCTGCCTCACATCCCTCACACTTCCTCAGATCTCATGGGATTAGCAGTGCTGTAAGAGACAGCTTAAAATGAAAAAAGGATGGTGGCAGGGAGTTTTCCCATCAAATTGCTAGTCATGTTATAGGGGATTAAAAAAAGATTGCAGTATTAATATGGGAAATACCCTGACAACTGCATAGATCAGCAGTGACAAGGCTGTGCTAATACACAGCAGACACCTTTTCTCCTGCCTGATTAATGGCTGTGTACAAACAGCAGTGCTTGGAGGCTTCCATCCCTGCTAATTTCTTTTCAAAGCACTCTGGAAATCTAAACACTGTACTGTGGAACAGTCAGCAGGGGCAGCATAACATGTATGGGCTGCTTACAGAAAATGGAGATGGCAATACAGTAACATCCTGGGGTTGTCTTATATTGTCATTTGCTTCTCACATTGAGAAGGTGTGTTTGTCTCAAATATCTGTGCAGTGCCTATTTCAGAAAATCTCTAAGAATGTACTGAGTGAAACAGATACTAATGTCAGATACATACATAAGATGGTGTGAAAATATTAGCCTATATATTAATGGTAACTCAGAACTACATCTGGGATAATTTTCTTGAGTCTAAAAACACAGTAGAGAATGAATAATTAAAAAGAAACTTTGCATCCTTACCAAAGTTGCTTGAACAATAATTGCTTTCCAGAGTCCCACTCCTTTTACACTTCTGCTGGCACAGAGGAACTGTAGGCTTCACAACTTTTTGAAGAGCAAAAAGTAAATTGAAATTGAAATGAAGCATTTGATACAAATGAAAAGCACTATGTTCAAAAAAAGACAAGAAGAAAGATGAATAATCCTGATGCATGAACTAGACCTGGAATTTCAGAGAATGAGCACCATAGTCAGAATATTCCTTTTCTCTGCTGTCAACTCCAGTCATTGTCTTTTCAGGAGTGTCTGAGAGAATGGAATGTTACTCAGGATTTGTGTGGCATCTTAAATCTGTCAGTGCTGTTTCCATACAGCCCTAGTAGAACACCTGAAGTACAACAAGATGATATTACAGTAACACTTCCCAGGAAGGGGGTGGCCTTTTATTGCAAATTACTGCACTGTGATGAAAGGGATCAGAGTTCAAATTCCTGACCTTTTTTTCCCAAATTTTTCACATAGCTTCATGTCAGGTAGTGTTGCACATTTTTTCTTTATGACATTTTGAAACACAATGTTTGAAATATGTATTTAACATTAGGGATTGACATTTCCTTTCTGAAACTGAATGTTTATTAACAACTGAATACACTATATTCATAGTCTCTGTACATCATTCTGTATAACATGTTGGGATGCAGTACTTTAACGTTTTCATGTCCTTTTCAAATTTGTTTGGAATTAGTCAGTGACACAGTTATTGGAAACATGGAGGTGACACTGACAGATTTAAAAAAAAAAAGCCAGAGATCCCTACCTAGCCTTCATTTCCAAGAAAAACTAAATTAGTTATGACAAATATATTTGTAATTTTTTACTTTAAAATCAAGCATTTTGCAAAAGTTTTACTCAGCCAATAGTTTTTGAAAAATAACTTCTAATTTTCAATCAGTAATTTATACTTTTATTCTTGTACTTCTTTTTTGATTGAATATTTTTCCAAGTTTCTAAGAATGAACGAAATTATATTAAAACTACTTTGTCTTTAGTGCAGTGGTCATGACTGTTAGAAGATCTGCACTGCTCATTGTTCTGCCTTCCAAATCCAAAGTTTAAAGGTTGGGCTTCATAGGTTTTTATTCAGTTTGGGCTGGTTTGCTGCTTTTTTTCTTCAGTCTTCTTGGTATTTGAATTTTTAGAAAGTTAAATGTCTCCCACAAGAAAAAGTGTTTTAAAGAACAAGTTACAATGTCAATGGTACGGGTCGGGCATGGTAGCTGCCAAAAATTTACTGAGGTGCTCTGAGTTTTCTAAATTAAAACTGGGATTATGTGCTACAAAGTATTCTTGTTTGGTCCTTTCAGGACACTTTTTTTCTTTTTTTTTTTTTTTTTTTTTTTTTTTTTTTTTTTTATTTTTTTCTTTGGGCAATTTTTACTTG
>WEIU01008100.1:35641-45939 GCA_013389925.1 Aegithalos caudatus | reverse complement strand
GCCGCGGCCTCTGCCGCAGCCCCGCCGCTGACACGGCCGAGGGGCGCCTCCGGGAAACACAGCTAATAAACGGCAGCAAAACTGGGAGAGAAGCGTTCCTGCAAACACGGGGGCTGCAGGGCGAGGAGAAGCCGCAGGTACCGCAGGAGCCATCGCCCAGCCCGTGGGCAGCGATGCTGGGGCTGACAGGCACTCCCAAAGGAACTGCAGCCTGGGGAGTGCTCTCCATGGAGAGGGGTCTTCCCTATCTCCTGCCCTCAGTTCAAATGAAAAACTCCATCAGGTATGTAATCCCTATTTACAATATTATTATGAACCTTCTTATAAAATTAACTGTAAGTTAATAAGAATTCTCATTTAGTTTCTCGGTCACAGTGTTTTAATATACATTTCAAGAAGCCATCGATACAAGGTTACACCTGGAAGGGCTGGTAAGTTACTCATCACCTGCACTGTCTCTGCCCAACAGCCCGTCTAGTCTGGTATCATACCAATAGCAAAAGCCTCCAAAAAAAGTCTCTAACTAGGGCAATACCACCTCCCTGTGATCTCACAGCCTCTCACTGGTCATACATACTCTTCCAAAGCACCAGGCAGTGCCTTTATGTTCAATAATACCTGATGAATTTTGCTTTGACATAATTTCGTAAGTGTTTTTAAACCAGGGTGGAAACAGACAATCCACAATATCCCCTGCACAGTGTTCCAGAGAAAAATCACCCTCTCCTTTCCTTTGCAGCCACTTGCTCGTCTGTTTTTTTATTGAAAGAGATGGACTGTGGTCCCCAGTCACTTTCTCCACACCAGTCATGACTTTAAAGCCATCTCCTACAGTCCCTTTGACTTTCTCTTTTCCAGCATGAGGAAGTTCATGCTGTGCAGTTGATCTTTGTGTGATATTCTTCTAACTCTATCATATTGTCTTTGATTCCTTCTGATAATTTTATCATATTCAGTTCTGAGATGGGAACATCAGAAAGAGACACTTTGTTCAAGACATACGTGCATTATGGGTTTATAATGGTGTAATTTTTTGTTGTTATTGTTTGGTCTTGATTTTCTTTTCTAAAAACTGTTAAGTTTCTATTTCTTTTCTGATACCTATTAAGCACTGTATTGATGCTTAACTACTGTTTTCATAAATTATGTATTTTAAACCAAACAGTCTCATTCCAAAACAGTAAGAGTCAATTCAGAACCTGCTGTAATGTACACAAAGTTGAGGTGTTTTCCCCTTATTTGCAACATTTCTCTATATTGAATTTCATCTGCCCTTTTAATGATGAACCAGTCTACTACTAGGTACAGTTCTTCCACTACTCTTAAGACTTGTCAGTCTTTCACCTTACTACTTCCTGAACTAAGATGGCTAAACAGTTACACTTAGCTACTTGCTAAGCAAGGTAATTAATAAATACTTTGAATAGCACAATCGTTAATGTCTCTGGGACCACATATTTTAAAGCATTAACGTGGCTCTGGATAGAGCCGAGTTATATTTGTCTTCAGCACATATATAATGGGTAATTACCTCTTTCGTGTGGTTCTGCTGCAGAAAACTTTGCAATGAATCCACTTCCAGCGGTATTAGCATCTGAAGTCATCTGCACCAACATTTTATTGCTGCTGGACACAAGGGCCCCTGGCTTGGCAGTGCCACAGAACCTGCCGATGCGCTGCCCGTTGGCGTGGCCGCTGTAGATATCCACAAAGTCGTACCGGCACAGGGCGTCGCTTTCCAGGTCCAGGTAGCGGAAGGAAAGAACCACCACTTTGCCCTCTGGCACCTGCAGAGAGAGGGAAGGGGAGAGAGATGCATCTGGAAATGGGACCATGTGTCTCTAGGATCCCAGGGTTTGTGTGACTGTTTTCGTACCCTTCACGTCCTCTCAGGTGAGCTCTTTTTGTCATCTGTCTTCCAGGCAAAACAGTTTTCAAAGTAACTTGGACCAATCCTAAATACAAAGCTCTGGCCATCTCTTGCCATTCTCTTATTTCTGATCCAGAGTATCCTCTGGTCAGGCTTGTGCAGTTAATTAAAAACCAGTTCAGCTTGTGTGTTTCTCTTATTTTCTGCTAAAAGTATAAAATCAGCCAGGCAGCTCCCTGTCACCAAGTAAGGCGAGGAGGATGAGATTATTATGAAAAAATATGGAACAAGAAATTTACCATTTTAAACCAATGAAATGGCTTCTCTTTCTGATTTGTGTTACTAAGTTTCATAGTTTGAAGGAATTTTTTTTATTATTTACTGACATACATCTTACATTTATAAATAAAATTGGAAACTTTACAGCTAACACTAATATTTAGTTACTGAAGTGGGGGCAGTGAAAAAACTGTATTTGGAAATACAATGTGAAACTATAAACAGAGAATTCAAAAGAACCATTAGTGGGTGTCCCCAATATAGAAGAGAGTTTTGTTTTCTGAAATATCTGAGGAAACATAAGACAGGGCAAATCTTACATGTCTGCATCTGTGGATATTGCAAGAGTACAGAGAAGGATGTAAATTAAGACAACATAATAGTTTACAAGGAGGAGAACATTTCCTGGCATACAGTTACAAGCTTTTAAGAGAAAAAGCATCATACTGAGAAGTGAAAACTATTCCAATAAAGTACTTAATGCTGTGTAACAGAACTGAAGAAGGGAAACAGTATTTTAAAGTACAGAGAGACCCCAGACAGGAAAGTGTAATTATCTGCATTCAATCCATATCATGGTAGAGTGGTTAGCTATTATAATAATTGCAGCTGTTCTGCTTTACTGAGACACTACTATAATTTTCTGCTTTAAACACACACTTAATATATCTGCATTAAGTTCATATTTAAGCCACTTTAAGAGTTCATGAATTTTTTTCATTCCTTAACAGTGACTCATTTTAAAACACTGTTTTGAAATAAACTAAAACTAAACGGTTCCTATATGAAATTGTCAAACTGTTTAACATTGAGTCTCAACAGTTAAAAATTGCTTGTCAAATATAGATGGAAGTGCTATAAATGGAAGTGACTGCTTTAACCCATAGAAGATAGAGGCAGCAGCTCTAGATGTACTGAAAAATGTGCTGCAGTTGTGTTCAGATTACTCACTCATGTGGCTGCTTTTATGTCCAGTGCTGATACTGATCCTCAGCAGGACAAACTTCTGCCTGAGATGGTCTCAGCTGCCCAGGGTCCATGTGCACACTGCCTGACCAGCTCAACTACAGCTCTTGCTGCTGGTTTCAGAGAATTTTAAGTTCAAAGTTCTCTCAAAAATGCATTCAGGGCCCCTGTGCTGATACACATCACCGCTACGGCTACAAAGCCACAACTCTCCTAATCTTGAATTTATTCCTTGAATCACTGCTCTCATATCTAAATCTCTTATTGCATTGACTTGTCTTCTGGTCTGGATCACTAAGAAGCATTAAGGTGTGGTCATTTTAACAGAAAATGAGCTAAAATGAACTTGGTATTCCTGCCAGAAGACCTGAATATTATTTATGGTTATACTGCAAACTCTGTGACTGGACAAATCAGTTCAGAAATGCTGACAGTAAAATTAGTTACATAAAGTCAAATTTAAGCATGTAGAAGCCTTTTTTCCAAAAGTATGTATGTAAAATAGCATATGGTCTTTTGGGGTGGAATAGTCAGTTTCACATGTTTGTACAACTGGTATGACAGGACACAAATGGGGTGACCTTTAAAGGTTATTGTGTTTTAAAATAAAATATCATGCCTACAGTTAAGTTTGTCCAACATATTCCACAACAGTGTCCTGCAGCTTTGGCTAAAACTTGTCCATCTGTAAGATATTTCCCTTTTCCTTCCCCTGTTTTTGAAAGCTGAATCTAATATGCTCTAAACAGTTTTATCAGTCCTGATGAGATTTTTCCCAACGTTCTCAGCCTGAATTACTTCTTTGAATATACCTCCTCTCTCCCAGAGCTTGAAGAAGGAAGCAGAAATGTGAGAGGTGGCCAGATCTGGGGTAAGTAAAGGTCTTTTTGCTGTCCTTGTAAATTGCATTCACATTTGGCCAAGCGGTTACCCCTCAGTAACAGCTTTGTTCCGGGAGTGCACTGACCCAGCACTGCTCTGCTCACAGCAGCCCCACGGCACTCACTGCTGCCCCTGGACATTCCAGTCCTTTGTGCTGCCCTCGGGGCAGAGGCAACCAGGACGGGCAGAGCCCTGCTCAGGAGGCAGAAGAGCTGGCAAAGTTGCCAAACCCCAAACTGCAGCCAGCCATTCACTCAAATCCTACACTTTCTGGTTTATAGTATCAGTAATTCTGTGCAGTGCTCTGCTTCCTTCTCCCCTCTCTACCACTGGCTAGACTATACTATGCAACATTACACTTTCTAATTATATTTCATTGTAGCTTTTAATCTCTGCTTCTGACAGTTAGGCTATTTGAACTTGGTCAAGACTGTTCCCCATAGATGTACTGATATCTGTTTTATGACAGTCTGTAAAAAAACATGTAAGAAAAACTCAGCCACATGGTCATGAAGGTTTAACAAGGAGCTTACTGCAGGTCTCTGTTGTCAGAATAATTCTTGCTCACGTTTAGCTGAATTTGGGAGGTAAGTAATTTAGAAAAACGTGGCAGGCTCTTAATTACAGTCACTACTTACTTCTATTACTTTCATTTTTAAAATATACTTGCTTATTAAAGTATTTGTCATTCACAAAAATAACAAACTTGTTCCAGTATGTTAAATCAGTTAAAATTTTGTGGTCTGCGTAGGTGACAATCAGAAGTGCGGAGAACGGTGATTCCACATTCTGGCAGCAGCTGTTCCAGTTTGCAGCTACTCCCAAGAAATCTTGTGCTGAACACAGGCATCTTTGCAAAACTGTACTTTTCTTTGATTTGTACCATTTTGCTTCTTTAAATGTTGAGAACTAATGTGCTAAAAACTGCCAGTGATTATCCCAGGACAGTTAAAATATTGTTCCATGAGAAACACAGGGGAGCAAGCAAAGGCCATCATGACTCAGTATTGTTTACTTTGAGCCACATCTGAGCCTGATGCAGTAAGATGGGATACCTCAGAGGAAGAACTGGAAGGAATTCAGCTCTTAAAAAAAAAAAAAAAGGAGGAGTAAAAGGAAGAATGATGTGATGCTTCCTCTGCAGGGTGTGCCTTATTTTTGTTTTATCCATCCAGCTGGTATCTTTCAACAACAGAGGCACTTCATGCTCTGCCTCTTATTGTCACAAAGAGGGCAACTGACCCATACTCACTCTCTGCTTCCCTTCTTATTTTAACTCTATGAACTTCTTTAGGTTCAAAAATTATGTAGCTATACTAACGTGAAGAATGCCTTACTCCTATGGAAGGCTAAATAATTTTTTAGAGGGAATTTTTGTAGAGCATAATTCCCTAAAATCATCTGTGTAGATCACTAACCTCTTCAAAAGGGCATGATTATTCCATATATACAACACATCTCAAAATAAGGTCCTGAGAATGTTTTTGATTGTCATTCGTTGCAGGTATTTCATATAATCAATAATCAAAGTTCAGTTACCTTTAAAGAAGTGAAATTGTTTTTCTCTTGTTCTGACTGAATACAAAGCCCTATTCATCAAAATTACATGGTTTAGACTATTTACTTTGAAAATAATCTTTTTGGGGGAGGAATCCCCATAAACGCCAACTTGCATAAATATATCTTGCCTAACTTTTAAACCTATATTGGGTTGAATATATTTTGATATATGATTAATACAAAGATGCTGATTGTATGTTTTGCTATAGCAGTCCCAGGTAGAGTTGAAAAATACATCAGGTACCTGCAAGCCAAATGTATAATTTCTCTCTACTGAGAATGAATGTGGAAGTTATTTGGAGTTAGATCTTGGGAAGAACCATGATTTCTGCCTAGTTGCTTGTTCTCTATCTCCAATTTTAAAAAGTTGTATTAGCTTGCCCTTCCTGACAAGGACACTAGATTCTGTTCATCTCTTTCTTTTCCAGCAATACAACCAATGTGTAAAGACCTGTTTTCTACTGGAAGGGCAGTTTTACAATGACATAAGAAAATGAATGCTGAAAACATAGAAAAAATTATTTTATATATTCTGCTCTCTCAGGGCAGATTTCCAACCACCCTGCTAAGTAAATTTTTCAAACTTTGCCTATTGTTAGCAAACATATTGCCTATTGTCAGCTGGACCTCAGCTCCTGAACCTATAAAAACATAACCTTACATAACTCTGACAGTTTTCAGTATTATTGTTGCACATAAAGTTGTTGGAGTTTTATGGGAACTAAGCAGTCTGCCAGGAAATCACAGGACAGCAGTCCAGATTCTCGGACTATGTGACACATTTATGTGAGGTGATGGCCAAGAAGGATTACAGAGTATTAAAAGTAAGTGTATGTGACATATTTTAGATAAAGCTATGCACATTACTATAGGAAAGGAAACATCTTTACAAATTACTTCTTAGCAAAGACAGTGAAAAGCTGCTGGGTAGTCTGCCAAGGTTGTAACAGCACCACAAGCATGTGCTGAACACTTCTTAGAGCTCTTAGAACAGAGAAGCTGTTTTCTTTAGCCAGCTGAAAAAGTCCCAGTCTCTTGAAATAACAGAACCATAACTGAGTTAGAGAGACTCTTCCAGCTTTAGCAAACTAGTTGGAAAGATTTCAGAGATACCTGAATGCTACATTGCTTTATCTGTATTACCTGTAATGTTTCTAAACCTACTTTTCTCTAAAGAACTAATTAGGTCTCATTCTGCCTCTTTGTATTTCTTGTGCAGATGATGAGATCCTGTAGTTGAGAAAACAACAGCTTTATGCTTCTCGTGACCCAGACTCAAAGTGAATCAGTATCTCTTTTAGTCTTGCAGACTTGTCAGATCCTGCATTAGCAGAGTGTTTTCAGGAAGGTGTTCACAGCCCTTGGCTAAAACGGACAGGCAAATGTCTTAGTCACTTTCTAAGACCAGATGCTAAATGAGGAAGACTAACAGTAACTACAAAGTATTTCTTCATGGCAGTGTAACTGGCTTTCTTACTTGGGTGCTATTGCAAGCTATTCTGAGCCTCAGCAGTGTTTGGTGAAAGGATTTTGTTGTTTAAATTCAGGCTAACCAGACCCTTGAGCGTACCACTTTGCCACAGTTTGGTAAACCATGGTCTTTTTAAAGAGAGTACAGGCTTAGTCTTGCAAGTTTATTAGTCCTTGCCTTCCCTATACCCTTCCTGCACACCCAGAAGACACAGAGCGTTCTACAGTTGATGGGGGAAAAGAAATCAGCTTGGCTTAGTGAACATTATTGTTGAATAAAATGGGTTAAATTGGGTGAGGGCACAAGCAAGCCTGGACTGTTCCAGCTGTGCAGCCCTTCTCTGGCTTTGGGGAAACTACAGGGGACAAGCAGGAGGCAGTCAAATGGCAACACAGCAGAAACCTGGGTGTCAAGGTGATCATGAAATGACAGAAGCCATTGAGCTCCTCCCATTGTCAAGAAAGCTCAAGTGCAGACACAGCTCTGCTACAGCTCTGTAGTAAAGCTTCTCACCATGCCCAGGCTCACCTGGATGCTTGTTAGCAACAGCCACATAAAGTCTACAATGAAACCAGTCTGTATGGACTGTCTAAGTAAAATGATTTGTTCTCTTCTCCCTCTACCTCCCATATATGAGGAGCAGATACATGCCATGATTCAGTAATTGCTTCTTTAGTGCTGCCTCCATTTGTTATCTAAGTTTTTTAATGATAAAATCTTCATAATGTTATAAGCAAAATTATTATTTCCCTCCCTGCTCAATTTTGAACTTTTGAACATCTAATACTAAGTTATACTGTTAAACTAACATTGTATTTTTTCTCTTTTATTTAAGGCATATGTGTATGATTCCAAATGCAATTTGCATCTGCCTTTCAGGTTGCAAGGTGGGCCATGCTGTTTGCTGTCACCTCAGCCCAATAGCAAGGAATCAAGTTTGTGGGCATACACCGTGTTCCACATCCTCTTCTGGATGAGGTCAGACACAGATGAAAGGTAACCTCTAACTAGGCCCCAATAATAACACAACAGAAAGGTGCAGAAAGCAACTCTGCAGCTCCATGGGATCTTTCAGATAAAACGATTAAAATCACATCACTCGTTTGGTACGAGAATTGTTTTAAACTGAGCATTGTAAACAGATCAATGTCTCCTGCTTTGCGTCAGCATCTCTATAGTAGCAGGAAACAATTATCCTGTGACATCCTATTCTCCTGCCAACACCTAACTTGTGATGCAGTCTTTCAGCTGAAGTTGTCTTTAGTGATCCTGTCAACACACAGACTAACTTATTTTCTCATGCCTTCTTATTTTTTTCTGTAGGCCCAAATGTTAGAAGAGATCTTGGTGACCCATGCCTAAAAAAGAGAGGAAAAGAGTGGGCAGTTTCAGAGGGTTTAGTCTGTGCAGATGTGAGGAAAAGTAATCATTCACTCACATCCCTTCCTCTGAGTCTGTGGATAAGGACATCCAGAACAGGAGCATTTAGTCCTAGCTGTTTCATGGAATCTGCTGTCCGTGAATATGATATCTCTGCTCTACAGTCTCATTTCAGCATCAAAATATCAATTGTACCACATGGTTCCATTTCACATAGTCATTTATAAACGTTACAACACTTCCTTACTGCTGTCAGCCTTTTGTATGACAGACTCCAGATGTCCTGGCTGGCAGAACACTGCTAGCAGCACACTTCAAGCAAACCTGCCTGAATTTTTTGGGATTGATTGAAACTTTTTATATGTCTTCTTGCCAAGAAATTTTGCTTTTCATAATCGCCACCTCAAATCTTTTCTTTGACAGAATTCACTATTGCTTTCCACAGTGACAAAAGGAGAGATGTTTGCTTTTAAGCGAGTTAATTTAAAACAATTAAAGGTGCATCAGGGAAGTCAATGAAAATTTGCTTCTGACATGAAGCAAGGCCAGTTCTATTTCAGCTGCTATTATCATATTACATCAACCCTAAAAAGCTCCAGATAGTTGAGCTACTTTGAGTTACTGAGTTCATTATTGCACGTTAACCCATGTAAAACACAGTTTAACAACAAATAACTGCTCATTGTCTTCAGCACTGATTTTGTGATATTAAAAATTCTTACTGTGATTTTCCAAGTACATTTGCTGTTTGGTGGGTAGACGCCAGGAAATCCTTCACTCCCAATAAACCCTGACTCTCCAGATACAACTCCTCCACATGTAAATGTAGGCCTGAGAATAATATAAAAAATATATATATATCATTTATTTGTATAAGAGGCACAAACTGTCTCAACAGCTTAAATACTTAAAACCATTGCTAACATGAAACATATTTAATTATTTACATAAAATCACTATTGACATAGAATGTGCAATTTAATGTGCAAACTTAGGTGTAGAAAAAATTAACTACTTGGGCCTTAATTCTGGGTAATCACAGACTGTTATCCCTCTCTCCTTTTTCACTTCCTAAGAGCAGTGGTGTGCCAGTGTGATACAATATTGCAAATGGCTGTTATAGTGGAAAAATAATTATTAAAAAGTCATTAGCAATGACTTTTTATAGTACATATAATAGTAGTTAAAACAGCACCGCTATAAAAATTAATTCCCATTCTTTTCTATGCTTTGAATTTATATGCACTTTTTTGTACCTCAGTAGCACAACCCACCCCGTGCAGAGCCCTGTGGCCCAGCTGTGCTCAGGGCTCAGCTCAGGCGAGCTCAGATGCTGGTGCCTGCTCTGGACACACTGCACGGACACGGGAGGAGCTCTGGAAAACTTGTGTGGAACCACTGCTGCTGCTGAGAACGCAGGGGTGAGCGAAGGCCCTGCCGAGCCTTAGACACCGAGATGCCTCACCGTACTGTACCGATATGTTAGGGAGTTTACAGATTAGCCGGCACCAGGCTGCTCTCGCAGGGCCCCGGGCTCCGTGAGAAATGCTCCCGCCCTGATGCAGTCACGGGCACTGAAACACTCGCACCCCACGAGGCACGGTGGGAACGCGGCTGAGGGACACCAAGGGAGGGGAGGAGGCGCGGTACCTGTGCGGGGACAGCGGGGACCTGTGCGGGGGCAGAGGAGCGCGGTATCTGTGCGGGGACAGCGGTACCTGTGCGGGGACGGGGGAGAGCGGTACCTGTGCGGGGACAGGGGAGCGCGGTACCTGTTTGGGGGCAGAGGAGCGCGGTACCTGTGCGGGGACGGGGGAGAGCGGTACCTGTGCGGGGACAGGGGAGCGCGGTACCTGTTTGGGGGCAGAGGAGCGCGGTACCTGTGCGGGG
>WEIU01008100.1:19581-35464 GCA_013389925.1 Aegithalos caudatus | reverse complement strand
CCCCGGGCCCGCAGCCCCCCGCGACGCCCCGCTGCTGTCCTCAGGTGGCACAGTGCGGGTGTTTGTCCCGGGCATGAATGAACTCAGTGTTACCGGCTGTGCAATCGTCTGCAGCTCCGCCAGAGCTTGAAAAATAGTAATGCTGCTTTGAAATTTCTTCTTTATTTAAATTCTAAAGTAAACTTGAAATGCTTCGTTTTGTTTACCAGTGGGTAATCCTGACCCATTTAGTAGCCTTTTCACTGGGGCTGTGAAGGATACTCTTTAAAAGGCTGTGGCAGAGCATACAGTGATGAACTCAATACTTGGGTGTTTTACAGGATTTGGGCCAAAGCTGTTTGACTGAGAAAAGAAATTAAAAATTAAGTCAGTATTCTTATTTTAACACAGTATTCTTATTGAATGTTGCATTTGAAAAACTCCACATTGTTAGTGCTATTGAACAATGACATACAGATTATCACATAAGTACGTGTAATTTATGTTCTGAATATTGCTTTTAAAAGAACCTGTTCCTCTTACTGTTTTTAAGTACTTCTTCCCATATGTGCCTCTTGCAGAAGAATGAGGTAAATCTGTAGAAGTGTTCAGCCACAGCCAATTGAACAAAGACTCGAGGAACTAAACTGAAATTCTCCTGCATATAAAGCAGAATATAAGCCTATTCTCTTGGTTTTAGCTCATTTATTGAGCTCTTAACATTCCTATTCTTGCAAAATACTTAGAAGAGTGGTCCTGCTACCAAAACTTTAAAGAAGCACTGTTGATTAGAAAGGATGTTCTGAGGATTAAACAGAAGGTGGATGCTACAGTTTAGCAGTCATGATACTTGTACTCTGCTTTCCACAGTGCTGGGTGAAGGAAGCAGTAGACTAACCTGGATCCATGCTTGCTGCATTTCCCAGAGGGTTTTTGTGGGAGAGGAGGTGCAGCTGCTGTTGGAATGTCTCAGATCTTTGGAGGCAGCCTGCAAGACGGCTGGCGAGTAAGAGGTGCAGTGTTCCCGTGTGCACAGAGGCACTGGGAGACAGGGAACAGCAGAGGCTGAGGGCTGTGTGGGTTTTGCAAGGCCCAGGTTTTTAGGAGTGCAGGCGTGTTGGCAGCCAAGTGAGAGGGCCTGGCCTGCAGCCCTGAGGAGAGGCTGCCCCACATCCCTCCAGTTGGACTGGAGGAAGGAGCAGGAGACATCTAGGCAAGACTTGGTGGATGGTTGGGGAAGGGAGTCCAGCTCACAAAAAGGGGGCTGTGGAAGAAGAGATCATAACATTGTGAGAGCAGAGACTATGTTTGCAGCTGGGTTTTGAACTGATTTTAAGTGACAGAAATGGGAAGTAAGAAAGCTAAAAAGGAGACATTGACTTAGATCATGACCAATAAGTTGCTGGTTAGCAGCTAGAAGTTTAACTGCTACCACTAGCTATATTGGGCGTAGTTGTGAAGGTATAGTAATGGTAATATAATATAATAGGTATGTTATAATGATAATAAAAATTGCTAGATCTGGAAGTCAGTGTGTATGACAGAAAGTTGTGTAACCCTCATAGCACAGACACATGAGTTTCTTGCTGCTCCTTTCTGTGAACACTTCTGAGTTTAGAGAAGGCCCTCTATTTTATAAGAAGAATATTTCAGACCTTATATCCACTGAAGAGCTATATGCTCCATGCAAAACTACCACCAAAGGTTGTTAGTTCCCATATGTTGCATGTTAGAGGACTCCTTTTATATGTGGTTGCTGCAGATTTTGCCTCATCTAAAGGTAGTTTTAAACTTCTGAACAGTTAACACCTTAACAGGCTCTGCATTGCCACCCAAGCATGTCTGCAGATCTGTGCAGCAACCGGGCAATTCAGGCCTGTTGAGCAAATTGAGGTGATGAACAGGCTGCTGGGAAAGTCCCCAGCCCATGCACAGCCCATGCAGCCAAGCTCCTGCACCTTTGCCAGTCAGGAACACAGCAGCATCACTCCCTGGCACTGCCTGTCTGGGAACACACCCTAAATGTGCATTCCCTAAACACCCTGAATCTAGTGTGCTCAAGTACTTCTTTAGTGTCCCACTATTAAATAGATTATGAATACCACAAGTAGTAAATGACAGACTATAAACAAGGCTCTCAAATTAAACTGCATTTGCCAAATGTAAATGATGTTGCTGGAGAGAATTCACCCATGAACTAACCCAGAGATGTCTGGCTGGTTTCCATCAGTGGCTCAGAAGGAACAGAAAAGTAAAAGGCCAGTAAGTAGTTACCCATAAATAAACGTGTTAGCATTGACATTAATCTTCAGCTAAATTATGACCTGTTAGGAACACAGAAACAGGAGTGACCTTTCTTCTTCACCAAGCCCAGTCCTCTACTCTTGCAGGGAACCAAATAAAATAAACCCTTTCATATATTGATGATATTTCATTTTAAAGTCAGTAAGCCTCTCAATCAGCATCTGTTAGAGTCCCTGTCTTTTTGGGGTAAAACCATGGAATGCACAGGTGGGAATTATTTGTAGGTAGTGGATATAAATTCATCTAGAAAGGTTTTAAGTTCAAACCCAAAAGATGGCAGATTTACAGTCTCATGCAATCTTAATTATGCTGCCTTGTGTACGTATTCTTTGCATAAATGATGCATAGGTTATGTGACAAAAATAGTATGGAGCTGCATAAGCAAGGTGTCTTTATTAATGTGGACAAATGATGTCTAACTTTTGACAGTTGACATTGCAGCAAAAGTTTTCTATAGTAGTTTCTTTTTGAAGATAGAACAGAAACTATTTTCTGTCTTGTGTCCCTGAGGTGAGAGATCTTCAGGCTTGGAATGATGAATCCTTAGTGACAGGCATTTAACGTATGAACTCCAGAGCTAGTGCCACAGCAATTATCCAGAATACCTGCTGGCCCAGGGTGGTGTTTGGTCCTGCAGCGCTCTGGCAGAAATGCCAGCCTGAGTGACCCCTCTTCCCCCACCAGCTGCTGCCAGCAATCCTGGCCTCAGCTAGTCATGCTGGTGATCCAAGGGTGAGAGCTTCTCCCTATCAGTCACAGAAGAAAGATATTTTGTACACAAAGCTGACAAGAGACAAATTTCCTAATGAACGCCTGGCAAGTGAAACCTTGTCTGCCTGAAAACGAGACAACTACTAAAGTGGAAAGTGGAAACCTCTTCCTGAAATGTAACCCTGTGTGACAGACTGTCCCTGAGATGTTTTTGAAAAGAATGTTGGTGCAAACCTCCTGTGCCTTCATGTATCCCTGACATCTTTCCTGTGACAAAGTGAATCATGGTGCTGCTGTGCAGGGGCCAAGGTGGCCTGATGACCTGACTGAAAATGAAGCTTAGTTTATGCTCTGCTTTCAGGTTTCTCACTAAATCTTCTTTTCTCTGTGGAGAGTCACCTGGACAAAATACCTTGACGTTTTGTACTATGGCAAAAGACTTTTCAGCACTCTCTTGGTGTTTCTGTACAGGTCCTGTTCAGCTGACACTGTGAAATTAATTTCAATTTACATAAGTACTATCAACAACCACTCTTTATTTCATTTGAATCGTAGAATGGCTTGAGTTAGCAGGGACCTTTAAAGGTCATCTCACCCAACACCCCTGCAATGAGCAGAAACTAGATCAGATAGTTCAGAGTCCCATCCAATCTGACCTTGACTGTTTCCAGGGATGGAGCATCCACCACCTCTCTTGGGGTTGCCACCCTCCTAATAAAAAGTTCTTTCCTCATATCTTATCTGGGTTTACACTCTTTTAGTATAAACCATTACTCCTTGTCTTATTGCTACAGGCCCTATTAAAAAGTTTCTCCCCATCTTTCTTGCAAGTCCCCTTCACTTCTTGAAAGGCTGCAGTAAGGCTGCTCTTGAGCCTTCTCCAGGCTAAACAACCCCAACTCTTGCAGTGCAGTCTTAAGTGCCAAGATCTTGATATTTTCACTTCCAAAACAACTTTGGTATTTCCTGAAATTGCAAGTTGTTCCTTTTCATAATAGCATTGGAAAGCACTCAATAGAGAAGATTTATCCCTATTTTCTTGATAATGTAAGTACCTAAGATGACTCTTGCAAACTGATATGCTCAGCCAGTTCCTAGGATTCCCAGATTTGCTTAGATCTGTAAGACAAAGAGTTATCCATGTTACACCTTCAACTGAATCTGCTACTTTATAGAAATAAAAACCCACACAAGAATTGTCACTGGAAAACTTGCAGAGCCTCCACCCTTCCCCAGGCTGGAATTTTCAGTTTTCTCTCTTTTTGTCTTTCAAGCCTTGCTCTTGGCTCATTTATCAAATGACAATATGGTTTCTGGCTTTATATAAAAAATGTGTGTGATGAGCCATAGTCCTCCCTCCCCTGGTTCTTCTGCTACTGAGATACAAACTGTAAATGTAGTATTGACAATATTCCCACACCTTAGGAATTTAGGAACTAAGCTTAAATTCTTTAATTACTTTTTTTTTTTTTTTTTTTTTTTTTTTTTTTTTTTTTTTTTTTTTTTTTGTCTCTTTGCTAGTTTTACCTTAAGTAATGTCACATTTAATACAGTTACAAAACTTCATATTTCATTTTAGCATTTAGCAGAGTCTGGACAGGATGCATTAATCATAAAAGCAGTACATTTTTTCAGCATGGCTTTTCTAAATTACCTCTTGGTGTTTCCATTTGTCAGTTTGGGTAATTCTAATATCAGTTTCTACTTGACTATTCTCTTTATAGGAATACAAACTGGTATCCAAAAATTATTTTAAAAAAATGTTTTACCTTCTACTGTTCAAAGTCAATTGCTTATTTGCCAGCATAAGAAAACATTAAGGAGAATGGTGCTGATTTATCATTACTTGAACTGTTTTGCATCATAATATAAAAATTATAAGTTAGATGACTACTGCTAAATTGCAAACATTCCTCTAACCAAAGAGATCTAATAATGATTAACTAGAGCATCCACTATCAAGCAGGATCCTTGAAACATTGGAAATGTTGTGAACAGATACTCCTTCATAGTACAAGGCTCCTAAAAGATTGTTTCACCACTTCCAGTGAAGCATCCCAGGGTCCACTGACCAAGAGTAGGCACTCAGAATGACTGTATCACACAACAGGGGTAGAAATGGCTAAAGTACCAGTCAGAAGAATGGAGTCTAAAAATCTCCACATTTCTAAGTGAGTGCTAATAGTACATTTTAAACATCATAGTCCGAGGAAAATATTCAATATGTAAAAGGAACAAGAGCATAAAGTATGGAGTAGAAGGCCCTAAAATAAAAAAAGCAGAGCCCCTGAACTGCCAGCAGGTACCTGTGAATCAGGCAGTCCCATGGCCAAATGGGGCGAAGTGAAGGTGGAGGAGAGGAGAGGAGAGGAGAGGAGCAAGGCACCTCAGTCTCTGCAGGTCAGCTTCTGAGCTCCAGCACGGGGCAGGGCATCATCAAGGGTCACAAGTTGCTATTCTTATCTAGAGAGCTGTAAAAGCTAAGACAGATCAGCTAGCCAGTCTTGATGTAATCTAAATCAGCAAATCAAGTGGATAATATTATGAAACACAAAACAGATTCCCTTAGCTTTGGTGGATGTGGGAAAGAAACCTGAGACCATTAATTGGGTTGTTCTTGTGAAGAAAATAGGAGAGCAGCTAGAAATTGTGTCACTAAAACAGAAAAAATAGACTTTCTGTTCCTTGGCACAAAATAGAATTACTTTAATGAGGGCTATATCTATATCTATCTATCTATCTTAAAAATCATCCTTGGAGCCATTGTTCTCATTTAGTGACAAGACTTATTTATGTCTGTATATGAACAAATTTCTGGAGACTTAGATTAGAGTCTGGTTTATAGATTGACACATGAAAATATCTGCTATTTTGACCAATCTATTGTACAATAGCATCCTTTTCCCTCGAAAAGCATCACCTCCACTAGACACTGTTAAACTCAGCTCTGACCTGAATGAAGAAAATCAGAGTGTGGAGCCAGTGCTGTTCCATGACACAATTGGTGCTAACAAGCTGGTGATAGTCACAGCCACCTTCCCTTGGAGCTGCAAGTGACACTGGAGGCACAGGGTAAAGGCACATGGGAATGCACTCATGAGTGTGTGCTGTGACAGACTGCCAGGTACTCTTAGTGCAGAAGTAGGGAAAGAAAAGTTGCAAAAGGCATCAAGGGTGCTGCAGAGAAGTCCCCTTCAGGATGAGAGTGTGCTTTCAGCCAGAATGCTGTCAGAAATAAAACTGGAACCTCGAGCAAAGAAGGTAACAATTTTTTGTGTGTGTGCTTTAATTCTCTGGCATTCAAGAAAGAATCGACATTGTCTGTAAGTAGGTTTGTATTAAGGCATCTAGTTTCAGTTCCCTCCCCCCCCCATTTTTGTTCTTTCCTATTTTCTGAATTCTGTAGTTGCAGGATAGAGATATTTCTAAAGAGAATCAAATGTGTTGTGCTGTCATACTCTATTGCACAGGTGATACCTGGGACCTGAGTCTCACGGTGCAGTTTCACATGAAATTAGTTTGCTGTTACTGGCAACACAGATTTGAAATCAAAACTAAGCCCTGGGAGAAATTGTTTCCTGCCAATGCTCTCATTGCTTTTCCTGAATTCCCCTCTACTATTATTTATAGGGCTTGACATAAAAAGGAGAACAGTTGGATCTGATTTATTTTCTGCAAATGCTCTTAGTAAGAGAAGTGTTGTTCAGCCAACTAAAATGCTGTTTTCCTACTTTTACTGATAGGAAAATTCACTATCTGCTTCCAAATTACCACAAAGGAGACAATGAGGAAAAAGCACTTTACAAAATGTGCAAATGATACAACAGCCTATGCAACAAAAGATGGGAGAATACAGTTAAATTATCAGCTGTAATAATTCTTGCACTTATTTTCTTGGCTTGAAAAGGAGTCCCTAGCTTAACTGAGCAGCTCAACAGCTACATCTGAATGATAAACTGGGGGAGCCTTCATCTGAAGGACTTCCTTCCTCAAAGATAAAAATTCAGAACAGGGAGAATACCCTTTCTTTAACAGGTGGATTAGGCCAAGCCAAGAGAGCTGAAGTAATTGTGAGGAAATATCTTGATACAGTCATTCTTTGCCAGGTACAGCATCATATTGATGGTACAGAAAGATGTCCTGGGTCCCTCCTGCTGTTCCTGCTAGATCCTCAGCTGCCCTTATGCAGCGCAGAGTCCCTGGCAAGAAAGTGGGTGTTGCATCACTGATGTTTCTGAGCAACAATAAATTGTACCAGGGCTGGGCAGTTCTGACTACAGGAATTACAGTCAGTCCCCATGGCCTACTTCCCATCAGAGTACAGGGGTCATGGAATGCAAAATTGGGGCCAAATTATTTCACTGGTGGCTGGAACTCAGCTATTTGCCATGTGCATTACAATAGTGAGTTTACTTTTTCTAAGTGCTGAATTACTGCCCTGGGAGATGCACACATGCGTTCCAGACCAGAATTCAAAGTTTAGCCTAATATTATGTTTTTTAAACACATCTGTGATCTATTATGTTGCTGGGTAATGATTTTCACAGAATCATTGTTATTTAATATGTAAAGAAATGTCACTGTTGATATCAGTCTCGGCATGGTATTGCAAAGAACAAATCTGAGTACTAGATAAGTATTTCTTGCTATGGGCAAAATATTACAGGTCATTAAAATGTTAAAGTTTTAAGGAGAAAAGATAAAAAAATTGAAGGAACATACATGGAAGTTTTAGGAGCTGGGATAAAAGACTTTTAGATAGTAATAATAATAACAGTATATAATTAGTAATGTCTAATAATAATTCTAGATATAAATTTTTGTTACAAAGTGTATCAGAAAAGTAAGCTAAACACTGGAAAAGCATTATAGAAACAGCATTATATGCCTAAATTAAATATATACTTGGTATAAAAATGCTTGAAACTTGTATTCAGTTCTAACTCAGCAATAGTCCTTTAGTACATTAGAAATCAAAAGTGCAGTGCCAGAATCAAGCAGCAGTTTATCATTTTTGTATTCCAGGAGTTACTTGTTTTAAACCTTTCAAGAGCCTCAGACTATTTTTATTTTAACAGTCTCTGAGGAAATTTCTCATATCCACCAAACAAAATAAAGGCCAGACTAAGTAAGTAATAGTGTAATTTAATTTCAGTGTTCCTAAACTGTACTTGACTTCAGTTTGGACATGGACACTTGAGCACAGGCAGCTGTTTTGAAAGAGTCTTTATGTTTAAATCCTTCTACTCACTTACTGAGAGGGTACTTCGAGATGAGAAAAGTCTTTCCAGAATCTAAGCCTGGTCTTTGGGCTCATTCTTGAGATAACAGCCAAATTTCATTTTAATCCCAGCAGGAAAGGAATGAAGACTGCCTGCCTCTACCACATAACATTCTCTGGTGGATGGGAAGCATCTTTGAATAGGGAATCAGAGAGTTTGCAAGGATTGGTGAGTATTTATTGAAATTTCTGTTGTTACCTGTTCTGCAGTTGCAGAGCTGTACTGCTGTAACTCTCCACTTCAAAGCAATTATGCCTGGCTTTCGGTGTGCATGAAAGGCTGATGCAGCTCTTGTGCTCCTGTTTTATGTGATCCATCCTTCTTTAAGAGGTGCAGTGCTTTGCCTGAGGTATGCTGAGCCAGCATTCCTTCATCTTTCCAGATGTACTGAAGTGCACTGATAATAATTATCCTGAGCACTGTCAAATAGCAAGGAATTCCTGCTGTAAATAGGTGCAGATGTAGATATGTGATGTGAGGTATATAGGTTCTTGAAAGGGCATGAGAAGGACTGATTCATATGGAGTCTGAGTTCTAAATGCAACCAATAGATCATGATTATTATACTGTCTATCCAGTACAACATCTCTGTATTCAGCTTTCCAGCTAAGTTTTCAGAGCCCAGAGCTCTCAGGAACTCAAACACTGCTGACACTTCTCTCTGCCTTGACACCATCCTAAAGTGTTTCTAGCCTGTCTCTTGCTTATCACCCATCTCATGGTTACAGGTTTTACCCAGGTAAAAGTGTGACTGTGCATTCCTTAATAGTTTTCTGTCATTATTAACACCAGAGTCTCCTCTTAAGTACCCTTATTCAATTATCTCCTTTTAATGTAAGTGAAAGTCCAGTACATCTAATTCAACTTAGTAGATTCTGAACTCAGTGTGATGTGTCTCTGATCTGCTCTGGATTATTATTTTCTGAATGCTGTGTCACTGTTACATTTTCTGTAATGCAGAAGACTCCAGCATCCATTTCCAGTCAAAGTCTAATGGAAGACTTAGGCCCAAAAGGTTTTAACTGTAAGAAAGTGGTAAGAGGTCTAATCCAAACACAACAGGGATTTTGATTTTACTGCATCCTCTTGTTCAAAGATTATTGTGACAATTTTGACTCCATTTCCAAATTCTTCAGCTACTTTGTATTAATACAAGAATCAGGGGTTAAATCTGCCATTCAATTCTGGATAGTTTAGCAGTCTGTTCTACTCCTAATCCCAGTTTATCTGTTTTGGTTTTGTTGGGTATTTGAACTACCATTAAAATATAAGTTATAAAATTGTTAAACTGATTTTTTTTCAGTTAAGGAAAATGAAGTTTTTCAGGCTGTGGATTCCCAAGTTACTCTGTGTTTCACAGAAACCCTTACCCTTCACTCTATGACAAGGTATGCTTCACAAAATTCACAGGTTTTAAAGCAGAAAGCAGAAATTACCTACCTGACCTTTGGTTAGACTAAGATAAAAGGCATAGAATTTGTGGAGCCCATACGGGTAGACAAGATATTATTAGAAGACTTTTTAATTTAGTATGACCTAGTAATTGACTGCATACTTGGATAAAAAATAAAATCTCAGTACCTAGAAGCTGAATATGATTTTTCATAATTCTAAATTAAATTAATTTTCCAAATTCAATTTCACTTGGTACAAACTATTCCATTTAATGCTAAAGAAGCATTTTTAATGGAAGTGGTTGTCAAAACAATGACACAAATTGATACATAAATCCCACTGAGAAAGTGAGGATCACGTTGAGTGCTCCTCAAGCACTCGGTGCATGCCCCACAAGATCTAACTCCTACCTGTGTTTGAGAGCAATTCTCCTCTCCTCTGCAAATTCAGGTTTCTGCCTCACAGCAGTGACCTGACCATCAGCCCCTTTCACTGGAACAGTCCCACTTTGTAAAAAATACTTAAATATTCATGGAGCCAGCTGGTGAGAGAAAAACAATGCTCTAGTCTGATGGTTCAGTAACCCTCCTGGGGAGGGTGGAGGTGTTAGTCCCAGTCCCAGTGAATGTGTAATTATTTATACAAAGTAGAACAGTGTCAACAGGAGAAGTGACAAGTCCCGTCTCCCAAAAAGTTTCCTTGCAGGAATGGAGAAGTCTAAAGAAACAATAATGCATTTGCCAGAAATCTGCCAGGTATAGTTAACAACGGTTTAAACAAACTCTAAAAATAATTTACAGATTATTCCTGAAATAGCTAAGCTTTTGGATGAATAGATGTTCTTCCACATATCTGAGACAGACCTTGTTCTTCATATTAAGTGAACAGACCTTTCATCCTCCAAAGCAAAACAGCTCTTAAAAATAGAAATCATTCAGAACATATTTTAAGAACTTAGCATCTCATACCATCATACCTCCAGCCTTGCTCCTATTGACATCAATGGAAGGAAAACCAGTATTTATATGTCCCACAAGCAGTTCTGTCTCTTGGAGAATGCTGCTCTATAATGGTTTGTGTCTGACAGGAATAAAGAACTCTTGAGATCTGCCTGCCAGTTGAATAGCCACAGCTGTAAGGAGCTCCAGCAGCAGTGTTTGTGCAGAGTCTTGCTGAAAGCATCATGCAAGGCATGGTTCAGCACAAATGTGTTTCAATTGGACTAGCTGAAATACAGACAATGTTTCAGGCAACAACTTCTCACTCGGGGCAAAGGCAGAAGGAGCAAGCTTTAAGCTATGTGTAGGCTGAGGAGAACTGCTCTCACTTTGTCTAAATTTGTGAATGACAGCGTGTCACAATCTTCTTACAGTTTGTATGAGTTTCTGTTAGAGAACTCAAAAAAGCATAGATAGTTCTAGTGCCTGACCTACAGACACCCAGCTTGACAAAAATGGCATCAGGAATTAGAAATTCACCACCTCTGGCTTTCGCAAATGAGTAAAAAACCCTAAGAGGGTTAAGCTTTAGTCATCAAAACCAGAGCTGCCTGAAAATTGTTTTTAAAGCTCAGCTGTAAACAATGCTGTAATAATTCATATTACAGTAAGCATAGAGTCATATCCCTTTTGTTAGTCATATGTTTTGCCAATAATATGACTTTCATAAAACAAAAAAAAATCATAGTGTGGAAGGCCTTTCAGAGGACTGTATAATTAAGGCGAAGTAGTTTCTGACATCTGGAAAGAAATTCTTGTCTGCAGAGCAATAAATGACCTGTAACCTTTAAAAAATATTTTCAGATGAAAGATTTTCAAAGAAAATTTTAATGAAAGCTGCTGCAAAAGCAGAGAAGACTGTCTTGTCATCTCAGGGAAGGATGGGACAGAGCAGATTTCTACATCTACACGTCTTATGTAAAAGCTGTAAAAAACAAGCAGCTGTTAACAAGAGGTAAGAATCCACCAAGTGATATTGTGATGAATACTCAAAAGTTAACGAGTTAAATGTTGCATCGGCTCTGGCAGATGAAAAGAGAATGGCCAAGCAGCAAGTACTGCATCAAATCTAGTATATGCAGCTGATGCTTGCAAAGTACAGCAATATGTCCATCCAGATTTTGAATTAAAGATGAATAAAAAAAGTTTTAGTACTTCTAAATCCATAGCAAGGAAATGCAGAATTTTTGAATCTGCTGGCATTTTTCCCATGTGGTGCAGGTCAGCATTTCAGGCCTCTTTCTTTAGGAAGAAATCTAATACTGTCAAAGAGAGACTGAGGCAGTGGCAGTGGTCATAAAACTGGATGCTAACACCACATTGCTATTGAAATTCAGTGTGAAACTGGTATACAGCTCTAACTGTTGTCTTTCAAATATGCTCCAATATCTCTGCACTCAATTTCTGGAGGCAGGGACACAAAATTTACCCAGTGTTACAGGGAAGAAAGGGAGGCACAATTGTGTACATGTATTGTGAATATAGTGCAATTTGGCATGTGGACAAAACTAAATGCAGACATTACAATATGCACAGAAACTCTGTGAGCAAGTGCTGTGGATACGTGTATTTTTGGAGGAGGAAGCAGCATTTCTCTGTTCCACTCACTGCTCTGCTGCGTTCACCACAGCACCATCCACAAAACCCAGCCCAGCCCAGGAGCTTTGGGTTAATGGGATGAGAGTCCCTGGCTTTGGGAAAGGAGTGCAGTGAGCCACTGCCTGCGTGAGGCTGAGGAGTCCTTCAGGCTGGGGTGTCCTGCAGGCTGTCCCTGGCCACATACTCACAGGAAACAAACTGCTCTGCTGGGCCAGGATGTGCAAGCAGTGCAGATGTAAAGCTCTCTGAAGGTTTAGTTTATAGCTGCCTGTCCTTGGGTGTCTGATCTGGGTTTTCAATCACGACTTCATAACTGCCCAGCCCTGCTCCTGCCCGTGGGCTGTGCCATGCTGAGTGTAAGCTGTCCCCTTCCCTCAGCTTACTGTGGTGGTTGTCGGGGGGTAGGGCAGGGATGGTGGCACTGCACAGCAGGAAGCAAGAGGCTGGGATCCCTGGGGAGCGGTGGCTGTGCAGCTGCAGGCTATGGGTTGGTGAAGGTTTTGCATTGTAGCTCAGAGACCCCTGAAGCCTGGCACCTCCACATCATTTTTGTCCTTCCCGTTCAGTCTGTGGGTGTCACATGGATTCTCTGTAGGTTTAAGATAACTCTGAACTGAGCATTGGTGAGAACACTGCACTGTAACAACACCAGCTGGACCAGGGAATTACTGCCCCCAGTAGTCAAAGCTGAGCAACAGTTTACAACTATGTTAGTTTATTTTGTTGACAGCTAGTCCCAAAGCAACTGATACTTTTGCGACTTGATCTCTTCATGGAAGTAATTAAGGGAATGTGAGAATTTTCAGGAAAATTCTTTCCATTAAGGGATAATGTGGTAAGTTTTATTTCCCACATTACATTCCTATTTCTTCTATTATGTTCCCACCATAAAATGAAAAAAAAATTTGAATATACAGTTATAAGTGAGGTATAAAATTAAAGACTTAGCATCTGTACACCCTGGAGAAGGTTGTCCTTGCTACCTATAAAAAACCATATGAAATCCCCAGAGTTCTGTTGTAATTTGTGTAAGAGGAATTGTAAACATATAGCTGAAATTCGCCCTGCTAAAACCTTCTGAAGAGTGTTGTAGATGAGAAAACTCCCTGTCATGTGAAGCCGTTCTATTTTTACCATGTCAGTGGGAAGGATCACTGTTTACTGTATTAACTATAACTTAATGAGATGTGTCCTGTGGCAAATCCAGCACTGGAATTGCTGGACAGGTTGTAGTGGTTCTATTATTAGAAACATGTTACATTTGACATTGAACATAAAAGATGGGGCTTGTACTGCAGAACATTTCTTATACTCCTGAGTGTAAATCCCAGCAGTTGTTACCAGAAAAGATGCTGAAGCCTCCCATTGTTTGGGCATACAAGTCAGTCAGTCGAGATGACTGATATCCTTAAGAACAAAATCTAATGATGAACACAGTAAATCTTGCTATTGCAGAGCAAATTCCTCAGAGACCAGAATTTCCCTCTCAAAGAGTATTTTGTATCTAAACAAGTTGTATGTTGACTTAGTTTATATAATATGTCTGAAACACCCAGAAAAGCTTTACCTATTGCTGGGCTGTGTGAGGAATAAAATGCATTCAATTTTCAATGGCATGTCAGAATAAAATAGGTTATTACTGGATTTAACTGAATGTACAAGCATGATTGCATGTTGCCACATTTTGACCATATTTCAAGTGGGATGTAGAATTCTTTACTCTTTTGTGCTAATACAACCAACCATATAAGACAGGAAGAGAAGACTACTGAAAGGCCAGAGGTGGTAGGGAAGTCACTTTTATGTCCTGTCTGTGTGGCAGCAGCACATGCAGCTACACAGAGCTGCACAAGCCTCAGGCAGGGCACTGGTGTGGCACTGACACTGGGAGCAGTGCCTGTGTGCAGCATGCACAGCCTTACTGGCTGCTCCACCTTGGTTCCTCTCAGAGAGCTTCCACCCACATTCAAGGCAGTTGTCAGTACTCAGCTTGCATAGAATGAGTCAGATCTGAAGAAATTTGGCTTCAGGCTTGAAATTTGTAAAGAGAAATGGATGAGATAGTGATGTTGGGTCAGAAAGTGGGAAGAAATAAACAAAAGGAAGAAAGTGGTAAAGAGAGTCGGAAACACTTTGATGAGATGCTACATCTGCATCCATACAATGAGGCTGCTGACTTTCACAGCTTGTGCCAGCACAAGATAGAGGGATCACTGGGCAGCTGGCACAGGAAGTCATAGTACTGTAAAAAATTTTTCCAAATGTTGGTGTTATATAAAAAAGGAGTGGACCAGGCTGGCTTATATCTCAACTTTGATAAGGGCTGTGTCTCCACATCTGACAGCCTCAGAGCAGCTCTGGATTGTGGCTGTGCCCAGAAGAGACTTACTTGAAAGATGAACAGTGCACAGGAAAGCACAGCTGTCTCGAGGGTGCTGTATGATCTTTGGCAAGGGGTTGGGAGTGAAGTGTCACTGGCCAAAATGAATGGGAGTTCCCCAGGAGAGCTTGAAGGTCACAGCAAGCCAAGAGCTGGTGTCTGTGTCTATCCCTGAGAGGATGAGTGTCAGCTCTGCCCTACAAGCAGCACAGCCAGTCCAACAGCTCCTGCAGTAAACTAGCACGCAGGGGTTGAATCATAGCACTGTTACAATACTCCAGTTAACACTGCAGTGACAGAGCCAAGAAGGGGACTGCAGTATTTCAGAAAATACATTTTAATACCTAAGGTCTTGACCACTGTAGTATGAAATATATGTTCATTATTTGACATCAGCTGGGAATATGGTAGGCAGGTTGTATGAACATGGCTCAGTCAGAAAGCTGAGTAACACAGTAAAAGAGTTGTTCCATCCAGTAGGCAACACGCTGGCTGTGGCAGGGTGGGCACGGCATTGTACCAGCCAGGTGTGTCCCCCATGGCCACCTCAGGCTTACCAGGGTTCATCCATCTCACTTGTTCTGGGCCTGGAAGGAGACATTTCTGAACTGGTGACTTGCATCTGCTCAACTTTGAATGGGAAATTCTGCATAGGAATATATTTTCAGATTTTTTTTTTTAAATTTCTTCTCTGTTTTGTTTCTTTGCTTGCTTGTCACAGTGGTTTTAAACTTATATGTCAGTCTAATAGGTATGTTAATCTGCATCTGCTGTGGTATGCATGTGATAAAGGAAACAGATCAAATTAACTTATTTTAGTCAATGTGTTTAAATAAAAAGTCAACACGGTAAGATGCATACTTCTCACTCTGACTGACTTATGTTCAATTTAAGTTCCAGGAATGTCTAAGAGAGTGGCATCATCCCCTTCAAAACAATTTTTTCTTTTCCCAATTGGATTATATCAGCAAGCAGCTGCCTCTAAAGCATTATTTTTGCCAGACGGCCAGGCTCTCTGTGCCAGCTTCTCCTTGGGAGCGCTCTATGGATGGGGGGCATCCGGGCATCCCGTCCAGCTCAGCCCAGGGGACAGTCGCGGTGCCCAGCCGAGGGGCCGCGAAGGGCAGCGGGCGCTGGGCGGGGAGGCCTGCGGGGGCTCCTGTGCTCCCTCCCGTGCGCGGCAGAAGGGAAACGCAGCGGCAGCTCCCGCGGACAGAGAGAACCCGTCCGTGCCG
>WEIU01008100.1:7145-19344 GCA_013389925.1 Aegithalos caudatus | reverse complement strand
CCGTACCGCACCGGGCCAGCCCCGGTACCGGCCCCGCCGCCGGCCGCAGAGCCCCTGCAGCCCCCCTGGTGCAATTTCTTCCCCGCACACACCGCTCTGCTCCTGATCCTCCGTGTGCATGTGCTGGGGCAGATTAAAACAACCTGAATTAACGGATATTTTTCAATATACGTGAATGATTTGTTTTGCCTAGCTCATTTCAAGCTGGTGAAATTGAGGATTCGATCCAACTCAGACCTCAGAACGCTGAAGATACTGAAATCGGGTGGAATAAACTTTCTAACACATTTGAAGCACTAGAAAGCAGGTATTCTTCATCTGTGCAGGACACAGAGGATTTTTTAAAATCCTGTGTGTGTTTTGAGGCTTTACAACAAGGTATTTATCCATGGTAATCATACATATTCATTAAAACGTGGTTTATTTAATACATAAACATTACTTTCCTAGAACTAATTTGTATGTATTGTATTTGAAGTCCTTTTATGGTCCTGGAGAGTCATAAAAGAGGTCTCTGGTGGTTGTATTCGCTGAATGCTTTGATATTAAAGGTGACTTTTCCTTGAACTTTTTCTTTGAGCATGTACTGTTACTTCTTTGTTACATGACTTGTAAAAAAACACTGTAGTCCTTTTTATCTGTTTCTCCACTGGTTCCAGCCATGTATATCCTCCTGCAGTCATATTGTCATATTTTACCTNGACCACAGGCAGGTCCATGGCTGTGAGTTCAACTTGTTTTTTTTTTTTTTTTTTTTTTTTTTTTTTTTTTTTTTTTTTTTTGTCATTTAGTCTTTAAGCTCTGTCCAGCAACTTCAGGGAAACTGAAAATTTCTATTCTCTATATAATTTATCATTGATGACTGAGTTAGAAAATGAAGGCTTTCTTCTTGCTTTCTGTAAACTAGTAAGACCAAATCTTGTCTAGGAAACTCCTGCTGGTTGACCTCAGTGTCCTCCACAGGTCTGCTGGGCACAGACTAATGTTGCAAAACTTTCTTCTGAGCAGCAGGCCTGAACCTCTTTATTCTGAGGTTGACTTGGCACAGCAGGCAGGCAGGGCTGTCCCTGCTTGGTTCTCAGGCTGCTGTGACTGTGTGGGAGCTGCCCCGGTGGGATCCTGTGGCTCCGTGCCACGGATGGATTGGTGCAGCACAGAGATGTGCTGTGCCACACTGCAGTCCTGCTGCATCCTCTGGGCCAGAACAGCACACAGGGATGTGATTAGGGGAGGGAAAGGAACTTTTCACTAGTCAGAATTATTCTCCAGCCTGTTTGAGCCTTCTGGGCAAAGTGCCAAGGGAAGAGAATTGAGTCTGGTGCTTGTTTGTGAATTTAGCTCAGGAATCATTTATGAAAGGAACCACGCTACTGCTGACCTATTATAGTGCACATGGGAAGTTGTCACCTTAGAGACTTCATTTACCAGCCTGTTTGTTGCAGATTGTTTCATTCATGAGTTTGTGGGGGACTGAAATGGCTTTTGAAACAAAGAATATTGAGTAGTAAGTTGGAAGTCACTCATGTCTAGGACATACCTGGCAGTGTTGCCCTGACACTGAAAGTAGAAATCATGACAATTCCAGAGCCTGAAAATCATAATTATTTGTTAGCTCTATGTGAATATTTGGCTAATGAATAACATTCCTTGGGGTTATTTAAAAGCATCAATGAAGTGTGTTGGAAACTGCTAGGGGAACATCTAGTACTTTCCACAGAGGACTTGCACTCCAAGCCACAAGTGCTTTAAAGGGGAGAGGGCCAGATTCACTGTGGGTCTTCAGTAACTCTGCTTGGAGAAAGACACTGTGACTTTCAGAAGAGAAAGCAGTGATTACTTCACTTGGTAATATTTGTAAGTCCACCAGTTCATTTGCTTTGTGCAAACCCATATAAGAATCTGCCAGCAAAATCAAAATCAATACATCTTTTAAACTCTGTGAGGTTAATTTTACCTTTTTCGTAACAGCTGGAGACCTCAACCAAAGTATGTAGGGTACCACCAACTTTTTCATGTATGTAATTGGGCCTTATGCCTGAATATAAGAATATACTCATCACAGATTAACTGTAATGGAGAGATCTACTATTTGCTATTCATTATATCAGTTCATTATATTCTTCAGAATAATGGTCATGTCAGTAGAAGCAGATCTGAAGATACACTGGCTGTATATTCCTTCTGAGGTGATAGGGCTGCCAAGTGCTAGGCTAGCTGGGATTTCAATAATATTCATTTAGCAACCTGAATATTGCATTTTGAGCAGGTTTCCCACTCCTGTATAGTCTCAGTTCTCTGTGTTTTACTGAATACAGTTAAGTCAAATTATTTTTTTTAGTGTCCAAAGAACATCTGAACTTTAAATAAAAGAGATGGCACACTTCTGTTGGAGCAGAATAGTTATACCTTGAAGGAACATGGTCTATTGCTAGGGACAAAGGGGTTCATAGAATATTTGGCTTCTCTGTTTGAGTCTATATTCTACAGAAATTTATATTTTTAAACTATGTTGGCTAGTGAATATATATTTTTAGTGCTCAGTGATTCTGGTTACTGTTCCAAACTGTTTCTCTTCAAGCTATAATTTTCTACTACACTACAAGAAACAATGCTTTGATATTGTAATTGGTATAAATGGAAAGTCTGCAGTTTCTGTCAGGACTAAGTTGGTGCATTTCTATAGACATAGATATTTTGCTCTTTGTTTTGTATTAAAAATTTTCAGATGATGCCAAGAGAGTGCTTTAAAGCACTACAGCTGAGGAGGGAATGTGAGCCTTGGGTGTTGGAGTGTAGGACACTGCCTTAGGGCTGGATGGCAGGATCTGCTGTGCCAGGCTCTTGCTGGCAGCATTTCCCTGGCACTGTCTGCTCATTAGGGCTCTGTTTCTATAGCACATTTAAACACAAGGAAAAGTTCACCCCAGCAATGAACAAAGATAAACATATAGTTCTATGAAAGTTAGGCATGTGCTTATGAGCTTCACTAAATTCTGGATAATGAGAGACGCCGCCTGTGTGTACAAAGGTATCAGAGAAGCTGCCCCAGGGACCTGTTTACCTTTTGCTCATTATTTGTAGTATTTCTGAGGGCTACAGATACTGCTGCCTGTTATCCAGCCCACTGACATTTCCTGGTTGTCTTTCCAAGTGCTGCTAAAAAGAAAAGCTGAGATTTTGGAACACTAGAGAGTGCCAGTGATTGAATTCCATGGCCCCAGGGCTGTGGATGGGGAGAGCCCAGCATATAAAGAGAGGGGGAAAAAAATCAAGGATTTTTTTCTTGTGCATGTGGCATTGCCCAGTTTCTCAGGACAGCAGAGGAGAGTGAGAGAATAGACATTTTTTAGCAAACAGAGTGTAATATTGAAAAGTATGCTTAACACCAAAAATTAAAGAAAACTATTTTCATGTTTCTTCAGTCAGGAGGGACAGGAAAGGATTAGAACTCGGAGGCAGGAGAGATTCAAATTAGAAAACTCTGTAAAATTGCTTACTCTCCAAAAAGATTGTGTGACATGGTTGTTTTGCTTCTGTAAAGCATGCATCATGTACCCAAAGGCTGTGCTCCCTGGCAAAAGAAGTATTTCCAGCTCCCCGCTAACAGAAGCGTACTGCCACTCCTGATAAGAAATCTGCCTTGTGGCAGAGGGTTTCTGATGCACAAAGTGCATCTGTAGTGTCTGCCCCAAAGGCTCTTGTCACTGCAGCCAAGATTCAGCCTTAGCATTAATACTGATTTGCTCTACATTTTTACCAGCTTTTAATTTTTAATGAGTTTCATCTCCACTTGCAGATCCTGCTAAGTTTACGTGATCCTATGATGAGAGAGTAAAATCTGAAAGTAATTTTCATGTGTCAGATGTTCATTTGTTCCTCCTGAAATACAGTCCTGACTTTTAGGGTCATTTGTCAGAGAAGTGATGTCATGGTAACAAAATATAGATTGCCTTCATATTTCCATAGATTATCAGAGTAACTATGGATCCACCACAGCTGAAGGTTGAGGTACTGACCTCAATAAATTACCTGTCCTAGCTGCAACTTTGTTGCCTACCATTCTGCTCAGTGTTTTGCCATCTTCACTGTTTTGTGGGTCTCCTCCAGCATGTTCATGTCCAGCAGTCAGACCCAGAGTTTACTGGTAACATTATGAAAACCCTTAAGGGTTAACAGGAGGATGCAGTCTTGTTTGGAAGCATTTGTTTATTAGCAGGATGTAGTCTCTTGAAGCATCTGCTTCCAAGAGGACAATGGAGGTTTTTGCTGGGATCATCAAATCCTTGGAGTCATTGCCACATTTCAAATAGGATGTACAAAGTCTGCAAATAAGAACCTCAAGAATTTTAGAAATTTTGAAGGAATTCTGCAGACTTCAACTAGAAGATCCTAATCTTTTCCATTCTGTTCAGTATTTCCACAGTATCAGGGGGAGCCTGCAATTATATTGCAGGATATATCCTGTCCTGCTGAATTTTGACAGAAAAGGCTTAAGGCAGATACTTTATGTAATTGCAGTTCACTGAGTGCTTTTTGGTGCCTGACTTGGACTGAAAACAGTATTTTGCCATCCTGCTCTGCCAAACGGGAAACTTTACTTGATGCCAAATAGACCTCTTCATTTTGCAGTCAGTATTTTGCTGTGATTCTTGACACTGCTATTGCTACCAATCTCATGATTTTTCAGTGAGCACTGTAGGCTGAACACTAATCTTCTAACACATATTAATGTATTAGATCCTAAAGTAACAGGGATGTCTATCATTCATTATTTAGCAGAGAACTAAAATGGCAAAAAATGCTATTTTATTGCTTCAAAATATAAAAGACAACAAAGTGGCAATGATACTATTGCTAATAATAGTGCTTTCAGAAATACCAAAACCCCTATACAAGATCTTGTACTCATACTAGCATTGCCTTAATTTGAAGATAACTACATTCAACATACTTCTGATCCTACAGGTGTCACAATAAATTATACTAAGAAACGAGAAAAACCTTTATAAATGCATTTCTGCAAAAATGAACTCAAAATCAACTTTATTTATAGGTCACACTTTTTTTTTTGCTAAAAATGCATAGTCATTACATATACAGTAGTCAGCATCCAAAAGTGTACAAAGAGTAGATTTTCAAACCCTCCCAACAGAACCACACAAAATTCACACTTTTTGTTCATTGCATGCACAGCCCCTTAAACATGATACCTCCTACTAAAGCGTGCTTGAACCTCTAGCAGACAGAATTGACTTGCTATAAACTGTTTCTCTGTACTATTAACCCCCAGCTACAACCACAAATCCTAAGGCATTCCCATGAAATAGCGAAGCCCTACTTCAGAATCCTCCATGTTCCGAGTGTAGCCCAGGAAGCAATTGCCCTGAAAGCAGAAGTCTGCTGGTGCTGTTTCCTTCCAGGCAACTTTGAGCAAAAGCCTGCTTCCTTTGTCTTGGTCAATAATTTATTACTGAATTCAGTGGAATGAAGCAGCATCTGTCTAAGCAAGATGTGTAAGTGATTAAACTTTATTCCACACCCAGCTCCAAGACACTAAGTGTCTTGAATGGAGGTCTGTGTCTTTCAGTGCATGTGACACTACCACCTCACATCTCATCTGAGGAGAAGAGAGTAAAGTTTCAGCTGTAACTCGGGTGTTGGTTATACAGCCCTGACTCAGAGGTGTCTAACAGAAGCTAGGAATATACTTGGATTTTGGGAAATTTCTAAAGGTACAGGCCTTGACTAACAAACCACCCAAACCCTTTGATATTTTTTTTTCCCCTCAGCTACTGCTGCCAGTTAGAAAAGCTCCCAAAAACATGGTCCTCTTCTCAGTGGTGCTTTATGTATCAGCCCTTCCAGTTGATGGGCAGTGGGTTAGTAGGATGATTATTCAGGGCTTCTTGACAGAGTACATATAGGTGGTCAAAAGCTCCAAGTTCAGATGTCACTCAACCATAGGATTAACTCCATGTTGGTGTTACAGAACAGAAGGGAAAAAGAGAAAGTTGTTTGATCAACATAATTTTATACTCTCAAATGATTACTTTTTTTTTTTTTCTTAAAAGCTTTATTTATTTCAGGTCTTTTTACTCTGGTAAGAAGCAGTTTGATGTAGTTCAGAATTCCCAATGGCAACTGAGACATAATCATAGTCTTACAGACACTGATGGGAAATCCTGCTCCATTGTTTCATAGTAACTGGAATACAGTCCATGGCTAAATGAACAAGGAGGCCTCGTGGGTATTACAATGCTCCTCAGTGGAAGATACCAGTGAGAATTTCTGAAGAGAAGTGTATGTAAGTCATGTATATTTTCTCTTTACTCCTGACCCTTAAGCATTTAGTCAGCCTGTGTAATACTGCCTGGGTCTTGATTGCCCTTCATTTGAAGCCAGTGGAAATTTTGCCATCAGCTCCACAAGACACAGGATGTGAACATCCCAGAGTATGGCAATGACAAGGGTTTGTCCCAAGAGTTCATGATCTAGAAACGTTCATGTTCCTCTCCCTGTGAGATGAGGAAAAATAGAACATTCTCTCTGCTGGAGTTCAGTAATATTTCTTCTTAGCACCTGGGAGGGTCTTTGCATTTTTAAGTGCTTTACAAACATTTGCTAATCTTCAGAGCAACCCTGCGAGGTAGGTAAGGTAGATTCTCCCCATCTTACAGATGTGGAAACTGAGACACAAAGGGTCAAATTCAACCCTGGTACAATTCCAGTGTTTCACATGAATTAAAGTTCATTCAAAATGAACAGTTTAAACAATTTGCCCTAGATTACAGAACAGGTAGTGGCAAAGCAAGGATAAGAACCCAGGAGTGCCTGACTCCTCAGCTTATTACTGGCCACTTGGTCATTTTTACTCTCGTAGGCAATGAAAAACAGTTTAATCTGGGCAATTACTACAGGTATGACTTGCTTCTGTAAGGCATGTGGATGGTAATCAACTGAGTTTAGTGCAAAAATGCTCTATGAATGTGCTGCCTCAGAGAGTTTACTTAAACACAAAGTAAAACTTTCACACTGTCATTTTCTGTAGGTGCGCTGTTGACAAAAACTTGACAAAGTAGCTGGATTCAAGAAATAAATAATAAGCATAACACTTGGACAACTAAGCAGAACAATAATTTTAGCCAAAAAACCCTCCTACTTTTAACTACATTTCTTCAAGTGCAGCATGCAGATGAAACCTTTCCCTTTGTTTCCAGACTGTAGATTCCAGTCTGGCTAATGAAGCTGCTCAGAGCTTCACAGGTATCCTGGATAGTGACATTCAAATGAATACACTGCAGAAGAAATACTGTATCACCACAGAACACAGAGTAATGATTACAGATCAGGTTTATCCATCTTACATGGAAGATGAGCTAGAAGCTCACAGGCTACTCAGAAGTGCCCAGAAGCCAGGCTTACTGAATATATGCCAGTGTAGACTGCAGCTCTAGGCATGTGCTGAATGCAAGGGGGGTATCTATGCCACCAACACTCTGGGAAGTGTCCCCAGCAGCAGGCACTTCACCTCAGCACAGGTGTGCCAGTCTGGAGGTCTGTGCTGGCCAAACACAGACACCCAGGGCATTTACAGGCCACCACCTTGGCTCCCATCCCCATACAGATTCTACTATAAAAGGCCTGAAAAGCCTTTTTGGTTTTAAACACCAGCTGTGGAATCCACAGTGTAGACCTTATGGCAGGTTATAAAAACATGATGGCAGGTACTTCTGCAAGCAAGTTAGTTCTCTAGGATTTCCTTATGCATCTAGTCTGCAGGTTAGACCTCTTGTCTGAGCTCTGGACATGCTTACACATGTTCTTCAGTGCTGTGCTTTCACACCAGAAAGTTATCCTGCACTTTTACAAGTCACACAAATGTTGACTCACTTCTATGTGAGCAAATTTAAGCACTATAATTATAGATATCTCGTTCCAATTTTAATCTTTTTATCTCAGATTTGTTCTGTCCATTGGGCACGGCAAATGGAACCATTATCTACATACGTGCCCTTCACTGAATAGACACAGACACTCAGGTAACATTTCCCTAGATATTTTCCACACTTACTGTACCTTTTAAATTTGTAGTCACATTTTTTAAAACAAAAACCAGACAAACAAAAATCCATTAATTAGAACTCTTAAATTCTAATCCCATCTCCCTGTAGCCATTCACTCTGGATTCAGCAGCCCATTTACAGTGGCTCAGACAGCAGTGCTTGCAACCAGTTTTCACAAATAATTCCATGAGGTGCTCAGGCCCATACACGTGCCTAAACAATTTCCCAACAGAAACTTCTGAATGAAGCAATATTCATAATATCAGAGCCAGGTACCCAATCTTCAGTGTGACTGGGGCTCACAGGCAACTCCTGTAACAGCAGCAAGATTCCAGTAAAATTGCAGTTGGTTGCAATCCAAATTTTATACTGTTATCTGTCGTTGAGATATATATAGATGACCCTGTGTGGCCTAACTCCAAATATCAAATGTATTTTTACAAGTTAGCAACAGCCATTTTTGACATTGCCTCTTGAGATGTCCTCTACATTGTGACTGACGAGCACAAATATAATTCATTATACAATATGCTTTAAAAGCTGGTCTTCTACATTTGGCTTTTACTGTTTGTTTCTACTGTTTGTTTTTTTCTAGTGCTGAGGTTTGCTGTCCCTGGCCTTTCTGATTTATTTCTTAGTTCTTAATTACTGGTTGGACGTGCTAGTGCCATCTCTCAGGCAAACCCTTTGTACATAATTAGTTTGGATGAGTCACTGGGCTCTAACTACTATGCCCCTATTATTTTAACTTGAATACAGCACATCTCAAAGATTTTTGGCCTCTATGCAGTTGTGGAAATGCATAGCATGACATCGTTGCAAGTCTTGATCCACTGGATTTCTATTGTGAGTTTTCAGGGTTTTCACAATATTAAAGCACTTTTCAAGGAATGAGAGTGTTGTGAACCAGCCTCCTCTCCCAGTGGTGCAGATCATTTTCTGCTTTGTTGGCAGCTGAGAAAGCAATGCTACGTTTATGACAAAAAAAGTTAGTGAAAATAGGTAAAATACTTCATGTAGTTTCCATTTTCTTTTAATGCAGGTTGGCAAACGAAAACTGGACACAGCCACTCACACAGGGCTGTGCAGTTTTTTATGGCCCAACAGCAGTAACCCAAGAAGCCACAGTTTGGGAACTGCTACTTCAGATAATTCTAGTCAATCTCCTTAAAAGACCACATCTGACCCTTCCAGAAATTACATACCAGCAGAATTGTGCCAGGCAAAGAGTATATATTTTTGTTAGGCCACTTTCATTGTTCACTAAGAATCTAAAATATTCAAACCGTTATTCTTAAAATGCGTTGAGATAAAAGCTAAATTGAGTGAGGGTAATTTTCTTTTAGCTTATGCACTTCCATTGAGAAATTTTCATAAAGCTGTTACATTGGTAGAGGGTGTATCAGTTATTGGGTCTGTGATGACTCTGATCCATATTAAGGATTTGACTTAATCCCTGGCCACAGTCCTTCCTATATTCCCATGTTAAACAAAGGGGACTTTGTCTTACGGAAGATTAGGACTGGACTCAAAACATTGTTTTGGGATTCAGACGCCACATCCACGGTCCATGAATATGGGAAAGACCCAAGCAGAAATACACTTCTTCAAAAGGAGCTGAGTAAAACAGCTACCAGACTATTATTCAGTCTGAGACAAGGGTTTCCTAAGGAAGTACCGCCCTTCTTCTGACAATGGGTTACACAAGTAGTTTCTCACCTGAACTTCGGTTTGTAAGCCCCTTGTGTAATATTATTGCACTTATTCTGTCAGACAAAAGCAAAATGCATCTGCTTAAAATCTGCACATGGTTTACAAAAATGTATCTAGAGTAAATTCAATCTGTAGTCAGCTCTTTGTCGTGTGACAAGGCTAATACCTGGGTTGCTCTGAAAAGATACTGCTCTGGAAATACCCCCTAATTCTTGTCTTCAAACTCCCCCAAAGCTTCTGAAAGAGGACTTCAACACATCCAGCTGCAGCCACAACTGATCAGAATAGGAAAAAGTGGGGAATGATGAAAAAGTGCCAATATCCAGTACTTGTCGAGCCAGATTTTACGTGCTGAACTCAGATTCAGCAGTATCTTATTCTGCAACTAATTTTAGGATGTTAAATCTGACAGTGCTCTAATTAAAGAGCAGTAGAAACTAGTCCCATGTAGTTTTTTAAAACATCCAGAATGTGATCTCATGCATCAGTTACTCTCTTTACATCCACAGAACTCCCACCAAGCTTGGCAGGGGTTTATAGAAAGTCTGGCATCTGACTTTGACTCTAGAGGACTGATTTGGGGGTGATTTACCCAGGAAGACAAAGGGGCCCCTTAGCAACTCCCTTAGCACAACAGATGTTCCTGACATGCTGAGGGAAGAGCCATTCCATTATGCAGTGTCCTTCTTCCTCTGCCCCTGTTCCAAAGCAGTTTGACCCCTTTCTGGTTGGGTTATTTTACATATCCTTCTCTTTTATTTTAGTATCCGAGTGGCTACACCAACCACTCACTGTCTAAAGTTTCCATCAACTGGTAATTCTGTAATAATTCACAGCTGTTTTTCCTCTCTCTTAAATCTATTGTTCCCTGGCTGAAAAGGCTGCAAGACCTTAGAAACTATAGATAACTATCGATTTGTTTGCATTTAAAATCCAGTATGTGGCTGCAAAGGCCTGTTACAATATCAGAGAGGAAGATAAATGTCAGTGCATAATCTGCTAGGAAATTTCACAGAGGAGCTGATTAAAAGTCTAAGAGAAATCATTGCACAAATTCTTCAGGTGTATACATATATATGCACATATATGTAGCTAATAAATATATAGCTAGATATATAAATATATATGTATATACAGAGCTAGTTTAGACCTAATTGTTAGTAAGTGGCATTCACCATTCATGCATTCTTCCTAGTTGCAGAGCTAAATTATTTCAGCTTATACTCTAAGCAGCAACATACCAGTAAGCATTTGCTTGCTTCCCCTGGTAACCTAGTAGTTTAGAGAGCACGAGCAGTTCTGCCATGGTCATTTTCTCCAGCAAACCTCCATGAAAGGGACCTGGCTCTTCCACAGGTGCGTTCCCCTCATGTTTCACAGCTTCTTCAGGACATGGTGGGTCCGGTCTGAGCGTCACCAGTCTGAAGGTCACCGGCCCGAGGGTCTCCGGCATGGCGGTCGCTGTCTCGAGGGTCGCCGGCCCGGTCAGTCCTGCTTGCAGAGGTCTGCGACGTTGAGGAACCTCCTGACCACCACGGCAAGGCAGACGGTCAGGAGCAGCATATACCCCACGGTGCCCAGGTAGGTGGGGGCAACCAGGGGTGCCTTGAGAAACTCAGCCAGCCCGTCCTCCACGTAGTGCACCTGGTCGTAGATGCTGAGGAAGGTGAAGATGTGGAAAAGCTGATGGCTATGCCCCACGATGTCGAAGAGCCCCGGCTGGATCCGCTCGGGGATTTTGCTGACGTTGAAGAAGGCGGCCACCAGCAGCCAGAAGTAGCGGCGGTAGAAGTAGACGAAGAGCGTGGGGTTGCGGGCGCGGAGGTCGAAGAGGAGGCTCTCCAGCATGATGGGGCAGGCCATGCTGAGCGGCATGGCGAACACGAAGGTGCGCACGGCGAAGGGGTAGGCGCAGCACGCGGCGNACGTAGCGGCTCATGGCGCCGGCGTCCAGCAGGCTCAGCCCTGGCAGCAGGTAGTAGGAGTAGGCCACGGTGCTGGCGAAGCCGTAGTAGCTGATGGAGGCGTAGTCCAGGTAGAAGAAGGTGGCGCGGAGGCGCGGGGAGAGGCAGCTGAAGAGGTGGGCCGTGCAGCTCATGGCGAAGGTGAGCAGCACCCCCGAGGCGTAGCACCAGAGGGGCAGCAGGGCCGGGTGGTGGAAGGGCACGTCCCCGGCGCCCCGCAGCAGCAGCAGCCGCCCGAAGCGGCTGAGGAAGAGCAGCAGTGGGATGAAGTGGGTCCAGAAGTTGAGGGTCTCGTTGGTGGGCTGCAGCACCGAGGCCAGGCACTCCTGCGCCGAGCAGTGCAGCCGCCGGTAGCCCGAGAGGATGAAGCACTCCACGAAGTCCTCGGGCACCTCGTCCCACCGCAGCAGGGCGGCGGGGCGAGGCGGCGGCTGCGCCGCCTCCTTCTTGTCCCCCTCG
>WEIU01008098.1:0-15656 GCA_013389925.1 Aegithalos caudatus | reverse complement strand
TGGGCTGTCATGATGATTTTTATTTTCAGGGGTTTCTTGGCTTAAAATTACTCTCTGTCAAGCATTACATCTGTAGTCTTCTGCATTTGGAACCCAGCATCTGAAAACTAAATGGATTTCCTTGGAGGTTCAAAATAAAGTTAGAGGAAGTCGTGTGAAAACAACAAAAAAGACAAATTAATCTGATTTTAAATCATATAGAGAAGCAAATGATAGAAGTAAGCAATTTGATTCATAAGAATGCTGTGAGCTTTCAGACAAATCACTAACTGAAACTATTCATATGAAAGCAATAAGATGGAAGAATGGAGCTGGAAGATGATGTAAATAAAATAAGTCATTGACACTGAAATTTTTTTCAAATGTTAAAAAACCTTTTCCTGGTGAACTGGGGCCTAGGAGAGTGTATGAATATCTTACAGGATTTTAATAATTGTCTGTAAAATTTGAGTATTTAGTGATGGCATATTTAAAACATGTTACTACCCATATATGTTCTTGCAAAAAGAATTGCTGTATTGGAAAATAAAGTTATCTTTTCCTTAGTTTTATTATCTAATTTAAGTTTCATTATCATCATACTTTCTTAAAACTGCTAGCTTATGCATAATGAAGAACACTCCCCATCAGAGACTGAATAATACTGTGATCTTTGTTTTTCAAAATGTAACAGAAACAAGGGACATAATTAATATAATTCTCTCCTGTCACAGTTCTTTGTGAAACTGAACTTTAGGTGAGGAGTAACTACAGATACATACCTGTAGGACTGTAATTTTATTCAGGGCATAAGGCAAGTTTTCAGCTCTGCTGAACTCAGTGACAAGATTTTATTTGAGTGGAATTGGCTTTATTCTCAAACATCCATTTTATCTAAGGATGTTTGTCTTTGACTGTTTTCCGTATTGCCATTGGGTATTTAGAAGCAGAAGACCTGTGTATTTCAGAGACTTTTTTTCCATTCAGTTCTCTACTACATTCTAAAGAATTTAGTTAGGGTTTTCTCACTAAATAAGACTGAGCTCTCTGCTTTCTCTGAGGAAAAAAATTTGCTTGAACTTCAATGGGATTAGGTTCAGACACTGTCCTGAACACAGAAATAAGAAGTTTGGTTCCTTAATTGTGCAAAAGGCAGGAAATGTTCAGTAAAAATCTTTCTTTTGCTCTGAATCTGTGTCGTCTTGAAGCTTAGGAACATTTCAGTGATTATATTTCAAGAGAAATAAGAATGCTTTTTTGTAAGATTGTTTTCTATAAGAATGCTGATTTAGTTACCTTTCCTCCTCCAGACAGCAAATGGGAAGTCAGTGTACATTTGAACCACCTTGATGGAATTAGTGCACATGAACATTTAAGTTCAAAATTACAGCTTAATCCACAAACCGCTCCACACTCAGTACTCTTTAAAAATCAAAGGAATTCCATGTGGTCACAGCAGTCTGCATGCATAGAGAGTTTACTGGATTTGTTCCAGATTTTAAGCTTTGTTATTTTGTCCATGGATTTGGCTTGCAGACAGACCATAACTCTTTTAGCAGTGAAAGGTATATATCTTGTGATCAGATTCCTATGTGATAACAGTCCTTACAGTAATTTTAACAGAAAAAGTCTGGTGGCCTGAAATTAGTAACTATTTGTGTTTAAAATTAAAGCATAAAGATGGTATCTTTTCATATTTTTTTCTCACCTTTCTAAAGAGTAGAAATTATTCTTAAGTATCGTATGCTTCGGAAATCAAGGAAATCAATATAAATCATTGAAAATCAATAGCATTATGGGAGTAACCTTTTATCACTATCCATATTATAGGATTGCATAGTCAAAATATGAAGGTGTAATTAATGAATTGATGCTGCATGACCACTGCTATTTTAAAAGCTATGCCATAGAAAACGTTTTAATTTCGTTGCTAGCTCCAGATATTTACGTATTATCTACACAAAACCTCATTAGCTTCTGTACTTGAAAGATTGTATCTACAATGACAAAAATTTTCCTTGAAATAATTTTTTTGTCTTTTTGCAGAAATGTTTTTCATTTGAATTTGTTAGCACATCTTCTTAAGATATGCTATAATTATGGAAGGATAATTAGAAGGGCACTATAATGATATTTCATTAGGTGTTTTTAAAAATGGTATAATAAGTAAGAGTTCCATTTTTTAATTAGAATCCAAGTCTAGGTAGTGCAACTTACACTTAATATTGTTTGATTGATAAGTTTGAGACCATAGGAGGCTTCCATTTTTGTTGAATATGTAAAACTTAGGGTTTAAGAATCAGTAGCGGTCTATAGCCATGCTGCTATGTGTTCATAACAGAATGGTAGACTGCTTTATGGAGCTGGTGATTACAAAGATCCACTTTAACCATTTTTTTCTTACTGGCAGGTGTCCCACTGGCCTGAGGCCAGCGGCTGTGAGTGTACTGCAGCTTGTGGTTTACACCAGAGTGTAGAAAATGCCGACACCAGCTGGCTGCACAAAATTAAACTGATTGCGGTCTGACAACTTGGACTATGATACAGATATGAGATAAATATACAAAGTATCTTACAGACGTGATTCACTGACATACTTTATCTACTTTCTTTTCTTAACAGATATGATATCTGCACTTATAAAAACAAGCCTTGTGGAACACTGGGTAAGATTATAAAGAGACATTTCAGCTTATATTTGCTGTTTCCTCGCTTTATACTTAGCTGTTGGCTTTTTTGACTGATTAGAACTTTTAAAGTTTATACTTTCAAAATTTTGCAGTTTTATAAACATGAAAAATAAAAGATAATATAGGTGGATTTTTTCTTTGATACATTGCTGGAAGTCTGAATTATGTGAGCTGGTGCTGTGTATTTCATCTCTGACAGCTGTAGTTCTGATAAAACCTAGCAGATGACTCAATTTTACTTCTTACAGAAGAGAACTTGCTGTTTATTTCCATTTACTGGTGTCCATAATCTAGTTAAAAAAAACAGAAGTAAAAATCCTCAGGAAGGTTATAAAACTGCCCCCATAAACTGTACAAAAGAAATGGACTTTGAGATTTACACTGTTGTTGTGTTGGACACAGTGAGTACTGCTTCTTTTTTTTCCTTTCACACATTTAGAAAAAAATAGCACAGTAATAGAAAATACAATTACAAATACTTCAGACAATGCTGTGACAATGGAGAAGTGCACATGGCAACCTTAGATTAAGGATGGAGAGCTATTGTTCTCTCCATACCTAAATATGTCACCAGAAGTTATTTGCTACAATAAGTAACTATGGATGACCTGTAACTATAGGTTGTTGCCTCCAATGGTTGCTTTAACATATAAAGGAAACATTATTCAAAGAGTAATATAACACTTGTTTAGATATTTTTTCAGTTTGCATTCTTTCATAAGCCGATTTTCTTGCAGGTGATTAAAGACTAAAGTCTAATTCAGCTAGTTCATATTATTAATACTTTTCTCAGTCAGAGTTCATTATTGTATTTGCTGTATATTTCCCTATGTTACTGTATGCTTGATAACCTTAACCCATGCTGATTTTTTCTGTAAGTCTCTTGCAAGTCAGTACAATCATTCTGGCAGAGGGGTGTAGTTTACATGGTACAAGAAAGGTACGAGAATTTTGCCTGCTATAAATGTGAAGAAAACACACAGCATGCTTTAGTAAAAGACAAATCATGCTGATGAATTTCGAGATTATGTTGTAGAAGTGGCTTTGCAAGCTTTTTAAAAATGGTTGAAGGAGAATACATTCATGCATTAACTATTTAACATTTTATGTGATACTTCTAACACAGATCATTAGGGTACTACTTCTTACCCTATCAGATTTTGGCATAAAGGCAAATTCTGCTTCACTTGAATCCAATGTAACAGAGGACAGATTTAGTAAATATTTTATTAAACAAGTTTAATTTAAAAAAATTAAAAATAAGAGTCACATATGGTATCAGTTCCACCTTACTGTTATAGGTGTCTTGGCAACAAAACCATGACACTTTTTCTGCATTATAGACATTGAATTGGAGAAGACACAAGGCCTTGTAGTCCTCTTTTGCAAGGCATTTGATATGCTTAAATAACACTGACATCCAGTAACTAAAGTTAATCATATATATAAGGAAAAAAAGTCACAGAGAGGTCTCAGAAGCCTGAATAATTGGTATTCTAGGAAGAGACAGAAGTAAAAAATTTCACGTGGCATAAACATCTGTATCCTATTTCCGACACCTGAAGCAGGGAACCTTTCATAGAACCTCTTAGAAAAGATAGACCTCAGAAGTCTTTGCAGTATGTCTGTGGCTCCAGTGAAGGACAAGTCTGAGTCACTGACTATGAGTTCTTAATCTCTGTCACTTCCTGCAAGTATGGTATGGAGGTATATTATTCTGGTCTTCTAATTTGCTGAAACAAGTCCTCACTTCTAGCACCTGAAGATGGAGATGACTTTGTCATTCAAATACGGTGGACTTTGCAGGGGAACATGATAGTTGTATGTATATGCATTGCCATGTTGTCTTCAGAATTTCTTCAATTAGAACAGCATGGGTGAACTGTAATTATTGCATTTTTTGCAGGTTCCACACTGCAAACTCTACAGACACACATTGTCAGCTTTTGCCCATGTCAGTTTGGCCATCAGAGTAGTTTTCCTGTGTCCAAATGAGATTTGTATGGGAGAAAACATGGAACACATATCCCCAAATGCTGTATATGTGCCTACAGGACACCTGAGATCACCCATGGGGTGTGTTCTCATGATACCCCTGCAATATTTTTTCCCTTCAGGAAGCTTTGAGTTACATATGCAGTGATGTTCAGCCTGCAGGGTTCAACTAGTCCAGAATGGCCAAACCATCATGCAAAGATACACAAAGAGCTTCAACATCAGTGCTTCAGTGTGCAGATCCACTACTATGGCTTCAAATTAATTACTAATGTGGACACAGCAGGAAGCACTTGTCATATTATGACTTCCTTACTGTTAGTCCAAATAGAATAATTTGAAGTCCCTGCTCATATAGTTTGCATTCTCTCTTCCCCTGTTCCGTTCCTTCATCTCTCAACCAAAGTTAAGCTTTTAAATTTTTTTTATTGTTGTTTTTGGGGTTGTTTGGATTTTTTTTTTTTTTTTTAATGTAGTTAACTGAGCAGGTAACTTCCTTAAAGAAAGGTTTGCTGCTGCTTTCAGATAAGAAATTCTAGGGGAGAAATACATTAAATAAACCTGAAATTTATAGCTTTCTCCAAGGGAATTAAATTATGGCTGCAGTATGTTCTGTAATATTCTGTTGCTGGAAATGTGTAAGATACAGAAGAGCCATAGTCGGTAAATGCCAATGGCGTTTTCTCTCTGAAGAAAGTTTTTAAAAGCCCTTGTAACACAATAAGATTTTAATGCCAGAAGAAGATGGGTGATAAATGGAAAAGACTTCCATGGTTAAATGCATGCTTGTTATTAACATGTCTCCTCTCTCTTCACTGATGCATTCAGTTTTGTTTTTTTAATTTTTTTAACGTACCATGTGAGGTTTTTCATAGCTAAAAAAGTTGCTTGTGTGCTTTTATGAACCCACTAAACTTAAACAGATTTCTTTAGAAAAATAATGTGGATACATTTTGCTTTCTTCAGGCACAAGAATGTTAAAATAGAAATGCTTTCTTGAATTCCCTCTCCTGGCTCAAGTTACTAGGTGGTCCCAAGTTACCAGAAGTAAAATTTATAAATCTAACCCCTAGTCTAGACATTTTCCAGCACTGACTGCAGTTCAAAAAATATTAATGTCTAGCCGGCAAAGTGAAATTCCCCCCAGTGATTTTGCAAATGACTAGAAAGTTAACCTTTTGCCAACTGCTCCTTCTGTGCATAGAAGTTATTAAAAAGAATCCAGGCATTTATAACTAGGGCTTTTAAGACTGAAACACCTTGGCATGACCCTTTGTGTCTCCTTCTGTTTATTCAGGCTTGGCCTCTGTGGCTGGAATGTGTGAGCCTGAAAGGAGCTGCAGCATTAATGAAGACATTGGCCTAGGTTCAGCTTTTACCATTGCACATGAGATTGGTCACAAGTGAGTGAGTTTAAAATAAGAATACATTTTAATTTATCACCTTTTAAATATTAGCTAACAATCAATATATTTTTTTCTTGCATCATCTCTATTCTGATGTTCTGTGTTTCTGTATATGGTATTCATGGTATATGTGTTTTCTGTATATGGTATTCATGGGTGGCATTACATTTTGTTTAGTATGTATTACCAGGGGCTTTAAACTTAGAACTGAAGACTCATTGTATACGCTTTGATTTCAGATTCCAGTTAAATCTGTTCTTCTGAGACTTGACTCACAATCTTCCTACTCTGTTTCATATTTTTAAATATTTGGCTTTGAAAATATTTTCTCCTCCATTATCTTTTTCTACCTTTCTTTAGGAAAGAGAAGTGGTTAAAAGGTATTTTTTTGCTCTTTTTTATTTTGTCTTTAATGTAATTCAAAATATTATCATTGAAACATTGATTCTGTTGCCAATATTCATATGCTTTAAGTCCTCTTTCACTCAAGCATGATCTATATAAAACAGGCATAGAGCAGTCAGAATCCCTTGTTACATTTAAAGTATCAGCATATAGTTTTAAGGACTATGTTGTTATGACACCGATAAAATCTGAGTAGTGTCTGGTCTGGAAATATTTTAGGCCTTCCATCAAAAGACAGCACTTGTAGTACATTGTAATGACTCTAAAAAGACTGGGCAGCTTATTTTATCAAGGGGTTTCCTTTTTTCCTTTGTTATGTACATGGGTTGACCAATACAGGGTTGTGGATGACATGCTTTCCCACTCATTAGCTAATGGAACTGTTAAAAGTTCCAGTGTGGACTAAAATGAAAACTAGCAATCTGCTGATCAAAAAAAAAGGAGTTGGGAAGTAAACAGTTATTTTTAGCCCACATATTATGTTAGATAATTACTGGGCAACTATGCTCTCATTTATATTGAATGTGTAGAGGCTATGAAAATTTTATATATCTCATTTATATTGATGTGTGGATGAATTTTAGAATTCAAAAGCAATTAAGCAATTGTATAAGATCTGAACAGTATTTAAAAATATATGTAATAACTTCCCTGACCTTCCTTCCTTCCTTCCTTCCTCCTTTCTTCCCTCCCTCCCTCCCTCCCTGAGTGGAACTTCTTGTGTCTTATGTTTTGGCTATTGGTCCTTATCCTGCTCCTGGGTACCACTGGAAAGAGTGAGGCACCATCCACTTGGCATCTGCATTTGAGATTTTTGTATATGCTTTATACATATTATTCCAGAGATACACAAAATTATTTAATACATGCAGTGTTTTTATCATGCAAACATGGCATGTGACCAGAATTTATTTGAAGAATTTATTTAGGTTATAATCTGAAAAATCCCATATAATGATAGCATATATCCTGTGATCATAGGTACGTTTTTACCATTAGTGTTTTCTGTGCTTGGTATCTTTTGGCTTCTTGTGCATGAGGTCTTCTAAAATTCTGAAATCTCAGCTCTTTGAGAATTCCAGCTAATTCTTGAAATAGCATGGTATGTCAAATGCCGATTTGATAAAATGCAGAAATCATATTCCTTTAGCTTTTATACAAGTCTTTTTTTTAACTGCACAGTTATTCAATACAGTTCCACTACAAGTTTGGTTTTAAGAATTAACATGCCATGTAGATACCATCAGTAAAACCTGGGAAGAATATGTGGGCAAAAAAGCTCCAAGATTTTTTCTTTGTGGTAGCCACAACATCACCTGTCATTCTACCCATGCAGTGACTGAATGCCTTTACAATTATGTCAAAGTTGTTATTTCCTCTCAATCTCATGGTTTCCAGTATCTACTAGACATTATTTGCATATGTGAGTAAAGTAGTTGTTTCTGAGAACTTTGTAAACGTTTTTCTTTAGTTGTACTTCTTTTCAGACTTAGAATGGGAAACTGACTTGGTTGTTAAGTGAAAAAATAGAAGCATTTAAATAGAAGCATTTTTAATAGAAGCATGTCTACATTGAATATGTAATATACAACAAAAAGAGTGCTCAATTACACAAAATCACAGAATGAGTCAGATTGGAAGGTACCACAGTGGGTCATCTGGTCCAACTGCCCTGCTCCAACAGGGTCATCCCAGAGCACAGCACAGCATTGTGTCCAGATCATTCCTGAATATCTCCAGTGAGGGAGACTCCACAGCCTCTCTGGGCCATCTGTTCCAATGCATGGTCACCTGCACATGTTCATGCATGTGGTTTACCTCCTCATGTTCAGGTGGAACTTCCTGGGCATCAGTTTCTGTCCTATTGCTCAGCATCTCTGAGAAGAGCCTGGCTTGGTACCTCTCCTTCATACACTTACAGGCACTGATGAAGTCCCCTCTCAGTCATCTCTTCTCAAGGATGCATGGGCCCAGCTCCCTCTCAGCCTTTCCTCATAAGAGAGATTCTCCAGTCCCCTATTTATCTTCACACCCCTCTGCTGGATCTGTTTCGGCAGCTCCATGTCTCTCTTGTCCTGAGGAGCCCAGAACTGGACACAGCACTCCAGGGGAGGCCTCACCAGCACTGAGTACAGGGGCAGGATCACCTTCCATGACCTGCTGGCAATGCCCTTCCTAACGTCCCCCAGGATCCCATTGGCCTTCCTGGCCACCAGGACACCCTGCTGGCTCAGGGACAGCTTGTTATCCACCAGGACCCCAGGTCCTTCTCCTCAGAGCTGCTCCCAGCAGGTCAGCCCAAGGCTGTGCTGGTGTCTGGGGCTGTTCCTCCCCAGGAGCAGGACCCTGCATTTGCCTTTGCTGAATTTCAGATGGTTCTTCCTTGTCCATCTCCAACCTGCCAAGGTCCTTCTGAAGGGCTGCCCAGCACTGGGGTATCAACCACTGCTCTCTGTCCTCTGAGTTTGCTGAGCAGGCATCTGCCCTACATCCAAGTGATTGATGAATATATGCATGAAAATGTATAAGTGGTGTGAAACAGAAGCAAAAAGAAATTACACTCCCAATAATTATTTAACAGAAGGTATGACTGAACCACAATCAGCCTATCAGTCTCAAGTTTTCAAGGGAAAATGTTTTTCTGGATAGCCTTCTAATTAGATTAGAATGGGAGAATTGCACTTTGAAAGATCATATTTTTATTAATTGTTAATTATTAATTCAGATCCTTCAGTCTGAGATCCTGTATATCATAGTGTGTTAAATTTAACTAATTTAACCTTGTATTATATATACCTTATAACCTTATTATATATACATACAAATATGTATATACACATACATACACACATGTATATACACAAAGTAGTTCAATTTGGTTGAATAATACCAGGAAAATACTTCTTGAAACCTTAAAGGAGCTGGTAGTCTGATTGTAACAGTCAGTCATACTTTCTACTAATAATTACAGGTTTTTTAAAAAAATTTTTGGCATCTATTCCTTATCACTTGTAGTGCTTCTATGTATATAACCCAGTTTTGGGTTATATACAGTTCAGCTGTGTGTAGTTCACACTCAAAATCAGCTGTTTTTATTGAAGATGGTGGTACACAGTGATTGTTTCTTTCTTGAGGTCATAAACACTGGAGAAACTAAAATTTTATGATTGTTTCTTCCTAGCCATGATTCAGAGAGTAGTCTTGTTCTGTCAGTACTTCTGTAAATTAGATAAATTTCAGAGTTTCCCTTTAGACATTAGAATTTCTCTAGAAAACTGAATTTTGATGCTCAACATATGGAATGTCTGCTTTCTTACCATTATATATGGTAAGATTTCTGGTAAGCAAAAATCAAAAGCAGTGACATCTTGTACCAGGAGTGAGAATTAAATGTGTATCCCCTAAACTGTCAAGCAAAGTTTGACTTTTCCTTCTTGGTGAGGAAAGGAACTCTTTGCAGGCCTGATCATGCTTTTATCTCGGAAAAGCTGAATGATGTAAGATCCAGTCCCATTTTCTATCCCCCAGCCAGCTGAGTTAGGTGGCTTTCTGCTCTATGCTTTATGTTTGGATATGTTCTAAAATGTCTAGCTTGTCCCATACATGCTTAGTTAAACTAAATTCTAGATTCACTGGAAAAGAAAGTAAAATAAAGGTATTTTACTAATCATTGTTGCAGTTTTGTGGAGGAGTTAACTGAGATTTGAAAAGTGAAAAACAGTGTGCAAAAGAATAAATAGAATAAAAATGGGTAAACAAAGGAAAGGTCAAAACATGAGGATAGTGGACAAGGCTTAGGATAGAAAGTTGCCCATAGAACTTGGAATAAGAAAAGAATTTACTAATGACAGAGAACCATTGAGGGTTTGCATGAAAGGAGCAGGTAGATAAGATAGGTAGCTAAAAAAGTTTCGGAAAAGTCAGAATTGTCTTGACCTATAGATGACATAATGAATTTAAATTTGACAGTTTGACAGTCATATCTTGATAAAGAAAGGATATGAGAAATAATAACAACATGTAGTCAAACTGACTAAATTGTCTTCCAGATGAAGAACAGTGATAGTTTCAAGCATGCATTTAGTTCTAAATTAGTTCATATAGCTAAAGTGTGCCTGCAGTTCTAGCACTTTTCAAAGTCTCTTTTCAGCCTGTATGCAAAATGAAAAATCTTATTAATACCCCTCCTTCTGTATGAGAAGCATGGTCTTCAGTGCTGGAGTAAAGTCTGGTGGTGCTTTCAGAAGATGCTTGTCTTTATCTCATTCTTCAATGAGCTTCGTGTTTGAGCAGTGCACTGGGTTTGCACGGCCAGGTTCTAGTAGCAGGCAGGCTTCAGGGGTGTCTGCTGTGGGAAGCTGCCAGAAGCTTCCTCCATGTCCTATAGAGCTGATGCCAAGAGGCTCCATGATGGAGTGACAGTGGTAGAACGGTGGGCTCATCAGTGATAGTGGCTTCTGGGATAATACTTTTTAGAAAGGGGTAGAAAAACCCCCTACACAACAACAGCCAGAAACGATGAGTGAGAATACATGAGGTAAACAACTCTGCAGACACCAAGGTCAATGAGATGGCACTGGAGCTGAGGTTTCCCTGCAGCCTGAGGTGCAGAGCATGGTGAGGCAGCTGTGCCCCTGTGGCACATGGAGGAGCACAGGAAGCAGAGATCCATCCACCTGCAGCCCATGGAGAACACCATGTTGGAGCAGGTGGATGCCTATGCTGGAGCATGTTTGCTGGTAGGACCCGTGCTCCTGTGGTGGACCCACACAGGAGCAGGCTGTCCTGAAGGACGGGACCCACACTGGAGCAGTTCATGAGGGATTGCAGTCCATGGGAAGGATTCATGTTGAAGAATTTAATGGAGAACTGTCTGCAGTGGGTGGGTGGGAGTCCATGCTGGAGAAGGGAACAGTGTGAGGCAAAAGTAGCAGCAGTGATGTGTAATGACTGTAACCTCCATTCTCCATACAGGAGTAAATTTGGGCCTGGGAAGAAGGGGTGGATGAGGTCAAAATTCTTTTAAGGTTTAGTTTTTATTTTTCATACTCCTACTCTGATTTGATTGGTAGTAAAATTAAGCTTATTACAGCAAGTTGAATCTATTTGCCTATGATGGTAATCGGTGAGCAGTCTCTTCCTGTCCCTATTTCAACCCACAAACCTTTCCTGATACTTTCTCTGTCCTGTCCAGCTGATGAAGAGAGGGACAGGCACCTGGCATTGAGCCAGGGTCACCTCACCACAATCAGTCAAACCTCAGCTGCATTACAGGACCTGAGTTTAAGTGAGAGGTTTCCTAGAAGAAGTGCATGTCAAGGAATGTCTTTTTTGTACAACTAGAAAGAGAATACTCCAGTCTGAGGTAATAGAGACATTACCAAACTTTACAGTAGTTTTTTCAAACCAAGTTGAAACACAGCTAGGAGGGATTATACCAACATCACCTTCTGTCAGCTCTCCAGTTGATGCAGTTGTCATTGTTTTGTCCATGATGGTGATGTCTTCCATCTTTAATTATAGCAGTCTCTCTCAAATCTTCAGTGTATTAACGCCTCAACAGCAAACATTAAGCTTATTCCTGCTAGATGTCTAGGAGAGATGGGATTCAAATGGCTTGAATTTTTAGGGATTAACTATATTTTTTAGTTTAAAATCCCCAATCCAAACCAAAACAAAACCCAGCAAAATGAAATGAAACAAAACGAAACTAAACCAAGCCAACCAAAGAAACAAAAACAGCACCAAAGCAAACCCAGCAAAAATCTTAACCAAAATATGTCCACAAGCCACATAAGACCATACATAATTATTTTTAACTCTCTCACTCCTCAGCCTCCATCCCCTGCCCTCATCTTTTTTGCCAGAGGAACACTGTTTTATGCCTGCTTTTACAATATTGTAGGTTTTAAAAAGTTTTCTTTGGGACTTCAGTTTTAGTGGCACACATACAAGGTAAAATGTCATAAACAATGCAAAAAACCCCAAATTGTATGACATGTTTATATTTAAAACATGGAAAAAGTCTGTCTCTACCTATCTGAAATATTATTTGAAGTTGAGAATTTTCAATACTAAAGTAATTTTTGTAACATCAAAGCATTTTTATCAAGGAAACTGAACATAGTAACACTTCATAGGCCAAGTGCAAGAAGAAAAATTGGGGATTAAGTGGAAGGTTATCATAACCTTCAGGGCATCTTGAATTTCCAAAGGATATCTGAGCTCAAAAGTTTGCTTCCTGATTGGAGCCAATGCTTTCCACTTTGACCTACAGTGTAAAGACCTGATGCATTTGCAAAATTGGCTTTGTGTGGCACACAAGCCTTATATGATGTTACTGTTGTGCCATGAAGGCTGGATCGCTATGGCAGTGTAATCCAGAAGTTTGTGCTCTGCTTTTTTTGTAACAGTCCCTCAGAAATCTGTCATTTCCCCCTAAGAAAGTTCAGGTTTCTGAATAAACTGCATTGGGTATTAGTAATTTAGAAATTGCTGTGCTTTTAAGAACCTCATATGTTATTTAATACTAAATGTTGCTTATTTACAAAAGATGTTTTTGATGGGGTGCTTGGTCATCATCCATGATGGAGAGAAGAACAGTATTTAGGAAGTAAATCAGAAAAAAATAGTATAGAAGTGTGCTAAAATTATGTTGAATTTCATTGCAGATATGCTTTTTATAAAGCTTCTATTATTGAATTAGTTTGTTTCCCAAATTTTGAGAGAACTAACATATTTCACCCAAGTTTAAAATTCTGTATTATTTCAAAAGAAAGCATTAGAGATACTTCAAACTGCAGAATGATGTCCAAATGCACGAAATTAGTAGTTAAGGCTAAAATCCATGTTAAGACATGGAAATAGAAACTGAAGTAACTAACCTTGATTCTTCCCTTCAGGAATATCCAATATTAGGTACTTTCAATACCTGCTATTAATGTTTGGATTAAATGAAAATAAATTGATTTTTCAAGACAATACTTTTTGATTATTTATCCCTTCATTTGTAATGTCATTTAATGATAAAGTTTAATTTTCATGTTGATACATTGCTATAACCAATACTTTTATAAAATTGGCTAAAATTATATGGAGGGCTAAATAAAAAGAGGAGAATTCTCTTTTGAGAGACAGTATGGGGAAAGATTAACAGAAGTAAAGAATAAGTGCTTATTTTTGTTACTGAGAAAACACAAAATCTGACTTTTTAAGGTCTCAAGAATTTACCATAACCTCATAACAACTGACAAATATTTCGTTACTAGTAGAGAAGAGAATAATTAATAAAATTATCATGTACGTCCACGTAGAAATTGTGCTTTGTTCCATGTAACTCTATTCTATTATTCTTTAATAGTAATTTATGTTCAGATTCACCCACTTTTTGCTGAACAAAATAATACCATGTTGAAACATGGTATCTTTGCCTTTCTTCCCTTGTGTATTTTCTACTGGGAAAAGGTGTATTTAAAGCCATGCTTATGTTTACAGATGTAGGGAAGCTAACAATTCTAATTTTTTAATGTAGGCCCTAAATAGACATTCTAAGCTATATGAAATACATATATAGATTTAAATTACACTTTTTAAACCATTATGAGAATAAGTACAAATACTGTGGCAAAATTACTCAATACAAATTTAATGAAAATTTTTGTATCTAATATAATAATCTCAGTTTCTCCAAGCAAGTTATGATTCACTATTTATGTCTTCTGTCAAATACAAGAATACTTGTTCAAGCATGCCTGAACAATGACAGAGATTTACTTTTAGAAACTTTTAAAGTATTCTTCACTGATGCACTTTGTGACCCTTCCCTACCCTTTACTTCATTCTCCATAAATGTTAGGTCAGTGTGTCTAACAGGCTGAGGTACTGGAAGAAATACAATACACTAAAGAATTGCAAAACACTTGCAATATACCTAGGGTCAAGATACTTACTTGAAAATACCCTGTTTTCACTCTTAGAATGTGAGTTCATCTCCTAGTACAGGTAATTACTATCATAAACCCTCTTAACTGTAAGTTGCTTTTCTTTCTCTTAGAAAGATAGGGTTCCAGTTCTTTATCCTGAGGATATGTAGCTTCTGGAGCTGTAAATCAGCTTCAGATAATGGACAAGAAGATGCAGTGTTTGACTTCACAGTATTTCTCTTTCTTGTGTTCCTGTAACTTTGTTTCCTCACCTGACTCACAATTCTGTCTCTGGCACACTTCTTTCTAATGCTGTTGAACAAGTGGCAGAGCAACATGAAAGACACTGCTTTAAAAAAAATTGGTCAAATTCATATAACTAAGGAATGGGTAAGAAACAAAAAATTCTGACACTCTCTGTTTTATTTAGAGAAATGAAACATTAGCAGTCTGTGCTTTTCTGAATGCTCCAAACTGTAAGAAAGCTAGGAAGTTGGTTGATATGCAAATAATCAGTACTTAGCTGGAGAGCAGAGATAATTGGTTGAGAAACAGCTTTTCACCTGAGTACCACTTTTAAGGTAACTTCAGGGCTAATAAAGTACATGGTATACAAAATAAATCTCAGGGGAGAGTGTGGATATGCATTCAGATTGGTGTGGATCTGTCTTCTCTTGAGTCTGAAGCATCTGGGTATTAAAGAATGGAAATGTTCTGGCTGTCTCACAAAAATGACTGCTGTAATTTCACATGTATGAGCAATAAGTGTTTTGGCAGCCATACCCATCATTGTTTAGGACTACCAAACATATCAGTAACCAAATGAAACTGTAGGGACCTGCAATGCTGTTTTTTTGCAAGATAAAGGAAGGGTAGACAAGCAGTTTATATTCACATCCTTCCCTCTACTTATACTCCAGGGTCTCTGCTTATCTATTGCCTTTTTATTCCATGCAGCTGACACTAGTTATCTCCCCTGTGATTTTTGGGATTGGATCCTAAGTTGGATGTGTATTACAAATAATTCCCTCAGATAATTTTTTTCAGATATAAGGAAAAACAGATTGCCAAAGGAAAAAAAATCTGTTCAGTTACAGATGTTAGTGAAACAGGCAGTGAGCACTACTAGGATGTGCTGCCTTAGAATTTTTTAAGGTGCACACAAACTATAGATAATTTGCAGGAGAGTTTCAGTTATAATTTTAAAGTTCTTAAGTGTTTCTACTTTGTACAATTCTTTAATGTAAAGCAAGTGCTCT
>WEIU01008090.1:13490-32971 GCA_013389925.1 Aegithalos caudatus | reverse complement strand
GTTCAGCTTCCTTTTCTGTCCTCTGTCCATCTCATTTTTGCCCACTTGCCAGAGTATTTATATGAATAAAATTGACATTAAATATGTAATGGTTAGTGGAGATGTAATAGAGAATTTGCCACTAAATAAAGTCATTTAGCTAATTAAGTTAATCTGGTAATAAAGCTAATGATAGAAACAATAGTTTTAGCAACAAGCACCGAGTTCTGTGAAGAAGAATGTGATTGCTGCTTGGATCCTATTCACCCTTAAAACTGCCATTTTGACGTTCATAAAGTAAGCACTGCTTTGTGGAAAAAGAATGCTTTCAGAGATGCATGGATCAGTAATGATTACAGAATCAAGATAAAACAGGTTGTTTAAGATTCTGGGTGTGTGTCATGCCAAATTTCATTCTCCAGAGGGCTCAGAAGCTCACAGCCAGCATCTTCTGGAAATGTCTCACCTTCGGTCGCTGTTGATCAGTAGCTACCTACTGTTGGGCTGGAGATTCAGCTTACCAGCAACAAAGTACTGCAAGCACCAAGGGTGCTGCACTACAGTGCACAGAGCTTTTTGATGAATAAAGTAAAGAAAGAGATATCTTTGAATAAGGTCAGAAATTACTCAGTGATAACATGTTTTCATGTTATCTGTGAAAGCATCACCACCGCTCAGTTGACAGAGGTGAGAGACTACTCCAAAACACTGAGAAACAATCATACAGAGTATCTTGTTTTTTAGTACTGAAGAAAAGAGCTTCATTCTCTTGTTTGTTTTGNTTTTTTTTTTCTTCATTTTTATCCAACTGAATTTTTACTGCTTTACTTCAGTTTTACATAACAACAGTTTGTGAAAAATGATTTATTTTTAAAGTATCAGCAAAACAGTTCCTGAAGATGGTTCTTCTAAACTACAAAAACCTCAAAAGTTTATAGTAATTTCAATTAAAAAATTTAAAAATCTGAGATAACTACACATACACAAAAAGAAGTAAAGTTTGATAAATGGGATGCACACAAGTCACCAGACTATCCAAAGGTGCATCAATTCAGGTTACAGTCTACCCAACCTATGGACTTTCTACCTAACTTCCTTCTTGGAAACCTGTGGACTGTTAGGATGTTACGTTACATTCCCCCTTGAAATCAAGGTCCAAAAGTTTTCTACAAGAAAGTACTATTTTTTGTTGCAGTCACTGGAGGGAAAACCCTGTTCTGGTTGCACCTACCTATTCTCTGCAGCCCCTGAAATCATGACACAGGTCTTTCAGCCCCCTGGCAGGCAGTAGAAAACTCCTTCTGAGCTGCTTGTGCTCAAGGGGAAGAAATGCTTCATGCTTTGAGTAATCATCTGAATTGTTTCCTTGAAAAATCCTTTACAAACCTACATATCTCTACCCAAACAGTGGTAAAGAGTGGGACATGGAAGAGAAGAAAAAATGAAGTCAAGAGAGAAGACAGCTTTACTAGATAAACACAAGAAGATGATGCATAGATATTTTGTCTCAAGACATTTGTGGACATTTGAGAAGGATGCATCACCTGGGAACTGTGTCTTTTTCTGCAGTTATTTCCCATGTGTTTTTCTCCAACATTTATAAAAATTCAAATTCAATTTAGAATAATAGCACAGTCATTATCTAACTGGTTATACTTAACTTTGGTAGAGGCAAGGTTACTGAAAGGAAGTATTTTTCTTTCCTGTATCAGCCTCATTTTTTGTTGACAATTGAGTGACTCCTTTTTGGTTTTATGAGCGTATTTGCCCTTTAATTCACATTTCTAATTTTCCAAAGGCAGTTAGGAATGGCTGGATAAAATTTACATCAGTATCAGGCTATTATTATGTAATTAGCAACATTATGTCAAAGAACACACAGCCATGGGAAAACGGGGTATGCTGGGTAAAGAAAGTCTAAGGCCCAGTGTTAAACATACACAGTATATTTACTGAAATGGAGGAAAGAAACACTAAGTTATTTACAAAATCTGGAAAGATCTGCAGCCTGCTATTACAGTAGGCAATGTTCAGCAGGCTTAATAAAAACATGTGCCCTTCAGACTGCTCTCAGTTTGTCCTATCATGTCTTTTTCCATCTTCTTCCTTATAACATTTTCTATGCCTTGTAAACTGATAGGAATTCATTTCTCAATGGCCATACACAGAGGTTAATAAGCTCCCAGCAGCAGCTGACTTGGCACTAGAGGAGAAATACTCCATGCTACACCCAGTTCAGAAATGTTACCTTCATATCCCCTTCCCTGTTTTGGGAAACTGTAAGTCTTTTTCCACTTCAGTTCTTCTGGATATAGACTGGCAGTGTGGTAAGTCTTTCTTCTTGTCCTGTGCCTGAGAGGCTGTTCATTGTGAAAATTGCAAGTCAATGTGATGTGAAAATGAGTCAGCTAGAGACATGAGGTAGGTGTGCCAACATCCTTCCTTATGTCAAACCACAAAACAGGGCTTTCAGTGTTAAAAATCATAATTCATTAGGTCACAGGGTAGGAACAAGGTAACCATTACCATAGAGAAAAGGAAAATTTCTGGGGAACACAGCTTAAACTGTTTGAAAACAAATCTCTCCCCTATCCACTGTGCCCATCCTTCCTTCTGACCTTGCTCTCCGTCCTGTAGTTTTCACAGTGGATTGCAGCAGACTGCCTCTGACCATCTCTGAAAGTTTCCTTTCTGTCACCTCTGTGTGCTCTCTGCTTTCTCGCCGATTCGCACGCCAGCTGCAGGCTCCCTGCCTGCTCCACCCTGCACTTGCCAAAGGTTGTCCAGCAAAGCCTCTAAACTGACTCTCAGAGATAACACCATCTCTGTCTCCCTTCAGAGGGTGCAAAATCCAGGACAAAACAAAGCAGCAGCTTTTGACCTTGCTGTCCAGCACAGCCTTTCAGAAAAACACACTGCTCATGGAAACTGTGAACAAACAAGTAACTCAGGCTGTTTAACATGTCACCATGACACGGTGGTGAGCGGTAGGAAAGGCTAAAAGAATTTAAGGGATTATTGGGGGACAAGCAACTAATCCTATGTGTATTTCACTCACATTTCTTACATCCTAAAATGTCATTCACTTGTGCAGTCATGAAGAAGAGAACTTGCTTGTTTAAGAGGAACAGATCAGTAAGGTACTGAGGATTTCTATTCCTCAGAAGGATTCCTTCTAAGGTGATAAAAGATCATAGTTATCTATGCTGGCACAAACAGCAAGGTGTCTCTGCCTTGTAATATTAGAGCCGAAATATGACACTTTCTGTGCCTTAAATTCAATTTTTTTTTTTTTTTTTTTTTTTTAATCCTTGGAAGACACGTACAAATTCCACTATAAAATAAATGGAGTTTTGCACCAAGTGTTGAGAATGTTAGAGGTTAAAAATATTCTCTACCTCCTGCCTCATCTATGCCCTGCCATCTCTATATATTTTCATACATATGCAAGTTTATGCTGTAAAATGTTCATAGCAAGAGTTTGCTATAAAAAATTCCTATGCATTATACCTGATAAACTGCTAAAATAAAATGGAATTTTTAAAAGCTGTGAAATATACCTTAGACACTATGTGATGCTGCACTAGGAAATGTACCTTACAGGAAACTATGAAACCTGTAACCTAAAGCATGGCACCAATCAATCCATGAGAAAAACTAATATGCATGATGCCCAGGTTTCATGTACTCAGTGAGCACATACACATGATAAGGCTTTTTATCATTTGAATGTGCTGTACCAGAAGGGAAAGTATAAAAAGTACACTGTCACCAATTTAGAACGAGGTCTGTAGAAGTCTGCTGCAAAGGAAGCCAACCATAAATGGGGAAAAGGAGATGTCTAAATAGCAAGACATTTCTAGAAAAAGAAACAACCAAACAAACAAAAAACCCCCACCTGGACAGATGAAGTCAATTGATATAGATTCAATGCTTTATTCCCCAGCAGTTTTTTAAACTATAATCCTTAAAAGATTTAAAGACAGTAAATAATGTAAAAAGTCTTCAGTTTATGTCTTTTTATTTTCCTATTCCTTGCAATTAAATTCAATAATATGAGCAATGTTGATGGATTTTTTCCACGTTTTCCCTTTTCCCAGTTCCTCAGTTTCTTAAAACTCTGAAGTCATGAAAGCACTAAAAAAAAATTAAACCCTGAAATTTTTCTAGCCAGCCACTCTTCCAACACTCATTTGCTAATATTAAATATTTCTTCTTTCACCATTCTGAAGCTTTCATAGGCCTAAAGTTGCAAATACAAAAATAAACCCTAACAGAATTATCATTCAGTGCATTGAACCAAATGGCTAAAATAGGGTAGAAGTAGAAAGAACAACTAAGGAAAACATATTAAAAGTAAAATCGATTTCCAAATTAGTAACTTTTGAAAATTATGTATACATACATTTTTTGCTTGTGTCTTTTCTTCTAGTTTGATCTTTTCAGTGCTGAAAGAAACACAATTCACCATTTATTTATGTTTTTGGCTTTGTGCAAATGTTTCTCTGCTTTTCAATGAATTCTACTCACAACATGTAAACATCTGTGACAAAGACCACCCCCCTGCAGTGGTACAGGATGCATTGCTAAGCAACATTTTTTTTTTTTAGTTTGCTTTGGTTTTGTCCTTTTGTTCTCTCTTGGAGTTCTTTTAGTCTCTTGCTGTCTTACTGTGCAAAGGCAGAGGGAAGTTCTACCAGGGCCCCTCTCTGCAAATAATATGCTATGTAAAGAATTCAGATTTCAGAGAGCCCATGCAGAAGATCATGACATTTTTCAACTGACTTTGAATCTGATGTTCTGAAACAGAATCCCACTGGCATGTGGGAATATATACCTGGGATATTTCCACTCTAGATTTCCATTACTCTCTGAGTGGATGGGTCTGCTGAGAGCTCAACTTGAGAGCAGAAAATTACCTTTTCCACTTTTTCCCTTCTTCACTTTTTGTTTTAATTTGTAAAAGAAATTTGAATATATAGACTAGACGGGAATCACAGAGAACTCCAGCAAAGTCCTTAACTAGGAGATGAACAGTGGCATCTTGGAGACATGCTAGAGTGTGCTGCTGCCTTTGACCTACTGTTGAGACAGGCTCAACTTGTCTGAGCCTCACATAACTAAAAATATGCAGGAAAAAAAAAAAAAAACCAACACAAAAGAGTTCCTTGTATTGATGGAAATCAAGCACAAGCCTGAAAGTCGAAATGTAAATCTCCATAGTTAAAATGTTTTTAAAATTATTAATGTATATATATGCTGCAAAATTGGCAACATGAAGAGCAGGAATGCAAGCACTCTCATGTTCATAGATAGATCTGTGGTTGTGCAAAATCTTTCTAATAGTGCATACTTTGCCAAAAGCTAGAAATACAATATCAAACTTGGGCCTTTTCCTTAGAGGAAAAAAAAATTTAAAATTTGATTTTTTTTTTTTAAACAGGTACAAGCTGCTTTAAACACTGTCATTTGAGAATATGAAGCTTTTCATGCTGTCAAACCATAAGATGTCTTCCTGCCTCACTTTTATTGTGGCCTGCATTTCGGTTAATGCTGGTGTTAGGGGTGGCATAGCAGTGGTCTCAAATGGGCTTGCAGCTGACCAGCAGCTGTCAGAAATGGTAAGTTTCCAGATGTTTATGACATAATTCATCTCTACAGACAAAGGAATCTTATGTTGGTATGAGTCTGGCAGCTGCAAGGCAACCTTGACATAAATTTTCAGCAAACATATTCCTGCCATTGCAAGATGTGCTATCCTATCAATTCAGTGTGATTATCTAGTCCAATACTGGGAATCCACATTTAATAGACGGTTCCAGCAGCAATCCTCTGACACCATCAGCTAAAGCTTGTTCTCACTATCTTCTTTATCCTCATCTATATTGCTGTCTATAAGAGAGCTTCCCAGTTCCATGAATTGGTATGTAAGGGCAGGTATTTGCTTCATAAACTCCTGCTGCTTCTCAGCTGCTTGTCAGTGCAGTGGAGGATTTTCAATATGGCATGTAATTAACTATTACTGAAAAAGTAAAAACTAAGTGTAGCAGGTAAAAATGTGATTTGTCAGGGTTGTTCCTTCATACAGTTTTTAAATTGCACCATGTCTCTCCCAAAAAATGAATTCATGAATGACTGAAGTATTTTTACCAGTGAACTATACTTGTGGAAATGGAAATTCCTGGCTTCCCTCCAGAAAAATAAACACTCTATGAACAGAAACAACACCTTAACATTTCATATAACAGGGCAGTAGCACAGATGATTACAGGACACTTAGCATGCTGGTAATTCATGGACATTCCTACCCACTTTAACTAAAATACTCATTTGTAGTGAACAAACAAAAATAATTTTGTGCAAAAGTTGCATTTTGGAAAGTAGTAGCAGCAAGAATTTTACTTTGAGATATCACACTTGGAGCAATTGTATTTGTGTGATGTATTCCACTGAGCACAGCACCCTTTTTACCAAGCACTGAAGGTATTTGGTGTTGAGAGCTTGAGACAATCTGGCAGTGCCTCACTCCCTAAAGGCAATAGAGGTCAAGGCACTAGGTCACTGACAACTTGACAACTGTGCAACTTCACTCACACTGTCAAATAATAGCATGTATAAAATGTAAATATTCCCATCAGTCCAGCAATTGAGCATAAAAGTATTGTTGTATAACCACTAAAAAATCCTAGTTTAATTCTAAAAAAACTTACACAGATGCTGCTTTCTTTCTCTTTTTTTTTTTTTTTTTTTTTTTTTTTTTTTTTTTTTTTTTTTTTTTTTTTTTTTTTTTTTTTTTTTTTTTTTTTTCCTAATTCATATACGTTTTTCTTGGTATTACCTTTGTATCTTGCTTCAGTCTTGGCCTATGTGACTATAGTCCTTTCTTGTCAGAATACTCCTACCTCTTTTGCTACCTAGTACTTCTTAAATGTGTATCATTTCTACAGCTAAATTGCATAAAGCATTCCTTTACTACCAAAAAGAATAAGTAGTATCTACTGCAAGAGATCACATTTTCCTATTTAATGCTCCTATAGACTGCTTCCATTTCCCCAGCTATCTCAAGATAGGAAGCCCAGCTGTTTGCTTTTTTCACTTCTTTCATTAGACTTCACACTTTACCTCCAGAATCCCTGCTAGAGCAACTGCCTTCCTACACTAAAGCCCTCTGGAGATGTATAAACATTAGTGAGCATGTTAGAAGCACTAATGTGCAGAAACTTACCCTCTGCTGCATATGTGGCCTCTCGAGCTCTATGCAGGAGTGCTCTGTCTGAAAATAAAAAAAAAAAATTAAAAAAAAAAAAAAAAAAAAAAAAAAGAGTGGATGAAATAAGAAGGGTTTTGTGCAACTGCAGGAACACTTTTTATTTCCATCCTTATAAATGCATTTACCAAGCAAGCACCCAAATCCACTGGAGTGGTAATAGATGAGGCATCTATCCGTGCAATGTTGTGGTCTCTGTCTCCTCAGAAAGAACATGATATGCACTCATCTGCTCTACCTTTGTCTTCCATCAGCTCTGTGGTCTCCTCCTTACCTGAGAAAGAAAGGTCTTTTTATTGCATGAATAGGTTTGAAACAGTATTTTTAATTATTTTACCAATACTACTGTTACTTGATCACAAGGAAATTATGACCCTATTGTCCTTTTCATAAAACTTTATGAGAGTCGCTAGAATAGGAAAAGCATCATCGGATAGGTATCTTCCTTAGCTTCATTCCTGCAAATATTTGCAACTTTATTTGTCAGACAACAATGCACTGGATGAAGCATATTTTTCATTAATTGTAATACAAACAGTACTCCTATAATATGCACCCAAATGAATATAAGCTTACTTTGGATGTAAGTGATGTCAACGTTCAAAATGGAATGGCTACTCCAAAAATAACAGCATTATAAAAGTAAAATTGCCTTTTTAGCCAGTATTGTCCTATCAAAGATTTTATCTAAGTAGTTAACTTGGCAGCTTTAAGAAAACTGTGTTGAAATTAATTTACATCTTGTGTCTTGCTTGATTTTATTTCATACCACAATTTTTAATTCATTTAATTAACAGTATAGCCTCATTAAGCAATGATACATTTTTAAATGCAGATCATTTGTAAAACAGATGTTGAGTTACATCTTAATGCACCTCTTACATTCACGTTCTATACAAATTTCACTGTTGCCTGACCCATGACTGAAATTAGACATAGTCTTAGATATTTAAATTCTTGCAAAATAATATGAAACTCTGTCAAAGAGAAGTGGAATAGATCCTTCTTTGGCAAATCAGGGAGAGCAGAAAACTGCAGAATGTGAAGATCTTTAGGGTCTAGACAGAAAAAAAATCCTACTACTTCAGTTAAGACACTTAACAATTTTCCAAGCACTTTGTTATTTATATATAGGTATTTCATGGTTGGTTAGTTAATCTTGGTTTGTGGTTTGCTTGTTTTTAATAAAAAAGGTCTGATAAATTGTTTTGTCTGTAAAATGGCAGAACTAAATTATTAAGAAAAGGGACTGAGTACTGTATAACTCATCACCTTTTGGTGAAATGGGGTTTTGTTAGTTGTTGCCTCTCACTGCATCTAAGGTGGGAGATGGAAATCTAGTAATGTCAGGTTGTGAATATAAGATGACACTCACAATGTGCCTCTCTTTTACAGCTTTTCACAGATATTGTTTCCTACCACAGGGTCCAAACAATTATTTGATGAATTAAGAATTATTATTTTTGGCGTCTAGTTAGGTCTTAAAAATACTTACTATAAATTTCTTAATGTAATTTCAGTTGCATTATAAGAAGTACAAGTAACTAAAGGTAACTATTTAAACACGCACTTTCCAAAACGACATGATACACAGGCTATTTCCTGATTTTCTGTTACGGAAATTTGACATAATATTTTGTCACCCTAACAGAACCAAAACCCGGGTTTCACACTATTAGTGGATGCTAGCCTAATTTTTTTATTTATTTTTTTTTTTTTTTAATGCCTGTGATGAAATGAACAGCCTTAAGGCATCCAAGCATTCCGTTGTGAGAGCTGTCCCAAAAGCAGAATGCATTCAGCGGTACTTGAAGAAGCAAATGAAACAGAGGATTACTCCAGCAGCTGTCCAGCCCCACGCTCCGTCTCCCGCGGCTCGGCCGAGGCGCTGCCCGGGAGAGCCGGGCCGCGGCTGCCCTGCAGTACCGGCCAGCAGCCTCTAGATGCCGCTGTTTACTGCGAGGAAAGCGCCGCGCTCCGAGGGAAACGCGCCTGACGGGAATTGCGGGAGCCTAAACCCGCGCTCCCGACCTCAGCAGACCAGGTTTCAGCACTTCCAGGGAAAGTGAGCAGAGCTTCTATATTCATCTGTAAAACTGACACCCAGCCCCCCCCAAAAAAACCCAACAACAAAACAAAAAAAAACCAAAATCGCACCAAAAACAACCCACCCCCCCACACGCACACAGACAAAACCAAAAAGCTCCAAACTTGTATTTTTTCCTTCATCAAATAGGATTGCTCTCTGAAATACAGTTAATATAGCTTTCGTTGGATCCTAAGCCATAAAATGTACCATAGGAATGCCTTCCTAATTACAGAAACGCCTTCTTACATACACACATACTTAATAATTCTAGATGTCTTTGTTGAAAAAAAATGACACTGTATAAATATTAATCCTTTTTTCCCCAACTATTCTTTGTTCCATGATCTACATTAATCGTAGCGCAGTAAATTTGAGATCATTAGATCAGTTACTGCTATTTAGATGTAAATGTCTTCAAGGAAGATTAATTACGCTCTAATTCTGATTTTTTTTTTAATCGGGATAATGAAGACATTCTCTGACACTTCTATGGTAATTAAAAAAAAAAAAAAAACAAAAAAAAAAAACCCTCGTAAATCAACACAACCCCCACAAACACAAAAAACAACCCAATCAGAAACTCCCCTTGTGCCTCCACAGAACACAGTTCACAGCTAATAAAATTTTGGAAAGTGTATGGGTAATTTTTATGGCATTTAATCTAGTAAATGAGGTTAGGTGAAGCTCCAGGAGGCCATTTAGTAGTTGAAATGTTCCTGTTCAAGTTGCATATCCCTCACAGGAACACCTTGGTTCTCTCTAGAACACATGGGAAGAATGCAGAATTCCAGAGTGCTATCTTTCAGAAATTAAAGATAAAACATTCCTTTAAACCAGTCAGAGAAGAAGAAACTCTGATGAGTATGGTGATCTATCCACAAGCACATGGAGAGCATGTACTCATACATGTAACTTTTCAGTTTGCACCTCCTAACAGATTCTCTCAAAGAAGGAGAGACCTGTTTAGGCAACTGAAAGCAACTGTTACTAGGAATGCTTTTGAATTACCTGCTATGGCCCTCTTAGAAGTGGAAAACGAGCCACCAGGAGCACTTGAATCACAGGCTAGAAATTCATGACAGTTCTCTGAGGAAGCAGGAGAGCTGAGAGGCTTTTTTATTCTTTATCTTATGTGACTCAAGCTTGCATCACTCTTCCATGCATCACCTGCAGCTCATTGATTACATGGGGAAGGTCAGGTTTACTGACACTATGAAGGATTTTCTTGAATGAAAGTTTCATGCAAGAGATGTACACAGCTCATGGAGTAAAGAATGCATGCGAAGACTCACTCCAGTCTTGTCCACTATACCTGGGAATCAGCAGGCACACACATACGAACACACACACAACTTGCCACAGTGGGACTTAATCATATTATCAAAGTGAACTGCATCATCAGGAGACATGGCTAAGGTGTTCTTCCAGGAGTTAGGAGTTGTGATTTTGAATCTATGAAGACAAAAACTTGGGCTAAAGGAATACTAAAACCATTTAAATACAAATTTCATGGTTGTGCTTAAAAACAGAGTAAAACAAAATGCTCCATGTTTTACACTAAGCTTGATTTTGTAAGCATGCTCTGGTTTATGCAGTGAGAAGAGGAAAAGGATCTTATTTGTAGATCCTGAAACGGCTTGACATGTGCATTGCTTAGACAGGCCAAGACTACGAGGCTTTTGGACAGCCACAAAAGCACAAGTGCAGCTTCTCAGAACTACTTAAGTTGAAGCAAGCTGTGGAAAACTTTCCTTCAGTTTGATGACATACAAGGTAAGACTTTTAGGATTGCATTGTGAGATGCATGCCTAGGTAGTGTCCATAACTTACTTGAAACAGCTGAGATATTTTTTGGCCTGTTTTTGAGGCTTTAGGATTTTTTTAACCACATAGAGGTTTTCCAATGTTATGCAAGATCTACTGCACATCAGAACAAGCAGCATCAGTGTTAAAAAGAATAGAATTTGTGACCGCATGCTTTAAGTCGGAGCTCCTTTAGGCTAAGTGGGAACACAGACATAATCATTTGTAATCCTAACTGAAAGAATGCAATTAAAGAAAGAATTATGAAAATGAGCCTCCTGTCTCTATTTAGTGGGGAGGAGCTATATTTTCAATATTACCTCCTATTAATACTATTAAAACATGCATTTCCTGATCTTAAAATGAGTGTCTTATGCCTTAAAGCCCATGTTCAGGCACAGCAGAAGTCTGCTTCATGACCAATTTTTTCATTTCCACTTTTGGGAAAACTGAAACATACAGATTTCTGCAAGAGAACCAGTTACATTCAACTTCTGGAGGCTGATTGAAAGCTTATATCTACTAATAAAAAAAATACAGATTACTCATTAGCCATAGATGTGTCAATGCCAAAGAATCCAAGCATTGTAAAAAGCCTTTAACTTACAGTATCTTACTTAACATTAAATGTTTCAAAGCAACAGATGGGTCTGGCTGAGGAATACCTGCATTGCTGTTCCACAGAGAAAGGGTAGGGCACTACAAGAACTACTACAGAACAAAGCGGAGTGACAAAAAAAAACTTTTGTCAACAGAATGGGAGATTTTCACTCATGTTCACAGACTTAGATCCAAGATCAAATACTTAATGGGCAAGAAAACTAAAAGCTCACAATTCTGTTAGTTCTCTTGTAGTAGTGTACGTGTGTACAGAGGAAGATTATTGCTATACCATCTTTACAGTGCATGCATCTTTAGGGCTAGTAGATGGTCTCTTTGTTCACTGAAAGTCAATCATGTTAATAAGAATTTCATAGTTTTTCAATTTGTGTTTTTTAATTATTTCTGTCAGTAATGAAAAGCTTATTATTGTGCTGAATACAACTGGCTGTCTCACTGTGTATCCTGAAGTCCTCTGGCATACATGCTGTTAGGACACATTTCTGTAGGACTCCCTATACTTCTCAATCAAGAATCAACAATCAAGAATCAAAAAACAACAGGAATGTAAACCAAGCAGCAGGTTCTGAAGCACACCTTCTTGAAATAATGTTTAGTGTACCAAGTTAAACAAAAAAAAAAAAAGTATTGAATTTCACAGAAGTATTGTGTGATGACAGCACTGAAGCAGTGGGGGAGAAAAAGGCTTTATAATTACTACTCCACAATGGTATGGTACAAGCATATGGAAGGTGGATCTGGTCTTACAATGACTGACATAGTTTGTTATGCCTTGAAGTAAAAGACCTCACAATTACAGAAACGAGATAAATGTATCATTTTTGTATTACACTTTCATGTGTTTTTCCTCTGGCATCAGGTACATTTAACCTGACCTTTCAGTCCAAGAAAATCTGTAGGTTTCTTTAGCTGTTGCCCAGGTTTACTGTCTTCAGTGACAAATAGTTATATAGATATATTCTATAGAGAAGAAGAATGTCAAAAGAGGACTGTGAATAAACTCAACACTGTTTTCAAAATATTGTCTCTTGGAAACAAGTATCCTCTCCTCATCACGGGCCTGGGGTTTGCAAGCACAGACATAAGTGAATCAGACAGAAGGCCTTCAGTCTATCCAAGCTTTAAAAAGATAAAGGGGAAAGACGGAGATATGAAAGGGAATCTAAGAACTGATCCCTGTAAATCCATCTGAAAATAACAACTTTCTGGCCTATGTCAGAACAAACTTTATCAGGGAAAAAACTGTGGCACTTCCAAGCTATTCCTGATATTGTATTTTTCAGATTATAAAGTGTCCTCCCTTTGAGAGGGGATTTTCCTTGCTCACACAACCTGAGTCTGCCCAAGCCCATTGCAGGAATCAGGGTGCCTTGCTAGGCTTTGCTGTAGATCACTGAGGAACCCTCCTGCCTCTGTTAGGACGAAAAGCAATCTCATCTACCTGTCTAGACAAGGCTTTGCGCTGGTCTGATCCCTTTCTTTGGTGCTACTTGCGACACCAAGAAATTTGACAAGGAAAGCAATTATTGATCAGTCTGAAGTGTGTTTTGCAGTGATAATTGTCTAAGCATGACTGAGTGATGCCCCTATAGATAGGTGCTTACTTATTTCCTGATGTATGTCATCCTCAGAGCGACAGTAACATTGATAAGAGAGAGGACAAAATTACTAACTTTGATGAAGTTCGTGTTGAAACATCTGCTGCTTGTCAACATGGGAGGCAGAAGCAGTAATTTATTAGTAATAAAAAAGGAAAACCCATGAAACTCTGACTTATTTTTCCCCTGAACTATTTTCTAAGAATGCTCAATAAGTGTCCCATAAAGGGAAAATACTGCTCCATTACCTGTATATTTTTACTTTGCATACATTATGACTTACAACTTACATGATAACACATTATTTACTTCAAGACTTTGATTAACTTCTGCCTATTAAGAAACCTGGACAATAAAGTCACTAAATGGAACAGTGAAAATCTATGAGAACTCATATTGTGGTCATTTAGATATTTTCTCTTGCCTAGAATCTAAATATTTTTTAGGATATTGAACAGAATGTAAGTGACAGCAAAAATTCTCTGAATACATACCAAACACAGACCTGTAATTTTCCCCCATTGTTTTCATGAGAGTAATTTCATTTGGATTAATCCTTTCTTTCAGGCTCAGCTCTGCATGAGCACTCTGCAGAATTTTGGCTTCCATATAAAGAGGAATTCAGAGAGGAACTGGCCTCCAGAAAGCCAAAATTACATCAAAGTGCTTCCCCAGAACATGGTGGCATGTACAGAGATGGGGTACTGCTGCCCATAGAAGGAGGGCATACACCTTCTCTTTTAGAGCTTTTGAGCCCCAAAGAACAAAGGGTCTTTGAAAATCAGAGCCATGCCACTGGGGCACAGAAAAGGGATGTGGTTCAGGAATCTTCCCTTCAGTGCATATGCATGGCAAATAGATGGGCGTCATCTGCTCAATGAAAGGGTGTAGCTCTTCCAATATTTCTACCACCAGGACACTAAACATACAACTCCCAAGACATAAAACCTCAAAAACAGAGATGCCTTGGTTTAACTGGAATGTTAAGAAATGCAGAAGTGTTAGAAATAAGAAGCAGTGATCATAACAGCATGATGCTTTTAAACAGAAATTAGTCATCTGTCTGCCTGCCTTTGTAATTTAAAGAATAAAGCTATGTCTCCGTCAAACAAGTATTTCTTTTTTCCCCCAGAGGACGTAGGGTTTAATCAAGCTTTACTACCTTAGTAACCTTTTGTAAATGATGAGGCATGACTGACAGAAGAGTAGGACTGAAAAAAGAAGATACTTAGGTTCAAATCCGGATGTAAAGATGTCAATCTCACTAATGCAAGTTAGTGTGAGTATATATATTGATTTAAATGAGCATTTTCTATTTTCTGTGCAAGCAAGGAGCAGGTCATAAGTTGAAAGCAGAAAAACAAAGTAAATGCCTATTTTGGTAAATCATGACAATGTCTGAAGGAGGTCTCATTCCACATTTTGGGTCTCATTCTGATCATGTCAACATTGCACAGGATAACTCCATCTATCAGATCTACATTAGTATTATGATGGAAATGAAAATGCTTCAGTAAAACTTTCTTCAGATTTTTTTTTTTTTTTGTCTGAAAGCCTTTAGACTTCCTTTCTTTTCCCTTCTACTCTTTTTAAACAATAAATCATCAATAAGACATCAGATTATTTGCAGGTTCTGAAATATTTTTGCCTTACACAAAAGCACATTGGTTAGAATCTGCTTCTGTGTTCTGTTTCATCAGGTACCTCCATCATAAAAAATGACATGAGTGTAGCAATGAATTAATTTTTTTCTTCTTTTTTGTGCCACATGAAATTACATCTAAGTGGTCCAACAATTGCATTTTAAGCAGCACTTACTACTCTCTTTTACTTATACCCAAATGGATTTTTTATTATTACAGTAAATAGACACTAAAGTTCTGTGAGGGAGGAAAAAGCCCCCCACACTTTCAAGCGAACAATTCAACTCTGCATGTTAATCTATACCTTTAAATAAACAGCAATAATTAATAGGAATTGGGCACCTTGTTGTATTGTACAGTGACAGGGATTAAACACTGGCACTGCAAAATGCCAGCTTTCAGCTTGTGCACTTCTAGACCCTTCAGAGCCATGAACTGACATTTGCAATCTTTGTCATTCAAAAAAAAATGGCAAATACAGTTAAATTTAGTTCTGCCATTCAAATGGAATGAAGGTCATCACCTGCCCCTTTTGTGATTTGATTATCCAGGGACTTGAGTTTATTTTCCTGAAGAAAGACACATTTAAAGGTCCCAATTCTGCAACTCTTGCCCCATCTCAGCAGCTTAACTGGCTTAAATTATTAATCATTAACTGACTTAGCTACTACTGCTCATTTAAGAGTACAGATTATTATGTAGTCGTGAACTGATCACTTAAGCATCTTTCCTTTCCTAGAGCTCTCATAACCATTCTGGCAAAAACCATTAATTACATTTTGAAATTGCAAAAATGAGGATATTAAATAAATAGAATTTATAATTCAATCACCTAGCTTTTTCAAATGCTATTGTTACATATGGTTTACATTACCCAAAACACTTGTATTGACTTCATTCAATCAAGACTACAGGTCCAATCCTTCTACCCAAGGAGACGAGGCAACTCTGAAACAAGCCCCTGAATTACAAACCATTAGGTGTACAAAGTCTGGACCAAAGCATCATGCTTGCAAGGAGGAACGTGCTTGTAAGGATAGAAGAAAACACAGACTCCACAATCCTCTCCATATGCTGCTCCTGACTCTGTGGCATTCCTCTCCTGTATTCAGAGATGCCCTGAAGTTTTGGGGGGTTAGGAGTGCAGCAGATTATAGGCAACACTTTTTGGCCCAGTGCTTCTTGTACGAAGTGGGTTTCCTGAGGTTACTGTGAGACTGAATTGTGGCAGCAGCCAAAATCAAGGATGCAGCAATGTCAATGTTGGTCAGAGCAGAGCGAATCTCTGCCCTGTGGAGATGGACTGTTTCATGGACTAAAAACTATCTGTAACAGGGAGAGTCTTCACTTCTTTACCTGCCACACTGAACTCCTAATCTCCTTCCAGGGACAACCACATCAGAAACACCCTGAGAGACCTCAGCAAAGCTGGCAATACAGCCTTGAATGCTTCCTACCACAGATGGGATCAAGGCTATATTTCCTAATGACTTAAGCAACATTCAGAAACAAGACCTCTGGGGATAATATTAAGGATTGCTCAATAGTTAGCACATAACCTGCTATCCGAACACACAAGCAAATTTTTATAATGCATTTTTGCACTTTGCTGCACTGAAGGGAACATCCTATAGGTGCACCATAGGTCAGGTTCCAGTGTTGCAGTGCTCTGCCATGAAATAAGAAAGCTCATTCATTAGCATATGAATCAGCTCTCCACAGAAAGTGGTAGAACTGCAGGAGAGGAAAAGCCATTTTGCTTTAATAATAACAGCCTGTAAGAGGCAATCCCAGGTACAAAATGATCAAGTGACCAGAGCCAGTTCAGTGAAGAATGATAGCATTTTATGCTCAACACTTCAAGATTAAAGTCTTTAGTTAGCTAAGCATAATGTGAATCAGTTTCATGTATAATGCATTGTGTGAGCCTGTAGCCACTGTGATACAATATAAGCAATTCCATTTAGTGCAATTTGACTATAGCTGGTAGAGAATAATTGGAGTCAGTTTCTAGCATGCTAGAATTTGAGTCAAATATGATATGGAAAAGAATTTGATACATAATAATATGGAGGCGAAGATAACAAGCAATGATGTGGATGAATAGTTAGTACATTATAATACAGAAGTCATTTTAATAGGTTGTTCTGTGATTACAAATCCAGTGTTCTTATATATAGACAAAAGGCTAATGCATAATGGTAAAGAAAGGCAACTATTAAGAAACAGTACAAATAATGGCACCACAGCTGTATTTGAGGGGAACATGACACCAATACTACAGTTTTCTCAAATATAAGAGCAATGGAATGAACATCTACCAGGGGATAAACATGGCTACTCAAGTGAGTACAGGACATGTCTTGTAGTTCCTCACATTGCAGGGGTGGTGTAAATGCTGCACTGGGTGATTCCAACTCCTGCTCAGGAATTCAGTCCCTTCTGTTCTTTTTCTACCATTATTAGAAGCAGTTGTGACAGTTCTAACCCCTTTGGTACTCTGGGTTTCAATTTTACAATCTGGTGTGCAAATACAACAGTTTGAAGACGTGCCTTTTCCATGAGGTTAATAATGTATGATTAGTTAAAGAACTACAGCATTTTAAAGCAAGCATGTAAACATTAACATGACAGATCTACATGTAAACATTGTTGGCTTTCTAAAATTACTTCTGAAAACAGCAAAAATGTGCTATTATTGTGACTTGTGATTGCATTGGGTTTAAGTCCAACAGACACTAGTTCACTGAATTTTTCTCTTCCTAACTTTTCGTGAGTCTAACCCTGTGTACATGAGAAGAGCTCATTTATGAGCATGTGCTAATAGGTTCTGACTACAAGTTTAAGTCATCCCTGAGCAAACAGAAAACTATTCAGCTTAGCAATAAAGTTAAATAATTATTACCAGGCTATGTGATGTGACTACAATGTGACATTGAAATGACTATGGTGTGATTAGAATAAGAATGTTATATGCCTGTGATGGTACTAGAATGCGGCTATAAAACGTCTGTGATGCCATACTGCTGTGATATGACTAGTGTCAGGAAAAATGCGTGCATTATTAATGCATACATAAACATGCCATATTTCAGAAGCAGACTGCATTACACAGAATGCTAGCAGTTCTAATTATCTCCTTTATTAATGGCTGTTCTGCTTTGTATTTTAAAAAAGAACTGAATACTTAATTCATTCATGGAATTCTTTTTCTAAGTGGCTTGGCAGTAAGGTCGCTCCTTCATGTCACTTGCTTGACTTTCAAAGCTGGGGCACTAGCCATCCTTCTTGTATTACATAATGAGCATTTTTCTTAAACTATAATTAGATCCAGTTCCGTTTTCTAACGTTACTTGATGTCATCAAAAACAGGATCAGGTTTTTTTCTGTGTATCACAAGAGTATTTTGGACACAACCACAAAGCACAGCAAAACTTAGTGTGTTTAATCTTTACACATCATGGGATTACAGGATGTGCAATGCTCACATACAGTGTCTGCATCCATATGACTTGCAAGGATATGTGCATTTATCAGTATGTAGCACACAATTCCATGCCATGCAAATTACTGACCTGTGAGAGGTACAAGCAGCTTCCACCATTTAATAGTGCATCCTATGTGCAGACACATAAGGGAGTCTAAGAGCCTGCATCTGAAAATTTAAAATCTTCAAGGCAGAATTCCAATCTTTAGCTCACCAATACTATCCATGGAAAATATGCAAATAAGATAGTACCACATACAGAAAAAGTCAAATGCTGATGCTATCCTTGGTGTGTGTTTTTTGGGGATTTTTTTTTTTTCCCATGCATATATATTTGAAAGGCTTAACCAGAAGCAGCAGCCAGCTTGGCCACGTACCTGGGCATAGTAAATTGGATAGGTTCTACCATACAGCTTGTAAATTCAATCTCAGAAAAGCTAGCAATAAAAGCATAGTCAAATGAAGGATCATTCATGCTTCAGAAAACGTTGAAAAAGGCACTACATATAATGCACTATAGATAATGCACTATAATCATCTTCTTGTCACACTTTTGAGGTCACTCATATTATAATACATAGGCATTTTATTACAGTGTCTTCTAGGCATGTGATGCTTCTTTGTGGCTAGCTGGATAATTTACCTGTGTCATTTATGGGGAAGGCGAAACGATCACTTTTATTATTTATCAAACCACAGCGAGGAGGAATCTTTTCCAGTTCAATGTTTAAGCAGACAAAACCCAAACCAGCAGAGTAGCTCTCTCCCTCCCTCGGCGAGTGTCTCGGCTGACCCTTCGGGAAAGGGAAGGAGAAAGGTGTGCAGGCGTAAATGGGAGCCGAGACAGGGCTGGAGTCAGAGCAGCCTGAATTATAGATGAAAGGGCATGTATTAAATATAAGGCCGAACCGGGCGAAGGCGGGCCGGGGCAGGCGCTTGCCTCCGAACCTGCGCGGCGCCGGCCCCAGGGCCACCGCTCCGCTCCCGGGCCCCA
>WEIU01008090.1:1573-12091 GCA_013389925.1 Aegithalos caudatus | reverse complement strand
CTTCTACCTGCATTATTAGTCTGCAGTATTTATATGTGGCAGCTGCTAATATCATCCTGAAACGAGATCAGTGTCAACAGGGAAAGGCTGCACCTTTTTTCCTCCTCATGTCATCAGAAAATGTATATTTCCCCCCCCCATCTGTAAACATGCTTCCTGCTTCTAAGTTACATTTGGAATTTACAGCCTTCTGTTTTAGACTGTGTTTAAAAACAAATAAAGTTTTAGGTTATTAAACAGAAGGAGAAGTATCCAACATCTGGAGAAGAACCATTGAGCTAAGAGTGTAAGAAACTGTAAGTCCTGTTATTGTCTGATCAGTTAACAGGGATGTGAAGTAGCCAGTGACGACTGCTGCAGCAGCAGCATGTCCGGGTGGTTATTTCCCAGTACGATAGCTATAGAGGGGCACGCAAGGCAGAGCGAGCAGAGAAAAATCTGGTTAGCAAGAGCTAAAAAATACGTATGGAAGCAAACAGCAAATTACATTTGGCAGCTGACATAGCAGTTAGAATCTAGAAGTAGTGCGGGAAGGTATTTTACTTGCACCAAATGACTGGGTGGAGGAGGGTAGAGGGGGAATGCACGTTACAGATTACACGGTGTACCAAGAAATTATTCAGAAAGTACGTGTCGTAACAGTAGCTACCCTTAATCCTGCAAGTAATTATTTTCATTCGTGCTTTGAACAAATACAGCCGATGGGATATTGGTGCATTTGTCCGGAGGGCTTGCTTGTAGAAGGGAGCAGTAGGAAAATGTGCTGCTGGAAGCATGCATTGCAAAAACAAGTAGTAGTTGGAGATTGTGGATTTATCATGCCTAAAAAAACAATAATGCTGTTCTGTGTGGTTGTGTTGACAGTGATGTCTCCAAATAAGAAATGAGATGTAATGCATCCTGCAGCCCATGCATGCCTCCTCTTGCAAATCGCGCATCATTCAACCCTGGAAACCTTTAAGTCCTAAAATCCGTGAAAAGAGAATAAAAACATTATCATGGACCTGAGGGATTTTTACCTGTTGGCCGCTTTGATTGCCTGTTTGAGGCTGGATTCTGCTATAGCTCAAGAACTTATTTACACTATTAGAGAGGAGCTGCCTGAAAACGTGCCCATAGGGAACATACCAAAGGACCTGAACATTTCTCATATCAATGCTGCCACAGGGACCAGTGCCAGCCTTGTCTACAGACTGGTGTCTAAAGCAGGGGATGCGCCTCTGGTCAAAGTGTCCAGTAACACGGGGGAAATCTTTACAACGTCTAACAGAATAGATAGAGAAAAACTGTGTGCTGGAGCTTCCTATGCAGAAGAAAATGAGTGTTTCTTTGAACTTGAAGTGGTAATTCTCCCCAATGACTTTTTTAGGCTGATCAAAATAAAAATCATTGTAAAGGATACTAATGACAATGCACCTATGTTTCCATCCCCTGTCATCAATATCTCCATCCCAGAAAACACTCTGATCAACAGTCGCTTTCCAATCCCATCAGCAACAGATCCTGATACAGGTTTCAATGGTGTGCAGCACTATGAGTTGTTAAACGGGCAGAGTGTCTTTGGATTGGATATTGTAGAAACTCCAGAAGGGGAGAAATGGCCTCAGCTGATTGTGCAGCAGAACTTGGACAGAGAGCAAAAGGACACCTATGTGATGAAAATCAAAGTGGAGGATGGAGGTACCCCCCAGAAATCCAGCACAGCTATCCTGCAAGTCACAGTAAGTGATGTCAATGACAACAGGCCAGTCTTTAAAGAGAGTCAAGTAGAGGTCCATATACCAGAGAATGCCCCTGTAGGCACCTCTGTAATTCAGCTTCATGCTACAGATGCTGATATAGGAAGCAATGCAGAAATCAGATATATTTTTGGTGCCCAAGTTGCCCCTGCAACCAAAAGATTTTTTGCTTTAAACAATACCACAGGGCTGATTACAGTTCAGAAGTCCTTAGATCGAGAAGAGACTGCTATTCACAAAGTGACAGTGCTGGCTAGCGATGGTAGCTCTACACCAGCCCGGGCAACTGTCACCATCAATGTCACTGATGTAAACGATAACCCTCCTAACATAGACCTCAGGTACATAATAAGTCCCATCAATGGCACAGTGTACTTATCTGAGAAAGATCCCATCAATACAAAGATTGCCCTAATTACAGTTTCAGATAAGGACACTGATGTGAATGGCAAAGTGATCTGTTTCATTGAGAGAGAGGTCCCCTTCCACTTGAAAGCAGTTTATGACAACCAGTATTTGTTAGAGACCTCCTCCTTGTTGGACTATGAGGGCACCAAAGAATTCAGCTTTAAAATTGTGGCTTCTGATTCTGGCAAGCCCAGTTTGAACCAGACTGCCCTGGTAAGAGTTAAGTTGGAGGATGAAAATGACAACCCTCCGATTTTCAGCCAGCCTGTAATTGAGCTGTCAGTTTCTGAAAACAACCATCGTGGTCTATACTTAACAACTATTAGTGCCACAGATGAAGACAGTGGGAAAAATGCAGACATTGTTTATCAGCTTGGTCCTAATGCCTCCTTTTTCGATCTGGATCGAAAGACAGGAGTTTTGACAGCCTCCAGAGTTTTTGACAGAGAAGAGCAGGAACGTTTCATTTTCACTGTTACAGCCCGAGACAACGGCACCCCTCCTTTGCAGAGTCAAGCGGCTGTAATTGTTACAGTGTTGGATGAAAATGACAACAGTCCCAAATTTACTCATAATCATTTCCAGTTTTTCGTATCAGAGAACTTACCAAAGTATAGCACGGTGGGGGTGATCACTGTGACCGATGCAGATGCTGGGGAAAATAAAGCAGTGACCCTTTCCATCCTGAACGACAATGAAAACTTTGTGCTGGATCCATACTCTGGAGTTATAAAGTCCAATGTTTCTTTTGATCGAGAACAGCAGAGCTCTTACACCTTCGATGTTAAGGCAGTGGATGGAGGGCAACCTCCTCGCTCTTCTACAGCAAAAGTAACAATAAATGTGATGGATGTTAATGATAACAGTCCTGTTGTCATCTACCCACCTTCTAATACTTCTTTTAAGCTAGTGCCACTCTCAGCAATTCCAGGATCGGTGGTAGCTGAAGTCTTTGCTGTGGATATAGACACTGGCATGAACGCTGAGCTGAAGTACACGATTGTAAGCGGCAATAACAAGGGTTTGTTTCGGATTGATCCAGTGACAGGTAATATCACCCTGGAAGAAAAACCAACTCCTAATGACGTGGGGCTGCATCGCTTAGTTGTCAACATAAGTGATTTGGGTTATCCCAAATCCCTGCATACTCTCGTGCTTGTATTTTTATATGTAAATGATACTGCTGGAAATGCCTCTTATATTTATGACTTGATACGCAGGACTATGGAAACACCTTTGGATCGGAACATAGGGGACAGTAGCCAACCTTACCAGAATGAGGACTATCTCACAATCATGATCGCTATTGTGGCAGGTGCCATGGTTGTCATAGTGGTGATATTTGTCACAGTTCTTGTTCGCTGTCGACATGCATCCAGATTCAAAGCTGCCCAGAGGAGCAAGCAAGGTGCTGAGTGGATGTCTCCCAATCAGGAAAACAAGCAAAACAAGAAAAAGAAAAGGAAGAAAAGGAAATCTCCAAAGAGCTCCCTTTTGAACTTTGTGACCATTGAGGAATCCAAACCTGATGATGCAGTTCATGAACCTATCAACGGGACAATAAGCCTTCCAGCAGAGCTGGAGGAGCAAAGTATAGGAAGATTTGATTGGGGCACAGCACCACCATCAACCTTTAAGCCTAACAGTCCTGATCTTGCCAAGCATTACAAATCTGCCTCTCCTCAGTCTGCTTTTCATCTCAAACCTGACACTCCAGTTTCAGTGAAAAAGCACCATGTGATTCAGGAACTCCCGTTGGACAACACCTTTGTTGGTGGTTGTGACACCCTTTCCAAACGCTCTTCCACTAGTTCAGATCACTTCAGTGCCTCAGAGTGCAGTTCCCAAGGAGGCTTCAAGACAAAGGGCCCCTTACACACCAGACAGGTAAACGAGCACTTTTACTGGTCTATAAGTACTGCATACAAGTGCCCGATCAACCAGTACTAAAAGTGCCACTGTGTTGTGGGTTGTTTTTTTGTTTGTTTCATTCTAATTTGATTCAGTTAACTTTATGGGGGGAACAAAAAAAACCCCAAACCAAACACCAAAAACAAGAACAAACTAAAACCTTGACCTCTTTATCGTTTACCAGGGGCTTAACCGTGTGTTTCCAAAATGCCTCTGATATTTTGGATTTTGAAACATTTTGATTGTTAGAGGACTGTTGTGCCTCCATGCGTGTGCACATTTATGTGCATAAGCAAAACTGAAAAAAAAGCCTTTTTTTTTTTTTTCTCCCCAGTATTTAACTGTCCAATTGTAAAACTTATTGAAGAACTGTTTCCTTAGGTGCTAAATTTCAGTCAGAAATTTGACTGCTTCAACGTTGAAGAGATATGTACATTGTTTCAAATTTCAAAGTGAGTTGGCTTGAATTTCCTTTCCAGTTCAAGTTGATTTGGAACCTTGCTAAGTTAGTGTTACTAAAAGGGTTAATTTTTTTCCCTAACAAGGACAACCAAATTTCCAAGCTATTTCATCAGTGAAGCACGTGGTTATTGGTAGGGTATAACTAAGCCATACGTCAGTCTTCCTCTTGTTTGAGTTCAACATAGTTTTGTTGTAATGAAAATCGGTATCGCATAGACAGTTTGCTGCATATTAAAAAAAAAAAAAGGCCAAAGCATACTTTTGAAAGGAATGCGTTCTCTGAATACATATGAATTATNNTCAAAAAAAAAAAAAAAAAAAAAAAAAAAAAAAAAAAAAAAAAAAAAAAAAAAAAAAAAAAAAAAAAAAAAAAAAAAAAAAAAGAAAAGAAAAAGTCAGTCCATTGTAAATATTTTCTCATCTCAGTAATGCATAAGTGATCTGACATATCTCATTTTAAACTGTGAAACACGCCATATGAAGAAGGATTAGGAGGCTGAGAGACTCATATTTCAACCAAATCCAGCATTAGGCTTTTTTTTTTCTTAGGTCTAATAATTCCTTGCTAATAAAGATTTAAATGCGGTGCTGTCTTAATTTATTTTCCGGGCGCTCGTCTGCGGGCGCCGCGGGAACGCGCGCGCGCNCGCTTCGCCGGGAGCCCGCCTCGGTGCTCCGCCGCCGCGGAGGCTCGGTCGGTGCTGCGAGTCGCATCTGTGCTCCTTGCGGACGCAGCACCCTCCAAGTGGTGGCGGTGGTTTGTCTGAATTTATCAGGGGTATGGATCCTAGGGAACCGAGAGAGACACATTTAGGCTTGTCTTGGCAAAACGGTTTTGACGGTAGCCAAGTTTAGGACAAAGTCGTCCTCTTACTGTTGTGTTAGCCTTATGTGACATGAATGTGCCGTTCCCAGAAGTGTGTCTTGACTTTCGGTGTCTGTAAGGTGTCGCACTGACAAGATGCTAAGAATAAAACAAGCGCTTTGGAGGCAGTTCTGCTAAAGTAACTGCTCTGACACAACTCCTTCTTATGAGACACTGAAAACACCATCGAAGAAGTTCACAAACCCCTAATCTCTAAGTGACTTTAAAGAAGGGATTACTCCCCAAGCCATCTCACAGCACCGTACACACACTGTCAGTGTAAGTGTAAAAAAAAAATAAAGATGTAAATACACAACACCCAAAATTATAGAAGAACTCTGCATAGTCTGTTCTTACTTTTCTGAGGTTTTCTCCTAAGTTTTATTTGCAAAATTCAATCCCCCAAACCACACATTCTTTTTCTGTTCTGAGATTGTTTTAATTTAGGCATAAATTAGGTTTCCAAACTCTATCAGAAAACTCCCCATAGTATCTAGAGGCATCTGGGACACCCAGAATTTTTTACCTGACAGAATGTGTAGGGTCTGCATGGCAAAATTGAACATGAGGGGAAAAAAAACTCCCACACCCATACAAAAGCAACTGGCAGTATCTCCAGAGTTACCTGTGTTTACATAAAATACACTGGTCTCCATTTAATAATATCTGTAATTATAACTATATATGGACCTGATTGAAATTTCACTGAGGTCTTAGTGTATCCTTTTAGAAGTCAGGAGATACTCATGATTTGGCTTGCTCCCTGAAATAGCTGCATTATTAATAATACAAAAATGAAAATATAACTCTTTCTTAGGTAGACAGTTACCTAATCTGAGTTTATATTTTTTTATTCTGTGGGGAATGATATAGTGTCTTTTTTTTTTCTTTTTTTTTTTTAAATTTGTGATAGAGTGTGGCTTTTAAGCAAAGTATTCATATTTAACAATCTTACTGAACAGTAGTGTGTGCTAATGCCACAGCATCTGAAAAATTTTTTTACAAATTCCTTTAGGAAGAGATACTTAGTTCTGTGCCATAGTACTATTTTCTTCAGGTTTAACTAAACATAACTAAATTCTCTGCATCTAATGTTGAGTTAGGTTACATATATATATATATTCAGTAACTTGATGTGTTTTGTAAAGAACATGGGAATTGTTGTGGATGATGTTAAGATAGGGAAAGATGAAATATAGGATAAATATATGTCTAAGAAATACTAGCATCCTCCACCTTTATTTACATTTTCTTTTAGTTCAAGGTAAACACACAGTGTGTCTTGCAGATACATTAATATTAGCAAAGAGCTGAGGCTTAAGTCAGCACTTGGACTTCATTCAAGAAAAATCCCAATACTTTTGATGGGCACGTGGTCCTAGAAATCTGTTAGAACTGGGTCTTAAATCAAAAAGCTTTTACAATTTAAAATATATTGTTCAATAAATTAAAAACAACAACAAAAAAACCCCCCAACAACTTAGGGTTTTGGAGGGTTTTGTGGGGTTTTTTTTGGGTTTTATTTTAGTGGGCAATTTCTGTGCAATCATCAATAAATTTAGTGGAAATTCTGTGTTTTTTACGTGTAACTTTGAATTGTACAGACTGATGTTTCACAAGTACCCATATGAAAACCAAAGCCTCCTTCAAGTGCCTATCTTGCAGTAAACCTGGTGGATGCTCTGAAAAGAGCATTTTTGAATACTTGAACTTGGGATTGTTCTAAATGGTAATTCACATAATTAGAAGTATAGAAAGGATGTTGCACACCACCAGCTTATATAGCTAAGCTTCCAAAATCAGTGTTATGACTCATAACGAATACTGAAATCTGTGCAGGCTTCTCAATCAGTGTTCTTTTCAGTATTTGATTGAACTTTAAAATGCGCTTCAAATTAGTAAGTCATTACTCCAAACAGCCACATAGAAATACAGCAGAAGACGACATGTTGTATTCTTCTATGTGAAAGACCTCTTTTGAAAAGCAAATAAACAGACAAAAACTTCTACTCAATGTCATTAGATTAACAATAGATTAAATTATAATAGAAATTAAGGCCAATTTACTGTGGTTATCCCAATTTTAAATTATGACAACTTCATTTAATCAGATTTAAAGCACAGCAGTGACAAATAACACAGGTTTAAAAATATGTATCAGTATAGGTTATGGGCAAAACCTTCAGTCTTCATTCCTAATCAAAATGCATTAAGCATGAGCTTGACTTTCATTTAAAGTGGTAAAACCGAAACGGATCCTTAAAGTCCGAGTGACTTGAGATGTCTTCAAGAAAAAGTCATAAGCACACTGTAAGCACTTTTCTGAATCAAAATGAAAATTTAGAAATTTTGGAAATGTGCACAGTTCTAGAAGATTCAGGAAAGCTGAATATATGTTAACATTGTCCTTGTATTTCTGTGCTCTAGTGGCAGAAATTAAGGATTTGGGGCTTGAATGACACATTAACTGCATTCCATCCAAAAATGTATTTTTAATCTTATACTCAATAACATAAGCTCTGTGAAGATTGCTTTATTCCTTTCTGAGCCAGTGGACTTCCTGCCTGATCAAGGAACAAGTAACCAGGCTCCTGCTGATCAATGCACATCACTTAAGCTTTATGTGGCAAATCTAATTGATGTTATCTTATTCTGGAGTGTTTAAATTTGTAGGTTTGGCGTTTATGTAAGAGAAAAGAAAAGCTGAAAACATTAATGATTCTTAATTTGATACGCTGAGAGTGGCAATTTCAAGGTGCATAAGTTGATGGAAATCTGCATTGGAACAGCAGTGCAGAGCTTACGTCACCTGCAAATATTAAAATTCTGTAACCATAGCATTCCACAATTCTTCGTGCAGTATTATTTTTAGTGGCCTTGTTTCATCACTTAGTATAAATAAAAAATACATACATTCTTTTGTATGCTTAGTTTGGTTTATGTGTTAGCATGGATATTAGTCTTAGGTGAGGACTAGTCATCTGGAAAAGTGTCTGCATGTAAAATTCAATTGCTTTCTAGTTCTGTATATTTGTATATCTATACTAAAATATTAGAAATGGTGATAATGTACAGTGTATTTTTTCTATTGTTGTATAACTGAAAATAGGTTAACAGATTTCACTGAACTGTCTAAAGAAATTAATCTTTGAGCTGCAACCAAGCACGGAAAATTTCAGCTGAAAAGAATTTTTCAGAAAGTTAAGGGCATGTGAAAACTGGGAGTTATAATGGATATCTGAACATAAACCTAAGCTGTAATGCCATTTTCAATAGTGACGGTAGGTATGCTAAGCTAGAGTAGGGAACATTTTGTGTATGCAGATCAGACAGTAAAAGCTTAGTAATTTTAATTTATCTTTAAATGTTTCCTGTGCAAAAGATTTTTATCAGAATCACTGGAGTCTCATCTGTCCCAAATATCCATAGCCAAAGTTTCCCATATGCTAAGAAATTTGTGCCACACATGTGAGCAAGAACTGGATCTTGAGAGTTTTAGGCTATTGCAATTTTGTGATAATGTTCTTTTGTATATAGGAACAAGGGAGAATCTTTTTAGTTTCCATTTCAGAGTTTCACTTCCATAGAATCTCTTCTTCTAGCACAGCAAAACCATATCAGCCACACTTTATTGACAGCAATTTTATTGTAGCTAGAGGCTTACAGTAAGCTGTTTATTGCTGTTCCCTAACGCAGTTGACAGCAATTGGGGAATTAATTTTCTTGCCCCTGATGTGCTTTCTTGGGTATAAACAACAGATGTTAAAGATATGAAAACTGTGACCCATTTACATTCAGCAACTCTTTATGGGAAAAGTCTACCTGTCTGAATTGCAGGTTTCAAGTCCTGAGCAATTTTGCTCCATCAGTTCTAGAGTTCTTACTTTTGCAGTATTGTTTATCTTGATAGATACTGTCCAAGGATCAGATATGTAATGCCTATGGATAGGTCCTCATCTAGGCAATTTCTGTTCTAGAATAGCTGGGTTCACGTTTCATTTAGTTCAGGAGATGCTGTATCTTCTTACTCTATCATTTAATTACATTGAACATATAGGATTTAACTGACAAAATTGACATAATAGTGTTCTGAACATTCTAACCGAAATTACAGATGCTACCCGAATTTTTGGTATCACTGCTTTCACAGAATATCATGGTGGTTTGTAAAATCCATACTCACAAGTTTCCTCAGTTGCTATTCAAGTACAGCCATGTTGCATACATTCTGTAACGTCTGTGTCTTCGCTGAAGAAAAAAATGTACATGGAATCATGTATTATTTTTTCCTTCTTTTATTTCTTTGGCTTTCCAGCCTATGGCACAATGTACGTAAAATGATTTATCCTCATACACTGATGTGGGCACTTAATCAGTTTATTTCTGGTTTACATGAGATAATATTCCATTGAGTAGAAAGATTTACTAGACTCTAGATAAGAGATGAATGGATGCCATCATATTTTACTGAAGTGTGGGGGGAGGAGAACATCTTTTGTTTATTTCTGTCTTTTAGAAAGACATTTGCTACATAAGGGGCTTTAGCATCTTACCTAACTGAGATTTTAAGTGCTAGTCTAGACACAAAATGCATGTTAACTGTTCCCTTATAATTAAAACACCATACAAAAAAGTTCCTCCTAATGGAGTTGCAGTAATTTTCTTGTAATGGATTATTTTCTAGTGAGCTGTAAACTCTCTCTTGCAGCAGAAATAGCTGTTTCTGGCAGAGGACACCTTAAATTGACATTGCTACTTGTTCATTGGTTGTGAAATTATGAAAACTTCAAATAAATTTAAAAAAAAATTGTTTGGAACAGCAGTGTTGTAGCCATACAAACTCCTGTGTATATTATTCCTGGGACCACTGGGTTTCAGGAGAACATAAAGGCCACTACAATTTTGGTACAAAATTCATGTTGATTTTTCTAAAAGTATCTGGGCTTTCAAATCTTGGAATGATTTGGCCTTCATTCCCAATTTAATTTTAGGGTTATGTGTATATTGTGAATTTTATGTGATAATGCAGAGGAAAGTAGTTAAAAATCTGATTTGTAGTCATACTGAGGTGTCTAAATTGTACCATTCTCAAAAGTTACCCATTCTTTCCTTCTTTCTTCTTTTGCAGCAAGT
>WEIU01008089.1:9929-28813 GCA_013389925.1 Aegithalos caudatus | reverse complement strand
TGATTCCTGGCCAAATCCTATTACTTGGAAATATAAATTTACATGCTAAGCATGTTTTTTCTTTCTTATTTCCATTTTCTCATTTTGCAACACTGAAAGTAGCTTCAAGGTGCTTTAATATTTAATTCCATTGAGACTCTTCAATGCTTACATCTAGATTTGTAAACTTAATTTAAAAAATTAAACAGAAATACTGCAAATACCAATGCTAGCTCTTCAGCATCAAGAAAGATGCACACATGCATACATATATCAGTCAATACCATTTTTCATGCTAACGGTTACCAAAAAAAACCGTGTCATTCACAGTATTTTTAAAAGATTATCTTATATTAAAAATATCTTATATTAAACCTTGACACAAGAAAACCTATCTGCACAGATGAGAATCTGGTCACACATCAGAGCAATTGGGATACAAATTATAGATTATATTCATTCCTTTTGTTTGTGTTAGAGATTCTGAAGAACCCAAGAACATTGTTCAGTCTAGAGGAATTCCACAGAATACTTTTCCGTATTTGAAATCGGTTTATCCTCAGTTATTGGTGCTCTGAACAAGGTCACACCCACTTGTCTTTCAAATGAAGATACATATTTTTAAGGTGAGGATAAGTCATAGTTGAGCAAGTTGGAACTGTTTAGCTGGAAAAGTTGCTAGGAATAGCTTTACTTTAGATAGTGAACTTTATGATCTCAGTTAAGAACAAAATGAACTACTTACGTGGCTATTCCAAAATAGTGGAAATACAAAAATGACCACATGCATTGTTTTAAGGGAAAGTTACACAATCTATATACAGCAATTATGTCAAATAATTTAGTTGTAAAATTATTTCACCGTCTTGGAAACTAATTTAGACTACATATTAGCTTTTCTGAAAGTCTAATTTATTTTTTGATATGTATCAATCTTCTGCGTCATTACTTTTAAAACAGCAATTCTGTAGGGTGATCCTTTTTCAACAAGTCCTATGGGCCTGAATGTCTATCAGCCTACCAGCCTCTTCTTCTTTTTCCTTTTGAATTATTGACTTTGAAAAATCATCCTCAATCTTCTTTTAGAAAAGCAGGAAGAAACTTTGTAGAAATGAAAGATTTTTAAAAAAATGCAATATACTTTGTTTTGGAAACTATTGATTCCAGAGGATACACCATCCATTTATTAAAACGAAACAAAAAAGAAAAGCATCATACCACAGTCCCCCCTTTCACTGAGCCAGTAAAGAGTTGTGTGTGTCATGCAATATCATTTAAGTTTTCTGTAGTTCCTGAACACACTGATGGAACAAGTTTCCCTCTAAGTCAGAGGCTTAAACCAGAAGGCATCAGAAGCTGTATTGACTGGGGTTAACAGATACCACACACGATGCACTTGGGTCTGAAGTCAAGAGGAAGGGGGTGTTCTCTATGTTGGTTTAGGCTTAAGGGCATAATATTTAATTGTTTCCCTCCACAACCAAAAAGAGAACAAGCAAATTGTAGTAACATGCCAACAATTAAAACACTGATTATTTTCAATACCCGAAAGGAGAAAGGAGTTTGCTACTCAGGCCTGATTCTAAGAAGCTGTGTTAACAGTAAGTTTCTTTTCCAGGAGGTAGGAGTAGAAATGCTCACTTTCTCAAACATAATAATGAAAATAGGACGTATTTCTGTTGAGAAAAAAAAAACAAAAACAAAAACAAAAACAAAAAAAAAACAAAAAAAAAAAAAAAAACAAAAAAAACCCTGTTTTTCAAACTTGATTATAGCTAAAATTACCTATTGAATTTGCAGATATCAGCTCAGTTTGAGGATCTCACTGGAAAAATGTTTCCATAGCAGATAAGTAAACCATTATTTGGTGCCTATACTGAATGGGTTTTTTTTTTCTTCCCCTCCATTTTAAAATAAACTATTGGGTTTTATATTCTCACTTTTGCGAAGATATGAGATCAATCTTCCTATGATTGAGGGTGAAACCATCAGCTGACAAAAGTGGTCAACAAAAATATTCAGCAGTCCAAAGGCAAAACCATTTGAATAAAATAAAAAAAAAAATAAAGCTTGATAATATAGAGACAAGCACTGTACATGGTCCTCTGTGAGACTTGTCCAGCATTTTTCAGAGAAAGGAATGTCTGAAAGAATGTTACAAATACTAAGGGAAATTTATGCTTAAACAACTTCACTAACTCCCAACAAATTTGAATTTATTGCAATAAACTGCTGTCTTGCAATGCAATAGAATTGCAGTGAGGACAACGCAACTGCTTATCAGAAAAATGGGTTCCCTCTAAATCAGAGCAAAGTCATATAATGCCCAGCAAAGTTACACATGACATAGAAAAAGCCTCTAAATTTATATATCAAAAAAGGCGCAGCTAAGAAAGAACCAGCAATTTAAACACCATAAATTTCATGTTTTCATCACAGACTTGAAACTTTTCTCTAATTTAGCAATATAAAGGTTGTACACAGCATAATTGATAGAAAATAACATTTGCCTTTAATGCCAAACCTCGTAAGACTTCGTAGTTTAAAATGGGGTTTTTAGTTTTCAAATGTGAATGTCAAAGCAAAGCTGAGTGGGGTGGAAAGAATCAATTCAGTAAATGAATACAACTTAAACATTAACCTTAAGGATGAAATTTGAGCAACATTTGTCAGACTGAATACAATTTTATTAACTGTTAAAATTTATGTATTTGCTCTTTTTCTCACTTCATAGCAAAGCAATTGAAAAGGTAACAGCAGTATGACCATACAAATATTTGGGAGCAGAAAAGTTACCTTGCCCCTAAACTTTTTCAAGCCATAGCTGTGATTTTTGTCATTAAGTAGGACAGCAGAGCAAAGCGTTGAACATAACAAAAATTGTTATAACTAGAACTGAAATATCCACACTCTATATAACTTCAGGCATGGGGCTATGATATTCTTCTACTTCTGTCTCTCTAGTAAATTTAAGCCCACTTTAAAAATCTTGCCGACATGTTACCAGGAAAACAATCCACTTCCTTGACTCTTTTTATAGATAAGAAAAAAAAAATAGTATCAGAAAAATGACCTGGAGTTATTCATCCTGTAAATAAGAGGTTTTCCAGTTTGTTTTGTTTTCCACCAGGAAGTGAATGAACAAGGGAGGAAGAAGCAAACAACGTTTGAGTTTTTTGAAACCCATGTTTGCTTAAGTATAAAAAACCACCAGCTGAGGATGCCAGTTTTCAAGAAACCTTTCACCTCACTTGGTATTACTGGGAGCTCTCACGAGCACAGGCTCCAAGAGCAGGGTCTGAGCTAGCACATAAATGTCGAACTATGCAAGCCCCAGGAATATGAAATCCATGGAAAACAAATGTTTAGCCCACACAGATGATCTCCTGGGGGGCACTTTAACACTGGAAAAAACAAAAGCAAAGCACCATGATGCTATTTCTGCAGCCGAGCTCTTGCCTGTGCAATGCCACTGTGCTAAGCTGCACTGAGCACAGGCCAAAGTGATTTGAATGTCCAACTGCTGAGCCTTCAACCCCATTTGCAGCGCCCCAGGAAGGCAGGGCTCCTTACTGATACTCTTCCTTCAGACCTCCCTGGACTAACTAATAAGGAAATTTTTGAGCACCCACAGAGTGAGGTGGCTGCTCCTCTGAGATGCATCTTAACAGCATCTTGAGCAGTCCTGGCACTTCGTTCTGAGATTCCTACAGCATCCCCGCTGTTGGAAAATATCCTCCTCCCATAAATTGAAAAGAAGAAACAAAAAGATAGAAACTTAAAGAAGATATTAAAAAAGATGATAAAAATGTGAAATGTTTCCTCTATCATTTCTCTAAGTACTACTTTTATCCTCTTTCCCCTCCCTTTTGAAAGACAACTTTCCCTGCATATTCTTAGATGACATTTCTATTGCAATATTGGAGAATGAGAGGAGGTAATGAGATGAAGATCAGTATTTCATCCTTCTTGGGAACCTTACATTCTCACTTCCAGGAAAAAAAGATACCCTGTAGATGAGCTCCTAAACACATATTCAGCTGCCAGAATACAACTCTCTTCAGTGCCAGCCTATTTACTTAAATAGTTTTGCTTGTAAAATCTCTGTCTATGTGCTTGCCATCTCTCCTCACAAATACCCCCAGGATAAAATCCCCAACCATACTGGTTTATTGCTCAAATTTCAACAAGTCCATTCATCTATATTCCCATTCAGCCAAAGAAATCACATGGAGGGAGAAGGAGAAGTTGTGACAGGGCCCCACATTTCCTTTAAGGATACATGCAGGTAAAGAAGTTTGAATTTTATCTTGAAATGAAATAAACACATCTAAAGACTAGAAAAACCTCTGGGGTTGGAAATTACAGGCACAGTCAGAGAAATAAAAGATACACTTCAAAGTTAATTGAAGTAATTAGTGGTACTTTGAAGGCAATAAACTGTATTTAGCAAGATTTAAGAAATGATTAATGAATTGGTCAAGACACCAACTTCCCAGGTTGCTTAGTGTTTGTTTATTAAACAGAATGTGATCATTTGCAATGGAAAATGAAATTTTTCAGAATAGCACACTTTAACGGAAAAATTATTTTTCTATTTAACATCATCAATTGTATCTACTGTTTATTGCATGCTTTCAATAATAAATTCCTAATTGTAGCAATTCCAGTATGGGTGCTGAAGATTTTAGATAGAATTAGATAAATTATTTCAGTTTCACTGCTGAGTGCACCTGTGCTAGTATCATTGCTAAGCTCTTTCTTGTAAGCAAAAAACATGCATCACACTGAAGCATACCCTTTTTTTCCTTTTTTTGGAGAATCCATGCATACATTGGGGACAAAAGATGAAATATAAGAAACCGCTGTTGAAGAAGCTGTATTGAGTTTCTTCAGCTACTCTGTAAGTCTTTTGTAAATATACAAAGAATTCGAACTGGCTGATGTAATGGATTAATTTGCTTCAGCAACTGCATAGCTCCAGACACAATCCGTCTAAAACATAATTAAAATACATTTGGTAGATCTGAGGCTAAGCTTTTTGGGAACAACAGATTACATTAGAAAGATTTTAATGAGGCCAGGGCTGATTACATCCTTGCTTCCTCTTTTGGATAGGGACTGGGGAATCCTCTAAAGGAGGTTAACATACCATTTACCAGCTAGAAGCATATGGAAAACAAGAAAAAATGGACTAAAACAATCATGGGGTCTTTTGAGCTTTTAGCAGTATAAAACGAAAGTGTTTAGCATGTATTGACTCACCAGTAGAAAAGCAAGTGGCTGTTATGTATCACTGTCAGCAGAATACTATTATCTATGTATTATTCCTGTACCACTTCCACAAAATACTGCTGTTTTCATATTATCTCAGGCATGTTTTAGTATGCATCAGCCTCCAAAGACTAACTAAATGCCAAGTACTCAGTGAAATAGAAAGTGTTTGGGTAGAAATGTGCCACACTCCTGAAGTAATTTACATGAATTAGAATTCATATTAGCAATGTTAAATACCCTAGATGAAAAGCATTGAGTCTTCTGTGGGATGACACGATGCTTTCATCATTATCAAGATTAATTGAAGACGACAGAGGTAAGGTGTTCCTCGAAACCCACATGCTGTGGGTACAATTCCCAGACTTATCAAATATTTTCTATTTCTTTAATTTTAGGCGAATCACAGATAATATCTGTGGTTAGGCAGGGACAGACGAGGCGGGAAGATATCGCGAGTGTTACGGTAAAGGACACAGGAAGCCTCCCCTCTTGCCTCATTCCTGATAAGAGATCACCCTCGGCATGCAAAAGCCCCCCTTCTAACAGCATGCCAGTATCTTTCCTACCCCATACTAACCTTATAAGGAAGCAAAGACCCTCCTGACGTAGTGATAAGACCCTAAAGGTATATAAACTGTATGCTTAAGAGAATAAACGCTTTTAGATCGTCTTCCATGTTGGAATAGCGTGTCTCTAGCCCGAGTCCCACACCGAGAATGTAGTGACCGTACTGCCCATTTAATCCAGGCCATCAGAGCCTGCAGTGACCCCAAAGCTGCAACAAATATCTCCGCTATCTTTGGCAGATGTGGGAATGTAGTTATAATGAATATTTATTCTGTGTCTGCAACCTGAGATAATTTTTTTTTTCCTACCATGCTACATGGATGTGTTCATTAGCATTTGGGACACATGTCATGCTGGAGCGGCAGAGATCACATTGCTAGTCTCAGTGTTAAGGATCTGACACTTAAAATTTTCAAAACAATCATCTGAAATAAATGTCCAGATGTTCAAAAGGGTTTCTCACCTGGTACAGATACCTTACCAGTCCCTCCTTTCCCCAAGTACTAGAAATCCAGGGCCTTGGTTTTGGCCTCTACTATGACATCAGAAGACCATGTGTTGTGGTGTGGTTTTTTTGTTTTTTTTTTTTTTTTCTTTAAATCCTATACTAAACCATCCCTCAGAATGATTTTGAATAAAAGATACCCCTCTGTCTTCTTTTCTTAAAACCCACAGGAAAAGTGCAGGTAGTCACAAGAAGTGATCTGGGACTTGAAAAATTCAGCAGTGCCTTAACAATGTCATCAGGTTATCAGGCAGTAAATCTTCACTGGCTCACTGTAACAGTTTGATTCCCTACCAGGCTAACTACATAGCAGGATGAATATTGACTATTAAACTTCCCTACTTCACGCTGCAGAATTCCTCAAAACCTGCAGCTCCCACAACCTCTTCAATACAAGATGATAGATTTGTAAGGTATTACATAATTACTACTTAACACACTGTTGCACCTAGTTGCTATTTTATTTCAAAACTTTATTGCTTAAATACCCATTGTAGATCACTTAGGCAAATTATCTGATACTAAATACGAAGAGTTTAATACCGTGTTCCATCTTTAACATTTACACCATGACACAGTTGCAAATCACCACAATGATATGCTCACTTGGCATTTGAAAACTGAAGCAATCTTTCCAACAGAAAGATGCAGATGAACATGCACACAATAGCTCTTAGGGCTGATGGAAAGATTAAATGTTTATTATGGTGGTTTAAAAATCATGCTAAAAAAGACTACTTATCTGCAAGCAGATTATAATCAAGGGAATGTAGGTCTCAATGTTAATTTCTTAGATGCCTGAAATTAGGCACAAATGAAGTACCAGACACATGTTGCAGAAGGAATTAGCTTACCCACCAACCCCAGTTAGAACTGCCAAATTTTAGCAGTATTTTTCAAGCCAGGCCTAAAGTATCTCACAATACTGTGAAATTATTCTGATACTATGAAAATTTACCTTCTAGCAACACTTAAAAATATTTCTCAAGAATTAAGATAATTTTTCAACAGTACAGTTGAGTAAATTTAAAAATCCAACAGATTACAGGAGTTAGGAATTGCAAAAGTCTTCAAATACAAAGATATATCCCACACGCACTTAAGTTTTAAACAAGAGATCACGGTGTGCAGGCAGACTCTGTGCCAGCGAACCCACAGTCACTCAGTATAAAACTCAAGAGGAGGGAGCAAATTTAGAGTGACCCAGCAACGTGACACAGTCACACAGAAAAGCAGCATTTTTCAGACGGGCACACACTTCCCTCCCGTGCACTCCCAGCTGGCCAAAGTGCTGTTAGCAGTGCCAGAGCCTGAGGAAATTCTCTGTTCACAGAGAACGGGTATTCCAGCCCAGGTTAAGGGCTGTGCTTGCCACGTTGACACAGCCTGGGGGAGCTGGGCTCTGAGCAGAGCTGGGCTACGACAGGCACAGATAAAGAGGTGTCACAGCAAGAACCGAGCTAAACCAGAGAGCAACGCACAGGGCAGAGTCGGAAAAGAGAAAGACCAAGAGAAAAAGAGTCAATCACTTGGACTCCTCAGCCAAACCATCATGCATGTCCTTTGTTTTTCTAACACGATCTTCTAAAATTTCTCTATTCAACAGATTACAACCTTCAGTTCTGCTTAATTTTTAGGCGTGCCACAATATACAGAATTGCCTCAACTTTAAAATACAGCAAGAACAACTGATGTGGGAGTTTTCCCATTAAACATGAAATCTTTTCTTTACTATAAAAAATTATATAAAATGTTGCATAATACTTTAAGTACAAGAATTCCACCACCATGAAAACTTAAAGTTACGCTGTAAATGCAGAGGATTCTTTCAATCCAAGTTGCTCTGAGAAATTCTGCTTATCTTCTTTCATTTAATTGGTAACTCAAACAGTCAAGCTGTTTATTTCCCTTCTGGGGTGAAAAGGGTTTATAACAATGCAGAAATATAGAAAAATATAATAATGAAAGGAAGATTTTTTTTTTTTTTTTTAACTCAGATTAGTTCATCTTTGAGCAAAGTTAAGAAACACAAATGTGTATGACTTACAGGCTTAACTTGGTACATAAAAAATAATTCTCAAAATTTTTGGTTTTATTAATTCCAAGGACATAGGCTCCAATTTTCACTTCACTAGGCTATTTACATTCCATAATTCCTTTCCTTTTTATATTTTAATTAACTGATATTCAAACTTGTTGTGTCCTATTAGCTTTTTATGAATAGGAGGATTCAGGCTGTGACTTATTTATTTCTTCTTACAAGACTGAAATGTGAAAAACTTGTCCTTTGATTCCATTGATCCAGTGTGACCTTGGGAAAACCAAACCAAGCCACACTATTCTTAATTTCAGGCTTTCACAGCACCACGAGCATAGATACTGGGTCACTTCAAGAATCTCCATTCTCAGTATGGCAAGAAAGTATGACACTTTTCTGAATGTTCAAGAGTTTTAACATGGAAGATAAAAATAAAATAAAGCACGATATAGCTACTTGAATTATGAAAAGTGAAATATTGGAGAAAATTTGGCATGTATGAATATTCCAATGATATTTAAAAACTCACACTCACTTCTACTTTTTATTCATTACCTAGTTGCCCCTTTGGTTTGTTTTCTTTGCAAATGTATACTGAGACATATTTTCTTAATTCTCTTTAGTTCCCCTAACCACTTATCACTGCATACTTGTAGTTCAGTGAGGCACAAAAAAGGAAAGAACATTTCTCATTTCAGAAACTTATCTTTTGTTTCATATACCAAGATGAATTACAATAGTCCTTAATGAGCGACAGGCAGCTTTCTGACATGCCACAGACTATAAATTAGCAGTTGCCTTTTTACATTGCACCTCAGAGACACTTCCATATGTGACAAGCCCTCCTGCACAATTTATGCAAGGGAGAAAGCCCACCCTACACAAAGAAAAATTTTAAAAATCGCTGAAATTATTTCAATGACTGCTAAGTACTACTTTTAGTAGAAGTCTGGCTCAGGGAAAGGGAAAGTGATGTAGACCTCATTCAGGACCTCTGTCTATGGCCACCAGTACTCACAGAGTTACTGGTAATATTTAGCTTGATCCAAGTGATGGCTGCTGTCTGGGGTTTTTAGGTAGTATTAATACCAAGACATATACACACAAGTGTGTGTGTGTGTGTGTGTNTATATATGAGATCAGGGCTGAAATGGAGCACGCATCCTTCAGCACATTTGATCTCAACAAAAGGAAGGGCTTTTAGCTTCCTTCCAAGAAATTGTACATAATATTTCAAGACTATTTCCTTGAAAAGTAGAAAATTACATTTTGCAGTTTCTACTAATAATAGAACTAGAGAGATAAAGGAGAGCTACAAAGAACTGTTCACATAATTAAAGATTTTTATAAATAATCCCTCATTCTGCTATGCAGCTGAATTTTCCAACAAAGTCAGAAAGGAAATTATGTCCCTTCTACTGAGCACTGTGAGAGGTTCAAGAAAGATACCAAGAGTTTTATTCCCTATTCCACTCCAGAGGTGTTATGAATTGTTTCTTTAGACCTCTGCTATATAGATCTATAAAAGAAGTTTTATATCTAATACATCATACAGGCTTTTTGTTCATTGGAATTATTCGATGAGAAAACCTTGGTCTTTGGGACTATTACTATTCATATGGAGACACAAGCAGCTTTTCAGTGTAAATCCTCTCTGCTGATGAATGAGGCCTAACAATTTGGAATGACAAACCAAGTCCCACTGCTCCTATTCTGTGATAATTTCCACTGCTCAGCATGAAAGGCTGTACCAGTTCCCATGCAGGCACAAAGATTTTTTTCTTGAATAAAGTGAAAAGAGAGAAGCCACATCACTACACAGAACTGCCGATCGTCCCATGCTCACCTGGGAAAACCCAAGCCACGGTCCTTTACATCCAATTTAGGCTGCACTGGAAGTTACATCTTCAGCAGAGGACAGCGGCCTAGGTGCTGTGTTGCTGCATTTTTTCCCCTCTGCCTGGCATGATCCAAAATAATGAAATGTTAAATAATGTCATTCACCTAGAGCACAGGACAGCAAGGCTCAAACACCAGACCTAATGAGTAGTTAATTACTAACAAAATGTAGCACACTTACAAATGAGAGGATCTCAAAGAAGACATATCAGGAATGTGGCATATTCACAATAAGGGTCTGAATCAGGCATTAGTGGAAATACACATGCAGATTTTCTGTATCCGTATTTTTGGGTCTTTACTTTTGATGCAAAATTTCAACATAATAAACTCGCAGGACTACTACTGCAGAGGGTTTTGTTTTTGCAAATCTTCCTGTTCTGAGAAGCAACATTTACTTTTCTCCTAACTTACTTCAAATGTCATTGAGAATTTCAACTGCAAGAATTTTCTGGGCTGATTGTCTGACAAAAAGGAGATTCACATTTCAGATTGACGCAAACAACTGTCAACTCACTTAAATACCTAGACAGAAAACTAACTCATCTGGGACAAGCCTCAAATGAACACAAAGCAAGCCCACTGCCCAAATCACAAAAACAATAAAGTGGGTCTAGCCCAGAGACCAGAGAAATCAGAGAATCTTCCTGCAAAATGCCAAAGGTTTGAGAAGTATATAAGCAAGCAGAGGGCATGCTCTTGACCAGCAGGAGCAGCAGCTTGGTCAGCAGTTGACAACAAGGTCTCACTGGTATCAACAAAATGAAAAGTAAAACATAAGGACAAAAGAAGACACAGATGGTGACAGCATAAATTTTTGTATTTAAGGTTTTGAAAACCACATCAAGTCTAGTACAAAGATGGCCAGTGGTATGGCTGTTGTGCCAATGGTAGGAGACGTGATTTCTTTCTTTACATCTTAGATATGTTTTTTCACTACTTTGTAATAGATCATGTGGAAATTGCACATTCCCACATAATAAGTACAGCCTTGTTTATTTCCTCCACATTTTGCAATCCATTCTTCATTAAAATTTATACCATGAAGACTTTCCATAACTCAGAGGGAAAAAAATTCACAACTATCACTTTTGCTGATAAAATGCTCACCTTATCTTAGAAAACACTATTTTTCCTCCTGTCTGATACATGTGAGCAACCCTGTGCAGAGAAGGAATCTATCTTGGAACTGTACAATGCATAGAAGCAGCTCTTCAAGAACTGATTTCTAATCAAAGGGAAAACCACACACGTACAACATTCAACTGTTTTCGTAGGAGAGCCTTCTTTTCACTGCATAATCTCTGTGCACACATTTAAGCTCTTTATGATATAAAAGGAATATGTTCTGTCACTTTAAAAATCAGTAGAAAATGGGTAATGTAAAAACACAACAGGCAAGCAGTATGCTGTAGTGGAATAAGCAATAGTGAGAGAAGGCACTACTCTGAATTTCCCAGCATCAGTTCACAAGAGCTTATCTCTTGCCCTGCGTTAATCAGGGCTTCCAAGAGTGACTTTGTAGAGCTTACTGATAACAACAACAGTAATAAAAAAGGTTTGGTGCTCAGTCCCATGTTCGCTGTTGTGCATTTCTGACAGGTATGATACTCTCTTCTTGCCATGATGGTTGGGGTTAAATAGCCAACAACAGAGAACTTGCAGTGCACTACTAGAACTGTTCAACCATAAAATAAACACCGCTTAGCACGTTTTAAATAAATACTAAAGAATTAGAGAGCACATGGTAGAAGCATTAATCTCATAATCCTCCTAGCATGTCTGCTGTTTATATAAACACAGACAGGGAGTGTGCCATCAGCTCCAGCCTTGAAATACACTCAGGTCCTAACTTTAAAAAGCAATTAATAATCACATTGTTCCCGACACTATTGCATCTGGCCTGGTTGTTCAGAATAGGGTTCAACCTAAGAAGGTAGATGTGTTTAAGACCAGCCTGGATACATAATAAATAGAAGATGCAGCTACTGAGCCCAGAGCCTTCATAAAGAGAATAAACTTCTTCCCACTTTGTGTTTGGAAAAGGTCCCAAACACACAACTGATGCCTATATCCAGATTTTAGCCTATAAAAGATTCACACAGTATGACTTCATTAATAGGTATTCTTTACAATCCTCTAGTGCTTCTCTTTTACACCTCTTCCTAGAGAGCATAAGCAGCTGCTTGGTGAGATACACCAAACCCACGTATGCGTCCTTAGGATTTGACATGCAGTAGCTAAAGAAAACCTTTTCCCCAAATCAAAATGTCACAAACCAAGCACATGTATTGATCTCTGCTGTGAATATGATGTTCATGACACAACCTAATTTTATTTCATTTAAAATAATGGCAAACTAGGAAAGCAAACCAGATCAGATTTATGTTGGTATTTAAAACTCTTCTGAGGTCTTCTCTGATGCATTAGCTGCTGTCTGTCAAAATAGTCGATGTGCTGTGCACAAATGCATGCAGGATGAAAAGCTGCAGCTGATTTATATTTTTTATTACTTGACACTAGCAGAGTGTACCACAGATCAGAAAATGCAATCTCTAAAGTGATTTAGATCTGGATGATTTTATGTCATTAACATACTATAACCAGAGCTCAGAGGTGATCTTTGAACTGTAAGCATTATTTCCAATCAAAAGGAAACTGGCATCGCTTAGTCTTGAAAATAAATTAATGAATCCCTTCCATAAACAATCTAATTCTGCTTCTATCTGTAAACTCCATGCTATTTGGTTTCCCGTAATTCCATCAAGGTTTCTGCAGTAGAACTAGGATAACCTATTCATTTTTTTTTAATATTTATTTCGAAAATCTCCAAATTAGATGCTGGTGCACTGCAGAAAGATTGCTACACATGCTAACTCATTTTGGTTTCTGCTAGCTACAGCAAATACTGATGGCAAGAACCCCTCAAAAGAAGAAGAGCTAGGGTGAACTGGAGCAGAATTCGTCCTACAAGGAAACTCTTAATCACTGTAAAGTTGACAAAGAAAAGTAAAATTAAACCCTTAGAAATTTGATTGTTATTTAAAGGGACTTTTTTTTCTCTACTCTTACACAAATGCACTTGTACTATTCATTACCAGGCCTTCATTTAATTTATAAATTTCCAATTTCATGTCTCATTTCTCTAATCCCTCTCTGCTTTGTTTTGTTCCTCTGTTTGTTTGGCTTTTAATCTAATGTCATAGAGAAAAAAAAAAAAAAAAAAAAAAAAAAAAAAAAAAAAAAAAAAAAAAAAAANAAGGAGTGGGGTAAAGGGAAATAAACAGAGGAGAAGTTGTTTAGGGTTCTCTTTCAAACTGAGTTTTAGGTTGTGTGAGGATAAGAATGGAGCAGGGAAAGCAGTGATAGCAGGGGATGTGGTGGAAACTGAGGAGTTGTCAGTGTAATGCTTCTCTTTCAAGCTATGAAGCCCACAGTCTTTCCCCTACCAAAAGCAAGAACTGCTTGCTCTTTCCATCAATACTGTTCTTTCAAATCCACATGGTTTCTCCTTCGACATGATTTTACTCAAACCTTCCACTGTCTGAAAAATTTGGGTCAAGCTTTGCATTGCATTGCAATTTTTAAACATCATGCAGCTTTCTCCATCGCTTGCCAACTCTCCAAAAGCACAGGAAAAAGCATTATGAAACTGTATGATATCTTGCAGAGGCAATGAGCCATTTGTTCAGATGAAAATAAAATTAATATCAAGGCATTAAACAGCATCCTTTCATATAAGTTTTAATTTTTTTTCCTGGTTTAGTGGTTAGGGTTTTTTTGTCCTCCATATAGCTATTTTATCCCCAGCAAGTTCTGTGTGGGGAAGACGTAAGATTTTTGCAATTACCTTTCCAGAGTTAACAAGGTAAAATCATTTTCATAATTAATAGATTGCTTTATTGTTATCAACATAGCAGAAACATGTAGCTAGTCTTAAAGATTAGGCAATGTTCCTTATCATTGTTTTATTCTGATAAAACCATCTACTGCGGCCTGCATCATGGGATCAAACAGTTGGATCAGCTCAGTAACGGGTGGATTTGGGCACACATTGAAGCTGCTTGCATCCAAGAAAAAGCAGATCGGATACTCCAAGAGTGTCTCCATTTCCTCCTTCCTTAAGACTCATTAAGTGACTCTAAGACTGTTTACTTTTTACAAAGCCTTCAATGGTTTATTGGGATTTACAAAAAAAAACCTACGCGACCTGGGAGCACAACTCCCTTTGATTTTTCCAAGAACCTGCTTCCAGACTACTTGTACACTTCTGAAAACCCAGCCTCCCATGCCTGACCCTCCATTCTGTTCCAGCCAAATATGTAAGAGAGCTGTTGTGCTATGAATACAGCACGTGGTGTCCAGGACTAACAGTGACTAAAGAGGAGGGGAAGAGTGAATTATTCTAGGCCCCCCGACCAGAACCGAGAATCTGAGAAAGGCAACTCACAGGGGAAGCACTCAATTGCTAAGACCAGCAGCACAGTTCTCAGTTTCTTTTCCTAAATGGACACAAAATTAATCTCAGCCTTATCAAACATCATTCACCTAAATGAAATATGCCCTAGTCTGTCCCAGTCCTCCTTGGCCAAAGTCATTTGCTTTCCCAGAAATACCTGGAATAGTATTTTGACTGTAAAATGTCTAAAATTTTACTGATGCAACAAATCAGTAAAGACGAAAGTGCATCTTTGCTTCTAGTTCAGAACCTTTGATTCTCAGTACTGCTTTTGACCAAATCCCCATTTCTGCAATCTGAAAACATCTGGAAAACTTGGTTACTTCCTTGTCTCCTGTTAATTAAATGCATCCCAAAAGACTAAAAGTCTGAACCACAGTGTCTGCTTCAAACTTAACTCCTAAACACGGTAACAGTCAGAAAAGTATATTTCAAAGAGAGTGAGCTTCATGCACATTCACTTGAGCCTTCACTAAGTAATAAAGAGATCAGAATATTTCAGAAATAGCCAGCCATATTTTTTTCCCCTATTAAAATTTTACTTTTAGCCTCCACCATAGCAAAACATCAACATCAATAAATATTTCAGGAAGACAGAAGGAAGATGCAAAAAGGTGATGTGGGTGATATGGCTGCACTAGGTCCCACCAACACAGCTCCCAAGTGAAGTCCATACTGTTGCTCAGTCCCAGAATTGAGAGGGGAAAAGAGAAAACAGCAGTCCCCCACATTTCACAGGGTGAGCCAAGTTTGGCTCTCAATATACAGCAGTTCCTCACCCATCACCTGGAGCACAGCTGTGGACTGGTTGCTTTAAATAGATGCCAGCAAACAGCACAAACAAGTCCTACTTAATTAATTTTTTATACTTCTATCATTACTTCTCTGTAGTGGAAGGAATGAATGGAGGTGAAAATGTGTAATAATTCAGAAAGCCCACTGGAGTAACTAGTTCTCCCATGTGTTTTTCCAACCATAGTTTAAATGGAAATACTATATACTTGAATGCTCTTTTCTGTGTGTGGAAGAGCAGCTGAAGTACTATACAAGGGTATAATTACACAGCCACACCTGTTTACTACAAGGATAACAACAGCTAGATTTTCATATTATCTCCTGCTGCTACCAGCCGTGAAATACAAGTGCAACTACTTCATACTACCAAAAATAATACTGCAAGCACAGTAGCACAAGCATTTTAATAAGTTGAAGATGTCTATGTCACTGGTATAGGAAATATAAAGATGAATCACTAAGATACAATACTAAAATTTGCTTTATGAGTAAACCAAGGAAATATTTACTACTCTTTCAATTAATTTTCTGCAGTAAATTTTGTACTATCACTTTGGAACTGGCAACACGCATAAAAATAAAGACCTTTTTCTTCCACTTAAGGCAAGAAAGCTGCAGTGAAGAGGCAATGTCACACTCTTGGGTGTTAGGATTTCACCACAGAGGTCACAAAGGAATTCTTCTTCTAGAAATAGCTTCAGACCTTCAGCAAAACAAGTTGTATGTTTTCCTGCCCTGTTTACCTCTGACACTTAAAGTATGAGCCATTGTTGCAAGCAAGATCACATCTACAACAGGCCAGTAGTTGCTTCATGTTATAGAGCAAGTCACATCTCCAGTGGAGAAGAGCAAAAAGAGCATTTAAAAACAAGAAAAGCTAAATAACCAAAACACAAACAAAACCAAAACCACGTAAAAAATCCCACCCCAAAAAAATCACAACAAAGACACCAAAACCAACTCCAAAAAACAAATCAAAAACCAAGTACAGAGGCCTGAAAAGTGACATTATATTTCCTAGGTTGTAAATATCACTATAGTTCTGTTCCAAAAAAAAGAGAGGAAAGAAGCAATGCTGCAGCAAATTATTGGAACTTGAAAAACTGGAAGGGTAAGAAAAAACTAGCACTCCAAAACAGAAAGACTCAGCAAGGTAAAAAAAGCTCATAGACGAAGCCCTCTGAGGGAGACAACTGTATCATCACTGCCTGGCTCCTGAGACTGCAGGCTGCCAAGGAGAGGTCTCACTTAGAAAGGTTGGAAAGGAAAAAGCTGTAGAAGCTCCATCAGGTTGATATTTACATTTGGAAGACAAATTTAATTTGCCTGAATTACAGCCTGTTTTCTTCTGTTCTGAGTGGATATTAGTACAGGTAAAATATTTTATCAAATTAGTCTGAACAGTCAGCTTTACACAAAATATTTCTTTTGTATAAACAAAAAAATTTTCAACAGAAACATGGCTTTCTTAAGGTGTATTTGATAGAAATCTAAATAAGATCTTGAGTTTTGTAGTTCAATACAATTATGTGAAGATTCTTTTATAGCAATTTGTAAGCTTTGCAGTCTTTTTTCCCTTCACTTTCAGAATTCACTTCCTTAGGTTCATGTCAAACTATATAAATGTACACAACATGTTGGTTGTTTTTTTCTTTATTCTTTCCTTTTCTACAAAAAGGTTTAGCCTGTAGATGTATATTTCAATCAGGTAAATAAAACAGTATCTTAGTAGATATAGATAAAAATTTTTCAATGCAATGGTAGTGTGTGAGAAGGGGAAAAGAAAAAGGAAAATTATCTCTTCTTCTTAAGTAACCAACTCTTCTATTAAGGTTGCTAGTTATATAACTAGCAACTTGTAAACCAGTCATTTCCAATATACATAATTCCTGCATTTTGAGCTTTGGTTATTTTTTTAATCCTGTTGTAGAAGTTGAGAGTCCCTATCAGAGTGCAAACACAGAACAAAAAGGACAGGGACTGCCCTAAAGACCTTTCAGCCCAAACGCAAGACAAGGTGTGGCCAAAAGCCAGGCAGTCCGGATGACAGGCACCAAACACCTGACTGCTGTCAGGCTTCTCCTAGAGAAACAAGGAATTAAGAATCCATATAAAAAGCAAGGTGATGAATGGGTTTGTTTGTCAATGCAGGTGCTCCCCAAGTTAACACAAGGAAGCACAGAATAAAAAATTAGCATGCAAACATGTGAGTGACAAAATCCTTGTGTCACTGCCTGTCTCAAACAGGACACAACGTTGTGATAACACACGAACAGCACATAGGCTGGGAAAGGCCTCCAGCGTCACTGACAGAAAAAATGAGCACTTGATGCTGATGTGATAGAGAAAGGGAGGTTAGCTGAGAGCAAGCAAAACGTTCCAAGCCACAGGTTACGAAAAATATTTGGGCAGCAGATGTGAGTAGATGGAGATTAGAAAATATGTCATCTGCCAAGAATAGAAAATAGAATACTGGGATGTGAAAAGTGGTGACTTTCAGATTTGCACATGGCTAACAAAAGCTGCATGTTAGAGCTCCTGTGTAAAAACAAAATCATGTAAGAAGGAAGCAGACGCTGGGAGATAAAAGGTAATCAAAACTGAGATGAGATCAAGGTTATAGGCCAAAAAACAGTAAAGAGATGATACTCCCCACAGCTACTAGGAATGCTGTACCTGGCAGTAATGGAGAGGAGATGAAGAGCTCTGCTTTAACCCCTTTGAAATGACAACCAATGGCAGGTGCAAATTAAACATTTCCTTCAGAATAACACCATTGTTAAAAAAGATACGAAGAAACAACCAACACTGCTATCAAGGTGTTAATTGTTTCTTACAAAAACACCTTTCACAGAAGGAAGCTGTTATAGAGCCTACTGATACCTCAACCAGAAGCTGGACTGTTACTGACTAAGGAGGGCAAGCTTCCTCTTGCAATCCATTTACAGGGACCAGAGGTGTGCAAATCAGTTCCTACCCACACCTACTTTAACTTAGATACACTTCCTTCATGTTTTCCCAACACCACAGTATCCCCCAAGCTCTTCCTCAAGCTGAAGAAAACAGGCTATGTCATCCTTATCATGGTTTCATGATAAGAGACTCAAGAGCACTGATTACTTCTGTGTGATATGAAGCTACTCTCAGGGATTGTTATTTCCTCCAAAAGCACTGCCCCACTCTGATCTTCAGGAAAAGATGGCATTAATTCTGTGAATCCAAGGAAACTGGAGAGGAGAACACCGTAAACGCAATTTGTCAAACAAACAGTCAGAAATACCTCCTAAAATCCAGGAGACCTGAGGCAGCTAGATAACAGATTTTAGCAGCTGAATAAATTAAACAAATGGCATCCCCACAGAGAG
>WEIU01008081.1:159384-180390 GCA_013389925.1 Aegithalos caudatus | reverse complement strand
GGAATGATTCAGCTTAGCTCTTAGCTTCAGTAGCTCATGGTTATTGACGGTTCCTGTCCAAATCCTTATTTGTCACCTGTCAGGAGGGTTTTCGTGCTATTTTTTCTATTTCAGGAAAGATATTACAACATTTCCTTACCTATGTAATGAAAATGGTATGGTATGATGGTATGAACACATTGTATAGTTAAATATCTGCCTGTCAAATCTGGAAATTACTTTGTAATCCTATCTCAGTGTTACACTTTTTTGGACTTTTTGCATTAAATAATGGTGGTTTCCAGTGTATTTGCACTAAGAGTTTATATGTTTATTTATTTAGAGTTTCAATTTTTTCCTTGTTTTTTGCAGGGTTCATAAGTTACCCATCCCAAACAGAGGTGTCCTCACTGGATTAAATTAAGCCTCTGATACTTCTCTTTGTAGCAATAAATGTCTGTTTGAGATCATAGACTGGGAAGCAAGGATGATATGGGATTTAGAAATAAAGAAGGATACATGATTATAGCTTTCTTGGTGAGAAAGCTACATGGGGATAACTTTGAGACTTGCTTTAAATCTCTCATTCTGGTCTGTGACAGCATCTTTGCCCCAGATCCCTGGTGTGAACTCATGTGTTGATGGACTGCAGTTTAATATGTTTTATGTACCTGAAAAAATGAATAAAAGTTCAAAATCAAGGACTAATCCATCTCTGGATCTGAATAGATGTCACTGAAGGATTCATACCATTAATCTGAGGCTCTAATGCCCAGTCTGATGCCAGGAAGGTGGCAGCTGTATGCTGTGCTAGCTGGAAATTTTACCATATTCAGTTTGAGATGAAGCCTTTAATGAGGTTGCAAACATATAGAACACAGGCACCTTTCCTCCTTATCTCCACAGGAAGAAAGGATGCCGTTTCCTCAGAGAAAATTTCTTCCTCTCTTCCTGAGAGACTGGAATAGAAAGAACCATATTTTTCAGTGAATCACTCTGAGTATTCTGCCTTGGAAAGATGTGAAACAGAACCCCCAAGCAGTGAGAATAAACATTACATTTAGTGTTACTGAAGATTATGCTATTAATATTTTCAGCTGGGCTGCTTCATTGGGAAAGAATATATGTGGGCACAGAATTTAAGGCTGCATGTGATGATGCTGCAGCTGGATCAGCCAGCCTAACCATTCTCCTCTATTCATCAAACCAAGAAAAATCAGATTGGATTCCATTAATCTTCTGTCTTTGGGCTCTGAAAAAGGAAAGAAGAACATTCTGGGGAGTCAGTTAGAAGCAGCTGGAGCCATTTCTTCTGAGTCTTGGGGAAATCTCAATATTCACTGTGGCAAAGCAGAAGAAGATATTTCTTGTGGCCACATCTGTGAGGAGGCACTTTTAGAGTCACTAATGTTACCTCCATGTGTGAACTGTAGCACTCTAGATGGCCATGTTTTTGAGTTGGGAAGTTCACACTTTCTCAATATCTTTTGCTAGTTTTTGTTAATATTCACCTTCATCATTTTAATACCTTTCTTCCTATTTTTCTGCATTCTCACCCTTGTTTTTAGTATGCTGCTTTTTATCACTATTCATTTCATCTTGGCAGTAAAAAAATAAATGTATAAATGAGAGGAGTTTACTTTTTCTTATGTGAAAGAAGAGAAAACAACTGAAAACATTTCATCAAAAGACAAAGATCATGTAAGGAATTTAGAAGGAAATACTTTTTTTTTCCCTGCAAATTTGTCCAATATCTTACTACATAGCCTTTATTGCTTTATATATTAAATATATAAATGCATATTCTAAACATAATTCATAAAATGGATCTCACAATTATGATTCCTAGAAAAATAAAATTCAGTGTGCTTCATATCATTTTCCTTTTAAAAGTGTTGGTGTTCTGGTGCACTGAAGGAATCAGATCTATCTAAGACTTTTATGTTCCAGCATAAAAGTGATTCTTCTGAAGATCTGAACAGAAGACACAATTTGGAAGTATCTATACATGTCTTCACATGTTTTAACCCAGACTTGTAGTCAATTCAACACAAAAAATCTTGCAATTCTTTTTTAAAAGTGAGATTAAAGAAACAGTTCCAGTATCAAGTTGAAGACCTGGAATTATAGACTTCGTTTGGGATCTTTATTCTTTTGAAGATACTATTTCTTGAGTTGTTCTAACTACTGGTTTCTCTTATGTTTTCATTGAACTAATAGTAGGTTTTTAACATGGTAAACTCACCTCTAGTCTTCCACATGAGGAACGCAGGTGAGCACATTTTCCTTCATGAATTATTGTAGTTGGACTCTGTGTAGCTGTTCTGACCTGTGCCTCTCCCTTCCAGAGTTCCACCTCTTGTTGGAACACACAATCATTACAGTTCTTGGTGCTTTAAATTCCAAATTAAAGAGGTATTTCTGACAGAATCAATTGCCCTACACGACTCCTCCAAGAAAAATACACTTTGAAACAATTTACAGTGTATTTTTAACAATATAATTTAAACAAATCATTTTTGTGTTTATAACGTGTTGGAAATTGAGAACAAAAAACCTAAATTATCCATCTTGCTGTCCTAGAAAAATGTCAGGTTTTGAGTCTCACACATCAACAAGTCAGTGGCACTAACTGTCTTGAGTTCTAGGAGTTTTACAAGCCAGGATACATGTTATGATTTTCTGTCTAAAGATATGGGAAATTTAAACACAAGAAAACATTTTAGAATCACCAGAGGATCAGTATCATCAATATTTTTCAGTGTCATGTCTCCTAATTTTTAGAACCCTTTGTTATGGCTGAACAGCAGAAGCCAAATAATATTTTATTTCATGTATTTAGATCAGAACTTCTTGCAGCCTGAGAACACAGAGTGTCTTTAAAACATATTGGAAATGCATCATTTGATGCACCTTTTATGAGGAACATAGTAATGCCTTCATTTCAATCAAAAAAAAGACATAAGTTAAATGATGTTCCTTAAAAGAAACAAACAAACTAGAAGGCTTAGTTCCCTTAAGTCTTCCTAGATGTAAAAAATTGTCCATGTTAACAGTGGCTTTCCAAACAAGAGACATTTATATGAACCCATATTTATTGAAGTGCTGATATCTCATGGGTATCTCTGTCTTAGCTCTTACGGAAAACCTCATAACACCACCTGACTGTGTGATGGGCTATTACATGTATGACATGAGAGAAAGAATCTGATGTGGAAGACTGATGTCCTCACTCACAGAAGGAGAAAAAACAGTACAGTGAAATTAAGAGCACTATGATGGTTTGAGATAAATAGTGTCCTCTTAGTTGCAGTGAGCTTGGCCCTGTGATTTACACTGGTTGTTTTGCTCTTCAGAAAGATGAGTGATGGAAAAATTTGCAAAATCCTTTTCTTCCAGGCCTTCAAAACACTACACCCTGAATTTATACAGGTGTTTTTGAGGATATAAGAGTTGCAGTCTTACTTGCCAGTCCTTATTCACCCAGAATGTGATGGCTTTCTTTATAATAAATTGAACAGTCCCAGGAATGTTGCTAGGACTTGGAAGTTGACTGTCACAACTGTGAAAAATGTTAGACTGGTTGCTGGCAAACTTTTCACTCAGACCAACCAATACTCCCTCTTTCAAAGAACACTCAGAATGGTGCAGCAGTCCCCTCAGGCCAATGGCTTTACTGGATGGAGAGTTTGGATGGAACTGATATGTTTTGGAGTTTAATACTGTGCACATTGTCAGACTGTGCAAGACGTGACCTTAACATAGAGAATAGACTCTGGGACAATGATGTACAAACAGAGGGCTACTGATTCCATCCAGTACTAAGCCTTTTACTTGCCTGTAACACAGGCATCATTATTGCACACAGGAAGCAGAGCACATGTGTAGAAGCAAATATTAGTGCACTTTCTGGTGGATTTTGCCAGCATTTCTGATTTTGGCTCCCTTATGCCTCTGTCTTTCCTAGTTGGTACCTCTTTCAGTTGCCAAGTATCCATTCCCTTAACTCTTATCATAACTATATTTGGTCAAGGGGTTCCCTGAATTAATCATTGGTTTCTCCATGGATTTGGCTTAAACAGAGAAAAGATTTCTATCTTCATTCCCTCTTGAAGTCAGGAAGATGACAAACCCTCCTTGATGCACCTCACATCCCAAGAACAGGTTTCCTAAAGCAAATATGGAATCAGAAGTCATGTGAAGCTCCCACTGTAGCCTGTGAAACCTTTGACCATGGTATCTTTGACAACACACTGACAGGAATGTTTGTCATGTCTATGTGACATCACAAATATTCCCCTCCTTGTCTTGGTATCAAATATCTTTAAAGCATGTGAAGCAGTCTCTGCTAGAGATGTTAGAAAATGGATTGAAGCAGAGTAGTACCAGATTATTCCAAGAGCCTGTGAAGGAACCATTTTAAAATTATTTCGTTGTCCAGAATTTGATTAGACTTCAGGAGTTGATTAAGCCTCATAAATTAGTAACTAACAGTCCATTATCAGTGGAGAGGGACCTAGCTGAGACAGAATTGGTTGTACAGCCCGGAGAAGAGAAGGTTCTGAGGAACTCATTATTTTCGCCTTTCAATATATAAAGGGGCCTTTTAAGAAAGACAGAGACTTTTTACCAAGGGATGTAGCTACAGGACAAAGGACAATGGTTTTAAACTGAAAGATGGTACATTTAGACTGGGCATAAAGAAGAAATATTTTTACGAGGTTGGTGAGACAGTGGAACAGTTTGCCCACAAGTTTTAAATGCTCTGTCACTGAAACTTGAAGGAATTGAATAGAAATGCCCTCAAGTTGCACTCAGGGAAGTTTAGATTAGATATTAAAGGGTTTTTTTCATGAAAAGAAATGTAAATCTTTAGAACGGACTTCCCAGGCAAGTGGTGGAGTCATCATTCTTGGAAGTGTTCAAAAAATATGTGGATATTGCAATTGAGGACATGGTTTAATGGTGAACACAGTATGGTTCTAGTTTGAGAGTTGGACTTGATGATCTTAGAGGACTTTTCTAACCTTAATGATTCCATTACTGACTGGATATGTTCAAGGTAAGGTTGGAAGGGCCTCTGAGCAACTTGATCTAGTGAAAATGTCTCTGCCCATGTGAGGGGGTGGAGTTAAAAGTTTAAAGATCTTTTTCCTCTAAAAGTATTCTGCAATTCTGTGAATGTAAGCACCATTAGGAAACCCATTCAGCCCATCCACAGACAGGATTTGCCATCTGGAAGCCCACATCTTTCTTTACTGGCTACAAATATAACCCATGGTAGTTTTTGGAAAAAGAATTGTTATTCAGAGGGGAATCTAAATTTTTGCTTTCCATTATCAGCATTGCCGGAAATTCATTTATAAATTACAATTAGCAGAGAGTTTCTTTGCAATTATAGAAGAAAATGAAATAAAATGACAGATTTTTTTTTTTGCTGCATTTTGTTTAATTTACTAGTGTATTAACTAGAAATAGGCAAACAATTATTAGATAAATTGACAAAACATATTCCATACACAGTTTCTCCATCTTTTAGAGATGTTGTGGTCTATACCAAGAACAGATATGATGCTCTGGTGCTGAAAGGATCATCATTTCAAGCAGACTCATTTCTCTGTGCTTTTACTTTGCTGCAAGACTGTGCCTGGATAAAGCTGGACAGTGCATATACATACATTTTAGAAAAAAAATAAACACAGATTTAGTTTTTGATTGGATTTGTAATAGACATTTAAGTAAAAAGAAAATCACCCTCACAGTAGAATTATGGTAGGGTTATTCAGCAACCATATTCTGAGTGTAACAATGTTATTTCTGAATAAGACCTGGTACTTGTTTGTCAGTCGATGCACTGGCCTTACATATACGAGACTTCCTTCAGATAAAATTCTGTACATTGGGTGCATCCACTTAAAGTGGTGCTTTCCTCACTGGTGCAGCACAAATGAGAATGGTTTGCTGCACTGCTGTCCATCTGGGCTCTAGCAGGACATGTCTTTACCAGCAATGGAGCTCGTGGCAGCTACAGGTGCCAGACACTACCCAGTCATGCAGAGCTACATCCTGAAGGATCAGGCACCCACATCACCAGTGGATACTTTCAATAGTGTCTCTGAGAACAGCTTCAGGTTCCTGCACCAAGGACTACTTCAAGTTCTTCAGTTGTGCAATTTAGTGGGCATCATAAGACAGAAACTGAAATGGAAAATTTTCACCTAAGAAGGGCCCATTCAGGCCAGAAAATCATGAATATAAATCCACCCAATGCATACTAGATTTAAAGAACTTGATATTCTGGAATAAGGTACTGGCACAGATTTTATCCCTAGTCAAATTCGAAGGGAGAGTTTATAGCTATAGTACATGGCACCATTTTTGAAAGAGAAAAATTTAAGCATAATGAAAACTTATGGCTGGAATGGTGTCATGAATCACTGCACTCTTGTTCCCATGCAATGGTAATTAAAAGTTTTCCAGACTTTCAATAATTTTCTTAGTTAAACATCTACAAAAACTTGGCTTCTATTTTACTTTGAGAGATTTTCTGTTATCTAGTTATAATTTCCTCTTTTCGAAATTGCTAATTTATTCTTATCCTGCTTATGAAAAGCACGGAAAAAAATTTCACAATCTTTCTCATCCTAGGTCTTTTACATATCTTCTTGTGCCACCAGTTCATGTCCCACTGCAGTCTTCCCTTTAAAAATAGCAGTTCTTTTCAAATTTTCAGATAAATCATGTTTTCTTAATCTCTTGGATTTTGCTCATCCTTGTACTGTTTCCAATGTGCCCACATGTTTCTTTAAATGTGACACTTAAACAAGGCAGAGTATTCCATCTGGGGCTCCCTGGTACTGAGTAGAATAGAATAATAATCTGCTTTCTCTCAGAGGCAATACTTCTGTTATTAAACTCCCAAATGACAGTTGTCTTTTGTGTAATAGTTTCAAAGAGCATTGGATAAATTTTGTGCTCCCCTATAGCTCCTTGAGACTTTTTTACACTGCTGCTTTCTGACTAATCTGTGCAGTTGGCTTTCTTTCTTTCTTTCTTAATGATCCATAGTTTGTAGATTGCACCTTAATGATAAGGGGAAGAGAATGGTTTATACAGAGAAATCTTTCACACTGAGGTTTATTCAAGACAATTTATATGCTGGAATTCAGAGAGAAAGATGTCTGATGAACAGTTTTGTAGTTATCTTTCAACATGCATCACATTAAGTGTGAAAAAACTCAATAAAACTGAAAAGTATTAATTTGGTGCATGTGATTTGCAGTGTACCAGTCTGCTTATGTATCTGTCATCTAATTTTTGGCTGTTATGCCATTTTGTGAGGAGTCAACCTCGGCTAACAGCCCAACTCCCGCCCAGCTGCTTGCTCACGTGTCATTGTCACCACCACCCCTGACTGGGACAAAGCAGGGAGGAAATTGGATGAGAAAGCTCATGGATCAAGAAAAAGAAAGGGAGATTTCTTCCTAATTATCATCATAGGCAATGCAGAAAATTGAGGTGGTGGGGGAGGAAAGAATAATTTATTGTCAACTGAAATAGACTTTGGTAGTGAGGATCAAAAAGCCAAAACCTTTCCTCCTCCTCTACCAGACTCAACTTCACTGGAACAATCCAACCTCATTTGCACCCTCCCCAGCAGCATAGGAAGGATGGAAGATGGGAGCAGTGATCAATGTTTACTCTAACAGGTTCTCTCTTCCACTCCTTTTCCCTTGTACTTTTTTCCCCCTTCAGCATGAGTCCTTCACAATAGCTCCAGCTCTTCAGGATGCTCTGCAGAGCATGGGTTCTTCATGGGTTGCAGAGAACAACTGCTCTGGAGCTTGGAGCCTCCTTCTTGGACCCTGGTACACCCACTCTTGTTCCTCACCCGATTCTGCTACCTCCTCCTATCTCCCTCTTGTGTTATTTATCCTTTTTTGAATATGTTTCCTCAGCAGCACCACTCCAGAGGCACTTCCCAGGTGGGCTGAGCTCTGGCACACTGAATCTGCTGCAGAGGTGGCTGGAAGTGGCTGTGACAGGCACTGGGCAGCCCCTGGCCTCTTCCTGCAGCCCTCCCACCGCCAAGACTCCACCACACAAACCCAGAATATCTCTGAATGTGCCTACGACACTCACGCTCCCCTGTCTGGGGACATGAGGTTTTGATGTTATCCAGCCTTTCCTACAGCAGCATCTCAACAGCTGTGCAAAGGCCCCAGCCTTTCTCATAAAGGTCTGCCAAAGTCAAGGGAAGAGACTAAGGAAAGCTTGAGGAAAGCTAAAAGAAAATAAGCTCTTTGCTTTCAGAAAAGGCAGGAAGTATCAATAGGTACAAACCCAATTCAGTTTAGAATGTTTAATAAATCAGCTACAACAAGCATAACAATGCAGTGACATAATGGCCATTTCAAACCAAAGCAGAAGAGAGCTATATTTACTGCAATAGCAATTTTATGGCCAGAATGTCATCCATGTTATCAGTCTGAGCAACATGTTACACAAATAATTTGTGTTGAAATTGTGGGAGTATTGTTTGCAATAAAGTGTTCTAATCCACATCCATTTTATTAGTAGGCATTTCTCGGGCTTTTTATTTATTTCTGTTATAAAAACAAAGCATGTTTACAGATGTTATTGTACTGATTTATAGTGTCTTTAGAGAAATAACATTTTCAGGTAACAAAAATTATGTCACTTTCATTTATATTAAAATATAACTTTTCTGTGGTCATTAAGTGAATTATATTACTTGAGGTAAAGCATGTTCAAGGATCTACACATAAATAAAACCAGGTACATTACAAGCATTATTGTGATATTTATCACTGATGGAGCTTATGATTGCAGAACTATATAAAAATCTTTAGGGGTTACCTTAGCTTAATGGTGTTCTTCCCTTTCACTCACCATCCATTTCTTATTGCAAACATCTGCTTGGAAATAAAAAGGGTTTAATATTTCCCTGGGACATACTTGGCTCTACAAGAACATTGCTCATTTTATTTAAGAAATACTTAAGTCTAATCAAGTTTTTAATTCCAGAAATATTACAGCCACTCATCTTGAATGACTTGCAACTCTAATCTATATATTTAAAAATGTCCTTAATGAAAAAGAATAACGTAATAGCTATTGTTGGATTACATAGCAGAAAATGAACTTCTTTGCTTTCTCTCTTGATTAGTGCTCTGGCATTTATTCAGTGGCTTGGCCTTGCTCATTTTAGCCTTGGTGTAATAATAATAACAAATGAACCCTATTACTCTTACTGTTTGCTTACTCCTGTTTTAATGTTAGGTACTCTCCAGTTCATCTTGTAAATTACAACTAATATAAGGGAGAAATATCTTTATATGAATAAAAGAAAACAAGTTCCTTATAAACTTTACAAGAGACATTCTTTTTGAAATAAATCTAATAGTTTTGGGGGAAGAAAATTATGTGTTTTGCACTCACACTGATGAATGCAAAATTATATACCGTATTTCACTTACTAATATGAACTAGTAAAATTCATGGCATGCTGTTTTACAGGCAGTAAAATACTTTTTCCAGATGTGGCTTCATAATTCTCCAAAGACTATCATAGTTATCATAAGATTTATGGGGGATAATTTATTAATCACATTTTTTAACTCTGGAAATCTGTTTAGTAAGATGAAAGGGAGATTTAAAATTAGTCATTTTAACCAAATGTGGATGGCATTATGATATCAAGTTACTCCTTTTGTTCAAATTATTTTTAATGACTTTATTTGTTTTATAGCCTCCACAAGTCAGTACCAACTTGGTGGTAATGATATATCCAGCAAAACTCTAACATTTTGAAAACCAGCAAGAAAACTTTTTCTAACACACTAAATTAACTTAACTGTGCTATTCTATTGTTACAGCTTATTTAGGGATATGTAAGCTACTTAGATTTATTTTTATAAGATTTGAAGGAGACAAAGCTTATAAAAACTATGCCTCATGACTTTAACCCAGCTTCCTTAATGAAAGTTTGTAAGTGGATCATATGCATAAAACACTGCAAAGGCCAAATACTGATTTAAATTCTGTATTTTACAACTAAGTTTATACTGCTGAAGCAGTTTTATTAAATCTGTAGTGAATGTTCAATACATGATAAATCTGATCCTGGAAGCTATTTCATGCACAGTTGGCCTGATCCTCTGTGTAGTGTGGCTAGGGAAAATAATTTTCTTAAACCTTGTACCTTTGTGCCATTTCCAGAGCTCCAGGTTAATTGATTGCAGCACTAATTCCATGCCAGATCAATTCCTCCATCACTCCTTCCAGCTGAACCATGGGAATGGTGGCAAATGCAGATAGCTCACGTGTGAAATTTGGGAATGACATCCCAAACCACAAGGGCTCAAGTTCAGTTGCCAACAAACAGGAATCTGGTGCCCACTGATTTGCTTTAGCCTCCTGCTAAGTTTCCAGTGGTTGAACCAAGACAGTTCTGTTCCCCAAAAGGCTCAAAACTTCCAGTCCTGTCCAGTTGTCTTAAGATTTTAGTGCATTTTAAATTCCACTACAGGCGTAGGTTTAGAGGAATGAGTTGAGTTTTAGTTCTCCATTTGCTCTTACAGGATCTCAGATACTTGCATGCTTGAATCTGAGATTCCCATTTCTAAGATCCATACTTCCTGACATCTAAAAACACTTTAAATTGAATCCTGCCATGTGGGTCACCAAGCCAAGGAGGAGACATAAAGGCAATTTGATACTAAATTGACATTTGTCTTATTGAGTGCAACATAAATAAAAAATAAAAATTTGAAATGGGTTGGGGTTACTGGCTGAAGTTTGAGAGAATACTGAAGAAGGAACTGGAGGAGATGCTAAAGGATCACATCAGGTCCTGTTATAGGAAGGTGTTCAGCATTTGGTATACAGATTTATAAATTGATGTTCTTAAGTAGAAATGATGGCAGCTATTTTCCATCTATTACATATGACACAACCTAAGCTTTATCTGTGTCATGTGACCCCCCATGACACTTATCAATGCATTCACCATTACACAACAGACTTCATGCAAACAAAGTGGAAATTAAGATTTCCCTGCTTCTTAAAAATTTTTCAACAGGCTTTAGAGCTGCAAATATTTCACCTTCTATTTAGCACTGCCTAACAGTTAAGCAACCCCTTAGCTCTGTTTCTCATAGAATGGTTCTTATGATTTTAGGATCTGAGAGTTAAACTGGTTAAATAATTCTACACCTTGTGTATTGTGTACTATAAGATTACACCTGTAGTAAAGTCAGCCTTAGTAACCTGGTGCAGAAGTCATCTCCTTTTGATACACATGTATGAGTAAGCTGAGGAAGACGATGTGTCATTCATCTGGAGCTGACCTTAAAAAATAAGTGAAGGATCTTTCCACCCCAGTGCTGTTGATATCCTTGCTCAACTGCATAGCACTAATTTGAAAATCCTGTCTGAGTAACATGAGTTCATTTTGTATGTGATATTGCAGAGGCAAGTTATCAAGGTGAATATTTCTGATATAAACCTTGATAGAGGTTATACATCCTGCACAAACACAAGTAGATACATGTATGTGTGCATTTGCATACGTAGATTTTGAGGAAATTTAAACTTCAGAAAATTCAACCATGTAACCGATTTGTGTACCCAAATTTGGAGTAGAGACGCTACATGCTATTACTATGCTATAGCTCTAAAAATAATGAAGGTGTCTTGCCTAACTGTAGACTACATTACAGATGTTTATATGTAAGGTAGTCAATCATGTCTGTCTTTGTGTTCAACAGAGAAAAATAAACATTTTCTGGGAGTAATTCATCTGTACCATTTCTGATGTGTTTTAGAATGAGGATGAATTGTTCTGTGCAAAAGCCTGTTTCTTTTTACTGATTACCTAGGGCCTGGAAAACCAGTTCAAACTTAGATGTCTACTTTGTAGATGTCTAAATTTAGGCAAATTAATCCCATACTCTGTGTTAAAATAATTTCCTACTGATTTTTGAGTATTCCAGATGTTCACAATTTTACCATATCACGGTTTTATTCAGACTTACAAAAGCAAATAATCTGTGTTAGGGAAAACCACCTTTTAAATGAAGTGGGTTTTGTTCATGCTGTAGTTATTTTTTTTTCTTATCCTCGCCAAAATAATTTCCTTTAAGAGAGTGAAGAAGTATAAATCATTTTTACAATTTTGGAAATTGGTTTATACTGTCTAAAACATTTTTATGATTTTGGAAAATTCTGACAATTTCTTTTTCTCCCATTGCTAGAAAGACTGGTGTAATATCTGAAAAAAATAAGACATCAACATGCTTATTTAAACTTTCATATGGTTTTATTTTTCATTTCCAACTGATACAGAAAAAGCTGGAAGGCAGTTCACAGTGTCTAACAGCAAGTTCACACAAAGCTTTATATGCTCAGTGAAACCCTCCTCACTGTTGGTACAAAGAATATTGGAAAGATAACTTCTTGGAGTCCTCTACAAAAAATAAGACTTTTTTTCTTTCTGACACTTAGCTAAACCTTTCCTTGACAAATAGATGAGTAATGAAATTTACTGGTAAAAGAGATTGTATTACAAAAATATGTGTTTATCTTAAGAGTGGGAATATTTCACAGATGATTCCAACCATGATTGGGCTCTAATAATTCAGGCCCCACAACTGTTTAGCAACATTAAATATCACAACTTTACTACTTATATATATATGGTTTCTATTTTATAGCTTCTTTTATGCTGCCCTGAGGGCTAGAAGAACTTTTTTCAAGTGAATTCTGGCATATTCACATATATAAGTCATTGAGGGAAGAGAAACTACCAAAGATCACCAAATAACCACAAAAGAAATTTCTGTAAACTGGCAGTCCTGTGCCATTCTCTAAGAAACTATAAAATCCTTACAGGTCATTGTGTCTTATTGGGGAAAGATGGTAAATGAAATCTTATTTTAACACTGCTGTCCAACATGTTGGCCTTCATTAAGACTATAGAGCACCCAGTTGCTTCACATTGAGTACTTTTGCAGAGAAAGTCTTCAAGACTAATTTCACTGAACCTCAACACCTAACAGCAAAAGTCTGCTCTCTATTAGGGAGCTTTTTTTCTTCATGAAATAACAGAAAAAAATGGGCATTTCCAGAGTATGAACTCATCTACAGGCGAATAATGCTCTGAAAGTGTCTTTTTCTCCCTGTGCATCTAGGGAAATATTCCTAGAAAAACCTAGGAAATGTTTATGAATCTCACTCTCATTGATTTTCATTCAAAATGGATCAGGCTTATTAGATATCTTTTGGGTTTCTGTTGCAAAATTTCACCTATTTATTTTATTTACTTATTTCCTGTCAATCATATTCATAATTTATTGGAACTGAATTGGTAGAACTTCATTTTGCATTCAGAATTACAACTAAGCTCCCCTGAAGAAGACATGACTATTATCTTGCTTTACATACAAGGACAAGCATGATAATAGATATAAGAAAAGGTTTGTGCGTAACATTAATCAGGTATTTAAGTTATTTGTCAGGTATCTGCCAAAAAGTAAATTGCCAAGAAGAACAGAGCTTGAGGTAAAAAAGTTACACTATTAACAACCAAAGGACAATTATAAAGTCTAGCTCTCCCAGATGTGTACTATAACATATATAATAAAATCTGCACTGAACTTTAAACTATTCTCCTTGTTAACTGAAATGTGTAAATTGTGAACTGGTTGGCTATTAAAGAAAACATCCATGGGTAAGACATCTTCTCTAACAAAAGAATGATTGTAGCCCATCTCAAATTATTTTGGAACTATCCCAGATGGAAGAGCGCAATTCCCAGCTCTCAGGATAGCATGACGGAGGAAGGCAGGCATTCTTTTAACAACCATGTTGGAACATGATCAAGAAAATTCTGCATTATCTCAAAAGTGCCTGACAAGTATACCTGAGAAAATCTTCTAGAGTATCTGATTATAAAAACCCAGAGTACCTACTCCCTTAACTGATCAACAACTATATTTTTCACATTGCAATTTTATCCAAAAAGCACACAGAAATATTGCAAGGTATCATTAAATAGAATAAAAATGTCTTTGACTAGTGACTCACTTAAGAAGCTTATCAGCAGAACAGAAGAGGACATCATGATAATTCTTTGCCTCCATTATATAATGTTCCTTTGCAGTAGTACCCTGCCAAGGTCTTACAATATTTTAACATTCCTAATCTCCATTCTAGACAAGATCTGTACTTCAATTTTCTCCTTTCATTCAAGGCCCTAACACAAACTACCATTAAAAAAAATATCGTACCAAACAGAATAAAAAATCAGGCCTAGTCTAAAGTGCCTTATTTCAGGACATCCTTTGTAAGAATATAAACCCTATGAACTCCAAGATGGATGCAGCAGCTTAATTGCAGAAAGGTTTTGTAGACCAAAGGATCTCTGGTTTTCACCCTTATTTATTAGTACAGCACAAAATAAATGAATGTTGCTCTTTTACTGTCAACAGCTTGCTATCCTCAGCTTGAATGTGCCTATCTTTCAGCACTGACTGAAAAGATGAGTAATTCAAACTAGATATACACTCTGTAGGTAGCTGACTTCAGGTACAGTAAATCACTTCCATTTATTTCAGACAACAAATTAGTCAGGGGCCATACAGACTTTCAGTGGGACTTACAAGACCTCTTTCCTCCCACGCCCTTCTGCCAGCCCTCACTACTCTTGTCTGTTTGGGGATCCTGCTCACTGCCTCTTCCTTGGTCATGTTCCCACGCTAGAATCTATTCTTGTTCAGGAAAAGCAAAGTGTAAGATGCAGGGGCTTTCAGGACAGCATCATCTGCCACAAGCAAAAGTAGCTGCTAGCAAACTCCAGAGCTCAAGGCTGTGATTCTACCACCCTCCCAGGGCTCTCAGGTCATCTCCATGCCATCCAGGTGAGTCTTTAAAGGGGGAGGCAGAGAGCTGGGTGGAGAAGCACCCACGCCACTGCACAGCAATGGGACATGGTGCCCACAGGGCCATTTATCTACTCTTCCCTCTATTATAGTGCCAGAAGAATAGCACTGGAGCCTCATCTTCCCTATTCCATGGCGACACCAAACCTTTCTGTCTCTCTGGGACTTGCTGACTGGGAGCACCTGCACCACTTCCAGCTCAGAAATGCAGCTGTGGTGTGCAGGGAACCTCCAAGGAAGGTGGGCAACCCATTTGCAAATTTATATTTCAACTCTATTCTCCTAACTCACAGTATATATACCTTTTTAGGTTTTCATGTTCCATGAAATGAACTTTCAGATTTTTACATTTATCTCCAGTTTCACGCTGTTACTTAATTCAGATAGTATTTTTTTTCCCTCCTCCCTGAATGGAAAAAAAGGCTGGAACACCACGCGAATTCTACTGTCTCCATTGCCTTTTCTATATGCTCTTGGGAGGGGGAAGAATCACTGAATTTGTTAGATGCAAATCTAAACTAACCCTTGTTGATATAAATGCCTGCCTCATGGCTTCAGACAGACAAATCAAGCTATTCACTGAGAGTTGTTTACAGTCTGAAAAGTTACAGACAGGTACATGAAGTGATACCACATTTCATTTTTAATATTCAGATGGGAATTCAAAAGATTACTGGACAAATTATATAGTCTGATTTCTTGAAATTGACAGATAAGTAGAAGTAATGTACTTATTGCTTCTGATTTTACTGCTTGTAAAACTGATATGAAAGACTTAAACAGTAGGAGAGGACCATCTTTACTTAATTTCTATGTTTTATTCAACCAAAGGGAGCGTTTTTTCCCTTTTCTGGGAGCAGAATGCACAGTGTCTTTTGCAATAGCTTTGCACACATGTTCATCATGGCTCATAATGGCGAGCGGTTTCTCATCTTTATGCCATCTTTTAATCATAAATTTTCTATGAATCACGGAATGTTTTCACTTGAAAGATTCATGGGATCAACATCTGTTGCAGAGAATGATACAGCTGAAGAAGACCTAATGCAGGCAGTTTAATGTTACTTAAAGATCAGAGATTGGAGAGAAAGTCTTTATACACACTCTGAAGCCATTTATGTGTCTTCCACAGATTCTTTCAAATCTTTCTATCTATCTCATCTCACAACATCCAGGCAAACTTTTCTTTTGCTCCTCTTGCAATTTTTAAGTGATAACAAGAAAAACTGTTTGCTACAAGAAAGGAATGAGTCACTGTTTTAAATAACCAACAACGAAACCATTTTTCAGAAAAATGCTTTGTTATGGTTTATAGGTTATCTAAATGCATGAACTTCATATTAGTTATGAGCCAATAGACTCTTGTTAGGCCAAAGGTTCAATCAGTTCATTTGCAGGTTTATTTGCAAATATTTTATTGTATTTTAAAAAGTGAAGTCAGATAAACTGTGGGAGAAAAAAAGAAAGGTGGAGGTTTTTCTTTAGTTTCCATATTCCAGAAACAAAGGAGTAGAAATCATACATTACTTATTTAAGGTGATACATGAAACCTATGCCAGAAGCAGGAATTGAATTTTTTTTATCTATGAACACTACCAGAAGTTTATGTCTTGTCTCTTGTCTCTAAAATCAGCCCATCATCACATTGTAGTTTTTCTGTGGAATCTTATCTGATAGTTTTGCCAATGCTTAGACTGTGGCTTGGGAGATTTCCAGGTTCAGATGTACAGTGTATATGTTTGTTTCTTTGTGTGTGGTGTTGGGTTTTTCTAATAAGAGATTCAAGAACAAATAAAGGCATAGAGTGACAGTGAAAGAAATAATTTTCCACATCACATCTTCCAATTATATGTAATCCATTTCGCATGTCATGTTTTTTGCATCTGCAGATAGTCAGAATAGGTCTCAGCAACAGCATGTGCGCATTCAGAAAACTTCTGTTTGGAGCACTATATAACCTATATTTTTTGGAGTCTACCATTGCTAAATGGCAAAAGATTTTAAAAAATCATCAAATGTTTACTATGTCAGAAAAAAGGGATTAGGTACACAGGCACATAACCATAACCTGCACATATAGAAAAGATTTAACGGTTGATATTTATATAAACTTTTCAGCTAGACATTTCTAAAAGCTTTTCTTATCCCACAGGATGATGTAGACTGCTGATATCTCTGGATAGTTATGAACTTGGTAAAACACCACTTTCACTTTAGACTCACTATGTAATACTGAGTCCAGGTGTTACAAAACTTGCAGGATATGCTAGAGGGCAGCTCTTCCCTGGATCTAGCTACTTCTCATTACCTGTAACCCAGGAATTTGACTCAGATGGTGTTCAGCCTGCCTCCACAGCCTAAGTGATCTTTGGCAAGGGCAAGTCCCACTGGGACATGAAGACGTCTGGATCCATGGAAACTCAGCTTAGTGCATCTGGAAGTTAATAGTAGGCAGCAAAGAGAATGCTGAAAGAAAAGAGGTATGATCAAAACAATATGACTGAAGGGTGGGACGTGGATGAAGGAGACTGGCAAAGTGAGGAGAAAAAAGAAGAGCTGTGTACAGACTGGTAGGGAAAAGAAAGGGGAACTCTCATTATATTGAAAATTTGGAGCTTACCAGAAAAAAGGAAAGGGATGTCTTGATTGTGTTTTACTACAATGGGTATAAAGCCTGTGTGAGTCAAAGAGGCTGAAATCAACTGGATGAAATTACTGATGAATTAATCCTATTGGCTTTTTGTTGTCAAGCAAGCCATCTCTCCCCACTATTTCTGTGTTTGTCAGGCTGTCTTAGGCAACCTGAAACAGCCCAGAGACACTCCCAGTGAATCTGTGCACCCTTGGATTTGGTCCCACAGGGGAACCATTTCACCAGCCTCTGAAACCCAACCCTTCTCTCATGAAACACAGCTATTGTTCAACAGTCCAGAGCAACAAGTTAAGGGCAGGAAATGAAGAATGTCTCCACTTGAAGCAGCTAATTATACTTGTGTTGATCTAGTGTTAAACTTGCCTGTTATCATTGGCTATACAGTCTTGTGTATCTTGCTTGTGCTGAGGATTTGGGGTGGCTTCACCTTGGGCTGCAGTCTGTGTTATGCAGAAATGTGAGAGAGCCTTTTTCAACACCAGCTGTGCCCTGCATTTCTTTAAGCCCTGCTTGCCAGTATAGCTGTATTTTAGCACCAGACTGCTTTTGGTTGGGATGAAGCACCACACAAGAATGCTAAGAAATTTAAATTCCACCTTGGATAAATATTATCAGCTAGCAGTAAGATCTCTCCAAACAGGGAGACAATAATTTCAGTAGTAATATCCTCTTTAAAGGAATATATGAAAGAATCTTCATAATCACAGCACCTTTTCTTTTATCCTTCAAAATTTCAACACTCCATTTTTTTCATCTTCAAGTCAAGAATCGATTTCTGGAATTAAATGTGAACAGGATGTCTTTTTGCAAAATTAATTCATGTAGTCAGCTTTAACACCTCTGTGGCTTGGTTAGCTTAGCCAGTGATTAAAAAAAAAATATAGCCCTATAATTGAGCCCTTCTTAGGACTGCACTTATTCACAATAAAAATATGGAGGCATTTTGTCCTGAAGCTGCTGGAGGTTCTCATGATTTTACAACAAATTGAGGCTCTAGCCTCTTTGGTATCTACCCACCATTATCTTCTTGTCTACAGAAAAGCTTTATCCAGTTGAGAGATGTCCTTATTTCACAATGAGGATGAAATACAAACCTGAGTTTCAGCTCCTTCACCAGCTGTCCCACACGGCACACACCACCAGGATCCAGTGGTATGTGTTAAATTGAGAAGTTAGATGTAATATCCAAGCCCACTCCATAATGAAGGCATAGCAGATGCACATACGTGGCTTTATGTTCCAGCTATGATCAGCCATGTACTCCAGTGTACCCCCAGGTGCAGACTGGCATGGAAACTCAGAAGAGCTCCTATAAACAGCAGTGTTCAGGCATCAGGTTTCCAGGAGTTGTCCAAGAAATATGTTTGGGTGGAAAACAGAACTATTCATTCAGGCCGACATTCGAAACCTTCATAATTTGGGATGAAGAGAATGCTTCACATTGTTTTAGTTTTGTGAAGGTAGATTTTCATGACAACTTTGTATTATATTGTTCACACAGTGCCCTCCTTTGATAAAAGGAACATTTTTGAATGCCAGTAAGTGTATTCCCTTCCCCAGACTTTTAAGAGTAGCTACAAGAGCATACATCTGTTCCCAAAATTTAGAAAAAAAATTAGTGTCTTTTTATTCAATTCTGTAGTGCGGAAGGAAAATTATGTATATCTTTGCAGAGCCCAGGTTTTTATATGTCTCCTCTCAATATTGCTGCTTGTATCATTGTCTGACAGGCATTGCCCTGGTTTCTGGCTCTCTACAACTCCTACCTTTATATAAGCATACTAAACAGAGGCCATAATTTTAATTACTAGAACACCTCTTGCTACGGTTTTGATCCAATGTAATACTCTTCCAGATAATGTCTGGACACAGCTTTCAGATCTTAGCTGCCTCAAAGCCCAGCAGCCTGCTTGGAGGCAGTCAGGTGGTTTTGTAAAGTAGAAGAGTTCAGCTGGCTGATCATGAGGTCCCTCATGTCAACTGGTCACAGGAACAGGGCAGAGCCATGATCCATTTACTGGTATAAATTCAGCCTCAGATTACTGCGTTGTGGCTACAACAACATGTGTTAATAACTACTCAGTGTTTTCTAAATTCAATTTATGTATAAGGAAAAGGTATTTTACTTTTCAGTTTCTACAGCAGCCCCAGAAGTTTCCATCCTTTGCATTAACACAGTGGATAACTTTTTTTAAAAGTTTGATTTGCTTTTTGTAGATAGGTACACTACCAATTTGGATAGCCCTCATTTTGTTGAAGATGTAAGTAGCCAGGAAAACAAATGAAATACAAAGAAAGATAATTTTATGCAGTGTGAATACATGACAGATGAATAACACAAGTATGCCTCTCAGTCAATAGGAAGAAACAGAGACTGGCCAAAGGTTACGGCTTACAGGCATAAATTTATCCTTTGTGATGAAATGTAACCGGATCCTACCAGTTTCAACTTTGAAGTCTTCCTGAACCTGTAAGGTTACAGGTTTGAACACATCTCCACCCCTACTTGACATGTCTCTTGATCTTCTGCATTTTTTAAAATGTAAAAATATAAGAAAGAAAATAAAACAAACTATGACATGATAGGAATTTCAAACTTCTTAAAGAAACTCTGCAGATATATATTCCATAGCACAGTTAATGATTCTTTAAATATAAAGGGCACAATACTCAATGCTTCAAGAAGACAATCCTTTCACACATTTCTTCCTAAAAAGCATGTATACAATTAAGGAATAACTATGACCTCTATCTTAGGAAAGACGTCTGTAATTCTTCTTCCACGTGCTGAAAAAAAATCTTTTTAGAACTTTATCATTCACAATCACTCAAGTACAATGTGAAAAAAAAATCAGTGAAGATATAGCATTGGACAATGAACTGTCTGTTATGTTTCTAGGATTTTCTAGTGAAGTTTTTCTGCTTCAATACTAAGATTAACGTGAAAGGAGAAATAACAAACTCCCGTGGTAAGGGTGATGAATGCTTATTTTCTTGAGTAAAACTGTAATTCCCATCAGTAAACACACGGAGTAGGTGAATCAGCCCTGTTACAATCTTCTCCCAGAGGACACTCCCTGAAATCACTGAAACTACAGACAGACAACACCTCTATTTACAGGAAATAAAAATATCAGGAGCTGCTCAAGATGATGAAGAATTTTCTTACATAGTTATGTGGCAAGATGTGAAACTTGCCTAATATAGCTGTGTCAACAGTTGTTACAGTAATTTAAAATTTTTACAGGATAGTGTAATTTTGTTTGGAGGACAAAGCGGTGTTTTGGTGCAACAACACATAATTAATCCTTCCTGATAGTGAGGACAGGAATGAGATTCAGATAAGTTAATGCAATAGTCTGAAAGTTCAAGTCTTAAGCAGCCTTAAGACTTATGCACAGTCTGCTTTTA
>WEIU01008081.1:124482-143653 GCA_013389925.1 Aegithalos caudatus | reverse complement strand
TTTTGATCCAGACAGCCAAAAGCAAAGGGAAAGACTATTTAGTCAGACTGATGGTTCATGTCAAACGACATCATTTCAGTCTAGAATTTTCATCTCTACTACCAAGGAAGTTAAACAGAAACAATACACCATTTTTTTTTTACCTAGGCTTAGCCATAATGTTCCAGTATGATGGTAAAGGAATTATAAATTGCAGTTTAGTTTAAAAATGCCTGGTCTAGACTATCTGAGTAAACGTCCTTTGTTTATCGGTAAACTTTCTATTGTTAACAAAGTTGAATATAAAAAATCAGTATGGGAGAAACTTTAGAGTAAATATAGGGTAAATAAATAAATAGAGTAAATAGAATTATATAGAATTAAGCCATTGTAACACAGTAGCTTTTATACGTGAAACAACAAACCACTTTTTAAAGTTGCAATTTAGAAATTAAATAAAAAATTACAGTGAATAAAACTGGGTCTAAAATTCTGCCCACATTTGTCCCCAGCTTGAGGCTTGTTTTAACCTAAAATTCTGGGTTTAACCTATTGAAAAAATGTAATAAGAGCCGTAAAAATTTAAACTACATTAAATTGTACCTGTCTTTTGTTTGAGAATATCTCCAACACAAAGAACGAACAAATAAGAATCCTTAGCTGGTACCAGTGCCACCAGCCCATACAAAATTAAGTAATAAACACCCATTGGAGATTATTGCCAAGACAAAATGGATGAAATAAGTATACTTCTGAACTTTTATTTTGTTTTTAAATTCAAACCATAATCTTTCCCGAAGTTCCAGAATTGGGAGAAAGTAAACTGAATTTCTGGGATATTAAAAGAGCAGCTGCTAACACATTTCTTTCTATCCAAGCTGATCTCTCATAAGAATGCTGCCATGAGATGCCAACCCCCAGAAAACACCAAAGGCATTGAAATGATCCATGTGAGCTTTTGGAGAGCTTTTGAGGTTCACCTACTTCTCCCACCTTTGGAGATCCCTTCCCATTTACTTTACTAACCATGTGTAGGGTCTTATTGAAGTGACTAACAGTGGACAACCTCAAGACTTAGTGATGAGTAGTGACCACCTTGTGAGAGTAGATGGAACAAATTAAAGTCCCCTAAGAGAATTTTGTAATCCTAATCCATTTATCCTGAACAAATTCAAACTTGGGTCAAAGCACTGTGCCTTATTCCCCAAGCAGCTGCATTCCCATGCAACAGACTTTTACATTCCTTCCAAAACCCATGCAGCTTTTCAGTGCTTGCTGAAACTGATGAAACAGTCACAAAGGCTTTCCTGATCTGGTTTCTAACTAGCATAGCAAGAATATGTATTTTTTGAGTAGATTTTGAGTGTTGTCATTTCTGGATGTCAAATTTCGATATGGATAGAACTCCTTTTTCCAGAGAAAAATGAGGACATAGGAGAACATAAAAGTCTCTTTTGATGTGAAAATCAGCTCTATACAGTCTCCAGGTATAGAATAAAAACAACCCTAACATGAAGGGGCACCTCTGACAATGTTGTTCTTCCTGACAGAAAGTGAACTGAGATCCTCCCATGCAAAGCAGCAGAAAAATTCAATGTTTTCATAATTGATATGCAACATAAATTGCTCTTTTTTGTGATGTATGAGCTGCAAAATGACTAAAATGTTACTGGAAATGTCTTCATTTTGCACATTAAGAAAAAAACTTATAATAAATTATGTTTGTGTGCTTTTATTAACCCTTGAACTGCTGTTGAGCAATGCATGTGTTTGAACAAGAGTTGAAATGCTATTAAAATATTTGTTTAAATACTTTACTACAGCCTAAGAATTGAGCTCAAAGCCTCTGGGATTTGGAGACTCACAAGAAAGTTAACTAAAGAAAGTCTGGGAGAGGTCAGCCTGCTCAAGCACACTCCTACAAAATCTTCCACCTCCCTTATCAGCTTTAATAAACTTGACTCCTACTTTCTGGTCTTGAAATTCAAAGGACCCATGCAAAGATTTCCCAGCTATGTAAGCTGTGTTCACAGCAATCTCATCCTTGCTCCATGAATGTAGAGTCAGTTAAATGTCTAAACTTTGGGCTTATTTGCTATTGGTTTATTCCAATTTTACACTTTCACAGTTGGCTGCTTTCTGTAGCATTAGGCTACACAAGAAGCAAGCCACCTGCAGTTTTTATTAAAAATGACATGGGCTGTGAAACTACAATATTACCTCTGATTTCCTTTACTCAAATGAAATACTTTTCCTCCTGTGAGACATATCTTTTCTTGTTTTTGCATTTCATACACTTTAGCCAGATTTATCTCATGCCAAACAGTAAAACAGTTCTCACAGCACTGCCTGTAACCCAGTTCACCCAATTCTCCCTTTGCCTATGCCCTTAAGTCTTTAATCACTAGCAATCAAATATCAGAGTCACACCTGCTATTTCCTTCTGGCTCAAGAAATGTTTTAATCTTTTGGCTCAAGAAATGTTTTAAACTTTTGGCCTGAGAGAAATCTTCAGCAAGAAGGTCAGAGCCCTGTGAACAGTTACAATGCTCCTGGAGAGGGTGGGAGATGACATTCCAGAATCTCAACAGACTAGGGGGGAACACAACCCTCCCTCTGCCAGGGAGACTTGGTCACAGTGGGAGCTTTTGCCTGGGGTTTTGAAACAAAGGTGCCATAGCAACATTTTGTCAAGAGTCTCCTTTCATTGGAGCATGTTGGTACTTCCTAAGCAGCCTTCAGCATTGTGATTCCTTGAGGATTTGAGAGATATCTTTCCTTTAGAGTTTAATTGAGTCCAAGCACAAAGTAGGTGCCACTCATTAATGTCAAAACTGTGATAGTTCTCTGTATGAAAACTGTCCAAACACAAGCAGTGGGATTCATCTCACCCAAATATAGACCTCCGAAATGTAGAAAACCATGCCTCAGCCAGTACACTTTGACAGTTGTTTGTTTGGTTTTTTTTAATTGTTTGTGAAGTCTTATCACATCTAGTTCAGGTATTTACTTCAGGATGAGATGACTGTCACCTTAGAAGCAACTTCACAGGTGAAAAGGGAATGTTGGCAGTAGGCTCAGACAGAGATCCCTGCAGTGCAGATGACTGAACATGAGCACAGGTACTCCACCTCTACACCTAAAGAATATTCATGCCAGCAACACTGCACCTGGGGCTACATCCTGGCCACTTTTGGATCCTATTTGTGAGTGGACTTGGGTGTTTAATCATTTACGGAACATAAGAGTTACTTACACTATAAAGTCAGAGACTCTTAAGTACTTTTTAAAATATTAACTTTCTTTTGTTATGGTAGGAACAGACCAACCAGGTGGTCATGTTAAATATAATTGTATGCATTCCTTTTCTTAGTCTATGAGGAATACATGCACTTTCAAGGAATGTTATACTGGTAGTTTTTTGGTGTTCAGGTATATGAGGGATCTTTTGTAAACAACCAGGGTGTTCAAACTATCTTATGCTCTCTGATTAGATTTAGCTCTTGGTGAAAATTATTTCCTGAGAACCTGAAAGTGGCTTTTGGGTTAAGACTTCTAAATAAGGTTTAGCCCGCATGTAGTCTATGACCACCTAAGTTCAGTGACCATTGTGCACACTATAAATAAATGACTCTAAGATATTGTGTATCACTGATTTCTCCCCTGATTGAAAGCTGGGTTGCAAGCCTTCCAAATCCATCAAAACTGGGCATTAGTGTTGTATTTCAGGGTCTATACTTACTTTCCCAAATGTGCCATTCATTTTCATTGAAATCATTTGAACTCAAATGCAAAATAGATGTTACTTCAGGATGCAGTCAGTTAATATATGAGAACCTCATGAGCCTTAGAATCAGTCTGTGTTGTGAGTAGGTTATTTGTTTGTTCATTTTACTCCTTATTTATAAAAGGGATGACGGCCCACCCAGTGGAATTTTCCCATCAAAAATAGTATGAAACAGAATGATGGAATGCAAGATTGATTAGATCGTGTGCTTGTTGGCAATGGTTGCATGTACTTCTTAATCTTAATGGATCATAAAAAAAAATCCTTTCATATTTGCCATAATGCATGTGCTAAGTTGTGGGTTCCTAGCCAATGCAAAGAAATATTCTATGATTTCCAGAGATGCAAAGTAAGAATTTCATAGAGCACATAAATGGGGCCTCTGTTTAAATGCATAAAGATAATTTCTTAATTATGGCAGTGATATTCATTAAAAAGTTTTCCAATAGTACATGCAGTTCCCACACTGGTCTCTCTCACACTGTCTGACAGACAGACAGCTTGGTTACACATGCTCAGAAAGGAGGGTGGGGGCCCAGATTCTTGGCTGTCTTGAAGTGGCCACATCCTGCCATCTGCTGCATCCTTCTGCTATTGGCAAATCCAGAGAAGAATGTTTCTGAGGTGTCTTAAAATACTCTGAACCTCTGCAGAAATGTTTTCTGTAACGACAAGTATACAAATGATTTCAGGGAGAGAGAAACCAACTTAAAATACTAAGAAATATATATATATTTTAATCCATAGATTTAAAGAAAAGATCACAGAATCGCAGAATATTGCAGAATCCACAAGGATCATCACATCCGACTCCTTGCCCTACACAGGACAGCAACAATCACACCATGTACCTGAGAGCATTGTCCAAACACTTTTTGAGCTCTCTCAGGCTTGGTTCTGTGACCACTTCCCTGGGGAGCTGTTCCAGGCCCAACCACCCTCTGGGTGAAGAACTTTCTAATATCCAACCTAAACCTCCTCTGACGCAACTTCAGGCCATTCTCTCAAGGACCTGTGAGGGTCACCACAAAGAAGAGATCAGTGTCTGCTCTCCTCTCCCCTCATGAGGAAGTTGTGAGGCAAACCGTGATAAGGTTTTTCCTCAGCCTCCTCCACGTTGAACAGACCAAGTGAACTCAGCTCCTTCTCACACAACTTCCCCTCAAGGCCCTTCACCATCTTTGTTGCACTTCCTTGGATGCTCTTGAACAATTTAATGTCTCACCTATATTGTGGCACCCAGAACTGCCCCCAGCACTGGAGGTGAGGCTGCCCCAGCTCAGAGCAGAGCAGGACAATCCCCTCCCTTGCCTGGCTGGCCATGCTGTCCCTGATGTCCCCAGGACAGGGTTGTGCCTCCTGGCTGCCAGGGCACTGCTGGCTCATGTTCAACTCTCCATCAGCCAGGACCCCCAGGTCCCTTTCCATGGCACTGCTCTCCAGCCTCTTTTTCTCCATTACTCTAATCTGTCAAGGTATCTCTGTGGGACCTCTCAGCAACTCCCAATTCTGTATCATCTGCAAACTTTCTAATTCTTATAGATATGTCAGGAAGTCTCATCATGATGGAGGGCTAGTGTCTAAACTTTACCATGTTTAGTTGATCACAGGAATACACAAAATTTAATCCTTGGGGTCTTTATAAAACTTGTAAATCAAGAAACTGTCCTAGTTCATATAGTAAAAAAACAACAGGCACATTCTCCTTGGATCACCTTTTACTGTTGCAATCACAGAAACTGCATAGTTTTTAAGATGTGTATATTTACATGTAAAATTAACTTAAAACTCCTAATAATTCATTGTTTTCCTATTCCTCTTTCTCTATCTCCATTTTAAAAAATGAACTTGGGATTTCCTCCAATAATTTCTTTGTTGTCTAAGAATTCACATTGTAGGTTTATCACTTCTTCATCTCATGTGACCAAGATTCTCTCCTGTTCCTTAACTGTCATTTAATATGAAAAGTGTCATGCTCCCTAGAAAAAAAAACTCTTAATTGTCTTGAAGTACCCTGGAAATAAACAGAAAAAGGTAAAAGAACAAAAATATCCCCTCTGGTGTCTGAACATGTTGTTTTTGCAAACCAGAAGTTCTTAGACTTCAGTCTTTGGATTGGTGTCCGACACCTGAAGAACTTGTGTGAAACAAGAATAATTCTGTATAAATGAGCCTGACGAGAAATCAACCTCTGCAGTATGGTTCTTGTGCCATTTTGTCCTGGGAAAAATTTCTTTGGAGGATGGCCCTTCATTATTTCAGAAGCTAGTATTTTCTAAATTCAGTGTTAGTTTTAGCTACATAATATTTGAGCATTTCTTTTTTATTAGGCAAAATCCCCTCTGAAACCAATGACAGCTTTACTTCAATAGGTATGTTCAGGCCAGGCCCCAATTAATCAGCACTGACATTTACAAGAATCACTGCTCTCTGCTATGCCAAAGGGCTTGGGTTCAACTCCCAGGAGCAGAGGATTTGGACCTATTTCATCATAAGGACTTCTTATGACTACTTTTCTCTGTCATGTAGCCCAACTTTTAATGGAAAAACACTATAGAGCAATGAGTGTGTTTACAAAATAACAGAAAAATGTAACCTTCTGAAAAGAAAATTCTCAAATTCTCTCTATAGATTGTAAAGGACCACAAAGCTTTTTTTTTTTTTTTTTAAACTGCATGTGCCTCTTCCAAACTGGTATTACAACTCCAGTTTGTTTGAAACATGCCCATTCAAACTGGGGTCCATCTTGAAATCTTTTGCTCCATTGCAATATTTTTTTTCTCTTAATACTAAGACCTCTAGAAGAGTAAAAACATGTGCAGATTCCTTAATATTGGCTGAAGGGAAGCTAGAAACTACATCATGAAAAATTGATCATGTGAAAATGATATCTGACCTGCTGCAAACTGCAAACTATGCAGAGTATCTCTTTGAATAGTGCAAAGCACAAAGCCCTAAACTATACCAGCAACTGTGTTAACAATTTAATAGTAAAAAGTAAAACTAGAAATTATCATCAGAAATGGATAATGCCAGGTAGAAGATCTGCTCTGTGATTGTATTTTTGCTAAGAAAACAACCTTGTCTACAAAGGAGGAAATGGTTCATGACATTAACTTTCTTTTCTACAACTGCATGGGGAGGTTTCACAGGCTGCCTCCATGACCTGGACTATCGAAGAACTGGAGATCCCCAAAGGGACAATCTCTCTGCAGATTTGGAGGTTTGAGCCTGGATTTTCTTCATTCTTGACTTTCACATACCTCTGTGATTCCATCAGCTGCCAAAATTTCATTCCCATCAGGAGGATTCGTAAAAACTGAAGGCTGTCCAGGCTGCCAAATTCTGGGACAAATTGTTCCCTTCAGAGAACTCTTGGAGAGGACAGAAACACAGGACTGATAATTATATTATGAAATAATAAGAATAGTTTCTTGGGTTTTTTTGGGCCAACAGAGGGAGAAGAAATTATAGCGATAAAATCTATGAAATCGGAATTGCACCTTCTTTAAAAATCATCACTAAAAGGCCAGGTATCCACAAAAGTCTGTGTGAAACATTACAAGGCTCAGGTTTTAAGAAATATCTTTCTTTTGCACTCCTGTCCCAGCACATGGTACAAAGTCCAGTGATACTGCAGATGCATCTTTGTTTGCAGCTGCCGATACGCTGTCAGCCAGACAATATATCCTGTAGGGTCTTGTAGTCTGAGCAAATTGTGCTGCAGCTGCAAAGTTCATTCCTGTTCATCTGGATGGGTTTTTAACAATGGTCTCTGCTCTCCCCACTGCCCAAACAAAACTATCTATAAATGGAAAACTCCCTTCCTCTCCCTCCAAGTCCCCGAGGTAGCAGAATGAATGCAGCACACATGGTGCTAAGTGTCTCAGAGCTAAAACATGCTTAATACATGCAAATACCAACATTAACCATTATGAACAGGCATGATTTATGTGCCTGTCAGCAAGACATCAATCATGACTGCAGAGAGTCAGCAGCAGTATCAACAACAGTAGCAGGACTGGAGGGTCAGAGCCAAGATGGGATGGTCCTTCCCAGCCACCCGGGGGGAAGAGAAAGATGGATGAAGTAGAAAGAATCCCCAAACCGTGTCTTTTAGGGAAAGGGATGTTAAATTTTAAACCATTTCTTGAGCCCAGTCAATGTCCAAGATTATTTCTTTGTTAGATCTATAAGAGAGAACCAGCAGGGACATTTAGAAATGCCATCAGAGAAGGGACCTACACATATCAAAAATAAGTCAGGGGTTTAAAACTGTGACATCAAAGGTATTTAAAGGGACCTTTCAGAAGACATTTTTACCAGTGGGATCTGATTTACTTTCCTGTGAAGATGGCAAGTGTATTTCACTGTAAAATTTTTCTTTACCACAAATTAGAGCCAAGAAACAAACTGCATCAGAGCTTTCTTTGTACAGATGATAGTATAACTCAGAGAACATACATCTAAGGCCATTCTGTGATAGCTAACTTTGGCTTCTGAGTAATCTAGACAATACTAGTTCATGCTAAGAGTAGGGTTGGGAACTTGTTACACACTGGATTTTTTTTGCTTTTTGTAGTTGGCAGGAGAAGGCTGAGCTAGAAGAGATGTTGGCTGAGATGTTAGTAAAAACAATGATGTTTTATTTAGATATCTCAGGCTGTATTTGCAGTTGGCTGGAGATACTAGATAAAAGATAGATTTTACTAATAAACTGATAGGGAAAGAAATTGACATCCCTGAAAAAAATCGGTCAAGAACAAATAGAAACATTTCTGTCTGAATGTGTTAAGAGTAACTGATTTGGCATATTTGCTTCCAGCTGGGACATACAGCTCAAGTGTTAAAAAATGTCTCACAATTGCCTAAAAATAGATTGCCTGTCAAATTTACAGGCTCAGACAAATGCAGGTAGCATCTCATCCACAAACTGGGTAGACTATAGTTCAAATGATGAATAAACCTTTTGAAAGCAAAGGCAAAATTCCCACTGACAAGAACAAAGCCAAAAATACATCCAGTTTTTCTGTCTTGCATGGCACAAGGGGTTTTGCTAAAATATATCCTTTTTTTGCATGTCCTCAGACCAGCACCTCAGAGATATTGAGGAACCTGATGAAATTTCTCAACAAAGAAGCCCTGGAAACATCATAAATATATTGCAAAATGTTCAAAGAAATATATTTTAAAAATAGGTATGGAGAAAGGCAAAACAGTGTATTCATTACAAAGTAAGGAAAGAGAATCCAGTTGAGGTTACATTTTCTGAAAGCACAAATATTCAAGTTGTGCTTTAAACAGTTGACATCTTAAGAAATGTGAGCAAGTGTAAAGAGCAGTATAAAGCAGGGGAAAAATTTGATCAAGTCATAGAGTACAAAAGACCTAATAACACATGCTGTTGTGTGATGACAAATATTTTAAGAATTTTTTGCCTGTTTTGTTAATAAATATTGCAAACTCTTCAGACTTTCTGGGGTCTGCTCTAACTTTGTCAGCTGTAGAGCATTTTATGATATTGGTTGACAGAAATTAATGACATTCAATTGCATGGTTTAAGTATCCACTTCATATATACTTTTCTGTAGTCCTTTAAGAGTAAAATTCATCCATGTAAATACAAAACAAAGTTGACAATTTCTGTTTCTCCATTCCACTGCTGAACTTCTCTTGACTGATGAAGCACATGTGGATGATTACCAACAGAAATATTCAGGATTTTTAAGGCTGCAGGGAATTTTTACTCTGCAATACATTTTGAGAACTTCTGTTTGTGTTAGTCTCTCTCTCAAGGCTACACAATTTTGATGGAAAGGTTGATACTAATAGACAATTGATGATATTTATTTGCAATTTTTTTTCAGTTACTAACTGCCTTCATTGTTAAGTTCATCTCATGTACAGCTTGATTTGGCCACAGGACTTTTGAGGCACAATTCTCTAAAAACAGCATTAAGAGTGAAATCATTGTTTAAATAGTGCCACGAGACATAGCATGTTATCAGCTCCAGTTATGGAGGATAAATTTTAAACTCTTTGTAAAATTCTCAACATACTGTTTTGCCTAACAGGAAGTTAACTTATGCTAAAATATGATTGCAAATTTATTAACTTATTATTTTTTCCAGTTTTAATTAATATTTATTCTTAATGTCTTTTTTTCACAAATCTTGCACAAATTGTCCACGTAATAAAATGTTTTATGATCACAAACCAGTCATAACTGAAATGCAGTTTCTTCTACTTTAAATATTACTGCTGCTTTTTGTTTCAAACTTTCTGTATATATTAGTGTTACTAATCAGCTCAACAGAGTTCAGTGAGCTATTAAAATAAAATGCCCCTTTTTTGCAACCAATCCCCTCAGAAATTTTCACCAGATAATTAATTTTTACCCTAAATTAAGTTGCTTATTTGGATCAGGAATAAAAAATGTATAAAAGAGTTTCATTCCTTGGACAACATGAAAACTGAAAGTTTGGCAGGAGTGGAGTTTTTTACATGTGCATAGCAAGATTTTCTGTTTGATGCTTGAAAGAGAAAGAAAGAATAAACATCCTACAAGATTTAAGCATTCAGTGAGTACCCAAAGTTTTCCTTGACTTCATATCTACCACAAGTCAAAGAAACACCCAAGGATGCAAGACACAATTGTACTGGCCTGAGAGTTCCCAAGATTTTTGTAGCTGAATCTGAGTTATAAATCTGTCTATTGCTTCATTTCACCTTTTCCTGTGTCCATTTTGCTCTTTTATAAAACTGCCTTCCTCTGTAGTATGTTTGCATGTCACTGGAAAGGTCTGTCTCCTGGGTTAGAAGCTAATTTTTGGGTTACAGTTATCCTAAGCACATCAATTACATCTGAAGAATGACAAAAACTTATCATTTCTTACAGTATTTCCAATATTATGCTGTGGTGTTTTTAAATAGAGCAGCTAAATTAATGCAATCAGTTGAGCTTTACTATTCAAAAGTAGAAATCCTATGGCAAACCTACTAGTATTAACATGTCTTTCTCTTTTGTGATAAAAGATCTTCTGAACACCTAAGCAGTCAGAAGATACAGACATGAATCTGTTCACGTGAAACATGCAACTTCTAGGAAAAAACATAGGTACTTTTGTATACAATGGATAACTCCCTTGTAATTTGCTTTGCATAAAGACAAATGCTGAAAGCACCTGGGAAACACAAAGACTCTTTAAGAAGGCTTTGCTTATGCTCTGTCTTTTGTCATTACAATAAAATGTGTTGTTCGAAATTTTTCGTGTTAAACTACTCTGACAATTTCCCTCACACATATTTTGAGACTGAGTCTAAATATGTTAAACACCTTTGACAAAATTTTTCTCTTTACTCAGCATGTCTGAACATTAACACTTGTCAATATTTAGAGACCAACTGGCATAAATCTACCAGAAAACCTTTTCCAGTAAAGGTATTTTTAACACCTTAAGTCTTTTTTTTTTTTCTTCTTAGATTAAGATCATAAAGGAAAAGGAAGTATTTTTCTGTATAACTGCACCTGGAAAGGACAAACAAATGCATATCTATATGTATACCAGTATCTCACTGTTGTCATTTTTAAGTATAGACAATACACGTTAAAAGTAAAAGGATGACTAATAAGGGAAGATTTCTGTTCTCAGATACATCAATATAAAATCTGAGCACATAGCTCAGATAGCTCACATTGCCAGAGATTCTCTAGCTCTGGCAAGAGGTTTCTTTAGGGAGGAATTACATTAACAAGCCATTTCATTTCCCAGTGTTATGGAAGAGGTAAAATAGAGCTGGAAAATGCTCTTTACCATTATTTTTCCTTAAAATGTTTTTGGCCTCTTAAATTATAAGGCTAGTATGACTGAAGGGATTTGGGCATGGACTTCACTATATTTTGAGAATCAAAAAAAAAATCATAGGTAGAAGGGGGCTGGGTGTTTCTGAATGTGTGTGTGGGGGGAAGGTGGCCTTGAAAATATCTTCTTAGTCCAGATCTGTGTATGAGGTTCAAAATATGCTCATAATCCTGGCCTGTTTATGTATCTTGTGTAGTCAGGTAAGCTAAAAGTATCTGTGAAACACTGAGATATACCAGAAATTATAAATACGTATTAAAATATCTTCAGAATATCAATCAAAATCTCATGAGCACTTGCAATAGACCACCTAGAAATATTTCCAGAAAAAGTGAATCTAATCTGTAGCAGAACCAACTGTACATGTGGACAGATCTTGGAAGTTTCAGGTAACATCTGTAAACTAAACAGTGCCAAGAGCCCTGGGCTGCCCAAGTGGCACAGTTTGGCCACATCTGTGAAATTAAGGTTTTTTAGCTTAAATTGTAACTCCACCCAGACTGCCTTCTGGCAGTGATCCCCCAGCAATGTTGACTCCTGCACATTATCTAGGAATGCTTGGGAAGGGGCTAGCTGGAAAGGGTCAAAGCCATTCCAGGGTCTGTGCTAACAATTTTACAGTGCAGAGTTTCAGTGTCTGGGAATGTTTCCAGGTAGTCTTTAACTTGCCATTATAGAAGCAGTTTCAGAGCTCCAGAAGTTGAGCTCGTCAGCCAGATGTTATCTGGCTACTCCTCTTGCCATATTTCCTTTTCTAGTGTGGTTTGTCCTGTACTATTGGGAGGGGAGAGGAAGGAAAGAGAGAGGAGAAGGGAGGGAAAGAAGTTTTTTTCTTCAAATTTATTCACTTTGACATCATTACTCTGTGGACATCACAGTTGAAGGAATTCTGCCATTTTCCACCTGTTCATATTAGTAATTGCTCAAGAAAGGTAAGAGAATATTAGGACAAAAGACTGTCATTCTTCAAGGTGGCAAGTATTCTTAAGGCTTTAGTATCATATAAATGAAAACCAGATATTTGTACCTATATTTTTGCTAACAATCTAACAATATTTTCTATGATTGTCTAAAATTAATAATAGCAGCATTTTTATGTCAAATATGCTTATTTGTGTAAAGATAGAACAAGTGTTACTTTCTTGCTTTAGACGGTGGCAGAAATTTCATCTTCCTTATTGTTCACGGGAAATTTAGGGAGTTCAGTCCTTACAACAAGAAAGTTTGATGTTCTGCTGCTGGTGGTGGTATGTTTCACTTAGAAATATTAGGAATACTTTTTTTTCTTCAGTTTTTTGTATTTCCTCTGGCTTTGCCTTCATAGACAATAAAAGCAGAACACAATCCTAATATTAACTATTTAAAAATTAACATTGAATAATATTATCTAATTCTAAATGACTCCTAATGGACATCTGAGAGAGGAAAGAAGGAGTGCAAAGTGACCTATCCAAGACAATCTCTAGACAAGAATCTCAGTGTGATGGCAAAAAAAACTACTTGTGTATTTCTAGCTTTTAAAGTGGGATGGCTGTGCCCAAACCAGCTAGTGAAAATAGTCCCTGATATTTTCAAACTCTAAGTCTGCCCAGTGATAATTTAGGGAAAATATGAAGTTACCCAGGCAAATACATCAGGCACCACACTATCAATTGAATATGAGTGCTGAAAAAATTTGTGTCCCGAAAACACAAACTGTTTCATTTGGTAGTGAGGCATGACCATTAAGATTTATATGGTTTAGAATTTCCATAACAGAAGAGCTGCAGTGAAGAAAAGGAGTGCAATTAAAAGATGTAAATAAGGTGAGAGCACAGGCAACACAAGGAGTATCGTGATAAAACATATCATCCTTCAGTACACAGTTACAGTAGACTCATTAAATCGGATGATTAACATTATGTCTTGGACTCCTAGTTGGGAATTACTTACACACAGTGCTTAAAGTCTTCAAATTCTAGATACCTGTTGTCCTCACCTTCCTTTTCTCCTCAGTATAAATATTGAACTTGTGAAACAAAAACTGAACTGCTGCAGCCTAAATTTTTTATAGCAAGTTAAGATTAAAACTAGTTACCTTGTAATGCTAGACTCTAAAGTGCAGAATTTACTTCATAAACAATTCTTTTTCTCATACAGCAGGGCAGGACAAAACATACAATGTATTAGCTTTGAGATTTTTTACTATCCTACTTATAAATGAAAAGCCTTAATAGGTGGTACATGGTGGTCATACCAAGAGCTCACCAGCTGACAAGTGGTGATTGACTGGGAATGTGCTTCACTACCACTCTAGTGTAAATCATGCCACCTCAAACTGTGTTTTTGAGAATGTAGAACTCATTACTCTAATACCAAAGTCATTCTATATCTCTCATTTATGTTTTCAAAATTTCAACTGGAAGTTGTATCCATGAGACCTGTAAATGGTGAGATAATAAAGCAATTGAGTCAGAAAAATGGTTTGCAGCCAGTCAGAGGGATGGATAGGAGAGGTTGAAAAGTCAGACATAAACAGGAGTAATCCAGGACCAAAATTTCCAAGAGATGCATATTTTCAGTACTAATCTCAAAAAATCATAAAGAAAAACCAGATCTTTGTGACCAATCTGAAGTGTTATCCAGTATTTCCTGAATACTAACATGACTTGAATTATTCCTATTCATTTTCTGAAATAAATCTGCTAGTGCTGATCTATGAAAACACCTAAAAACAGATAAAATCTTGACATCCCTGATCAGCCTCTCCACAGACAATGCTGGTAGCTTTTTTTGGACTGGAAAGTCCACTCCCCAGTGAAGCTAAAAGCCATAGGCTTTAATGATGGGAGACCTCCTTCTGCATGGAGCCATCTGCCCGAGGCACACTGAGCCTTAGGACTATTTACCATAGATGGATCTACAATGCTCTACACAGTAAGATGCTGGCAGAGTGTTCACAGTATGCTATGAACACTAGGAAGCCACAGCAATATTGGTCAGTCCTTCATAACTTCATTTCCCAAATGTTCGTAATTAAACAGTTTTTATTTAAGTAATCAGCATGAAATCCTTAGCTTTGTTTTTGCAACCGGTATTGTGTTTATGGAGCCAAATATTGAAAACTTTGATACTGAATACCTTGTATGTGTTAATTTTGGCAACCTTTAAAGATTCTGTAGATGCCTTGCTATGTTACCACCACCCACTCTTCAACCCCCCTGGCCATCAGTCCCTCCAAACCACAGAGACATGTTTCTCTTTTAATACTTTCTTGCAGTATTTCTCATGAAAATCACAGGGAATCGTGTGTGATTTCAGCAGAGTGAAACTTGATCTCAAAGTGTCTGTAGGACCAGAAGTTTTTAAAGAAAACATTTCTTAAATCTTGTGTTCACTGCTGCTTCAGCAGGCCAATTAGACTTGATGGGAATTCTAGAAAGCTGTCGCCAGGCATTGCAGCAGGAATAGCAAACAAGGCCCAAAGCAAATAAACGAGTGGGTAAAGTGTGGCCATCCTCAGAACCTCCTTGCTGGTGACCTTCTCCTCTTTGCAAAGGGATGCTGAAGGTACTGGATGAAGGGACTCCAGGTTAATTAGATTTGACATTAGTTAACAGCAGCAATTACTAGAGAGTAATTAATCAGGGAAAGTCTCCAAACAGAAGGAGAATAAATAAACGGGCGGTAACATTCTGATCCATTTACCCCCATAGATAAGGATGTGCCCCAGGTGTCAGGCTGAGGTGGGACTAATCTGTCTTGCTCAGTTTCTCCCTGGAACTTGGGTGACTCTTCACACATCCATCTTCTTTCACATGGAGACAAACAAGCATTCACTAAGCCATTAATAGCACCATTCCTATAAAAACTCGGGATAGAAAAACATTAAAATTCCTCTCCCCTTCCCAGATTTTTTTCTTTAATCCCCCCTTTTCTTAAAGAATTCTTAAAAAAAGTTCTAAGAATGCAAATGAAATTTCTTTCTACTTTCATTAATTAAAGTAATTTCAATACCCTAGTAATAGTGGTCTCTACATCCATAACCAGCAGTTTTTCATTCCAGCCAATACCAAAAAGTTTCAGCTACATAATTTGTAAAAAAGCAAGTTCCTGGTTTTCATTCTCATCTAGGCCAATGGCAGTAGGTCACATGGAATATCCTAAAAAAAATATAGTAAGGACCACAGGCTTATTGAGGAATCAGCCATGGCCTTACTGCAAGCACAGGCAGTTGCATTTTCCCAGAGGCAGCTCACTAGGCTGAGTTGTGATGCAGCTCCTGCTCCTCTGCACTGATCCACAGGAGTCCTGTACCTGGCACAGGTTATTTCCACTCCCATGTTCCAGCTCAGTTCTGCTGGCTGGGGCAGCAGGGCAATCAGATTCAAAGCTCAGAGCAGTCCCACTTACAGTGAACAGGACTAACAACACAGAAGGTGCTTTCCCTGGCACAACCAGATGAAAGATATGAAGACTATTTGCAGGAGATTATTTCCAAGCCCTTTCTGCCTTAGTTATGAGCTGAATTCCAGCCTCTCTGAGTTTATAAGGACAATTCTTCCCCTAGCATACTTTTGAATGTAGAAGGACTGAAGAGAGATCACCTATGCTCATACAATAGCAAGGGTATAATATTCAAAGTCACATTGCATTCAGAGTCATATTTGATAACTTTATTCAGTAAGAGAGGCATTCTACAGTTATTGTTAAATTTGTTGGGATTTCTCCATGAAGATGTGTTTGTCTTCACCATAAATAAAAATCCCTGAAATACTGATAGAGAAACAGAAAAATGCTGATATAATATGCTAGTATTATGGACTATATGAATTTGATGTGATTCTGTACAGTGCATATTTCTTTAAACATAGCTATTTAACCCTCTTAAATAACTACATAAAATCATCATTAAATAAATACCCCTTCACTGTTTAGCTTTTATATAGCTGACAACACGTTTGTGGGAAAGGAACAAACAAAATTTTAAATTATAAAAGTATGGTTGTTTTCAAATAGTTTACTGAAAGAAGGTAAGTTTATAAAACTCTGCAGAAGTCACTAAAGCCACTATAAAGAAAAAAAAGGAAGCAAGGAAGAAAGAACTTGGATAAAAATAAACATAATAGACCAAGTTATGAAAATGAAGGGTAATACATCTAAATTACTGCACTGTGATTAGCAGTTAGTTTTTGAACATACTTTCTACCAAACCAAACTAAACTAAAGAAACTTTCTATCAAACTAAAAAAAAGGCAAATAAAATAAGCAACATAGATTTTTGGAAGATGAGAACACATCACACAGAAGGTCTGTGGGTGAAACTCTGGCTCCTCTGAAACCAAAGGCAAAATTCCTATTGACTGTAGCAGTGCTGGAGTTTTCTCTAAGCACGTAAACTCTCACTGACCTGGGGTACAGAAGCTGGCCTTTCTTCCTTTTTGCCTTTCAGATTTTTTTCTTTCATACGGCTTGTCATTATCAAAACTTAGATTGTATGTTGAATGGTAACTTAAGACAACGTGTAACAAAACACTGTGCAACACATGAAGAAGATTCAACAGTTGACAGCATTCTCTGAGTTTAAGCAATCTCCTGCCAAGAACTGCAACTGGGCAGCCTCAAGGTTTGCTCATGTTTAGAGCAAGTATAGAATTTGATCTGTATGCTGACACCTCTTTATAACCTGGCAGGAGTAAAGAAAGGGAGTGCTAATCTGAAGATGGGGCAAGGTATTTGAAGCATTTAATTCATCTTGGGATAGTACTTCAATTATTTTGGCACTGCTTTTCAGTACATCAGTGAAAGGAAATGGGCAGCTCGAGGTGTTTGATTTAGATGGAAGTAGATGTTTCAATTTACCATGGCGATTACACTTTCCCTGGACTTTCCCTGTGATCATAGGTGCATCACTTAACCTTTTTGTGCCTCAATGACTCATTTGTAGATACTAATAGTATTCTCTGCTTAAAGGGGAAGCTGGGTTAGTGTAAATGTAACAAAATGTGTGAGGTTTTCAGAAAAGAAAGAAATGAAGATAATTAAAGTACAATATACGATAGTCAATTTTAGATGCAAAAGAGTCCAGCTCATAGTGGTGGAGACGTGCAAGAGTGCAATACAGGGACAGCCTTGGTTTGCAAAGGACATCACTGTAGTTATGTAGAGCTGCATCAAGAGACAAAGGTCTCAAGCAGCTTCAAAGAGACACAGTCACAGTAAGGCATGCACATGACTGTCCTCTTTATGGATTCCCGTCAGGGTGTCTGCAGGGTGCTGATAGACACAGAGACTTTACTGACTTCCATTTCCATGAGCACAGGCATATTTGCCTCACACCACTGCAAATGTTGACATGTCCTTAAGTTTAAGGAATGAGTGATCAGAGATTCTAGGTGTAAAGCACTGTGAAACAGAGGGTTTGGAGGATTTGGGGGGTATTTGTAAATACTGCAAGAGGATTTTTTTCCTACTTCATTTTAAGTGCATTGTAACAAAAGAAAAATCAACATTCTTTTTCCTACAGCAGTGTGAGTTGACACAAGGCACAAATACAAAGCCTGGTTTGTTATTGTTATTTAAACTTCTTTAATCCTGATTACTGGTGCTTGTGGAGAAGGGAGGCATAGTTGGAGAGAAGCCATACTTTTTCAAATTGATTAAAAACACCTTTTGAACAATAAATAACTTTAGCTGGCTGACCTCTAAAGCAAATGATACTGCAGTGTTCTGCAGTATAAAATAAGATTCCTTTTCCCAGCACTTTTGAATGTTGGCTTGTCAAGTATTCCTTTTGACAAGCTTCTGCCTAAAAGTTCTGTTGTCAAACAAGTATGCTTCCAGTAGACTTTACAGGTTTAAAATATTCAAGAGAAAACAACATATTTTTGCTCAGTGTGGGTAATTTAAGTGCTGTTTGATCACATATAGATAACACTGGAGAAATTGCTGGCATTGTTTCATGTCATCTGATAAAACAAGGCAATAAATTTTACTGCAAGTTGGCAGCAGGAAGAGCTGCTGCAGGTCAGGTTTGAGGTGAGGACTACTTTTATAAGTATTGAAGGAGACAGTGAAATTAAGTCAGATTGCAGGAGCTGGAGAAAGCAAAGAGCACAAAGCCGAGGATTTGGACCTAGGTTTTATCTTTCTTTTTTTGTTTGCTTGTTTGTCTTTTTTGGTTTTGGGTTGGGTTTTGGTTTGTTTTGTTTTGTTTTCCTCTGCAGAATTGATTGGCTTATAAATTGGTGACATAGACATTCAATCCACAACATCTGTCAGTCATTTAACAAAATGTAATAGTTCAGAAAAGCTCAAAAAGTACACAGGGCAGCAAGAAAGTGACATAAATGAGCAAGGAAAAAGGCATCTGGTATGAAGACACATTAGTTTACCCTTTGAAAGGATCTCACTCTGCAGGGGTCTCACTTGCTTGTAAAGCTTGGCTGCCTAAATGAAGAGTCTACAAATGAAAAATATTGTTATTTTCACAAATGTCACCAGGCTACAAGTGCTTGCCTACTGTTAACCCAGCTGTCTACCCAGCTCTTCTTGTTTCTTTTTT
>WEIU01008081.1:101050-124434 GCA_013389925.1 Aegithalos caudatus | reverse complement strand
AAAAAAAAAAAACCCCCACAAGAAAAAAAAAAAAAAAAAAAAAAAAAAAAAAAATTATGTTACTTCCCCTCAGTCCTAATGTATCAAGTTTCTAACTGTTTTCCTCAAGGTCTGAGAGGACAGGATAGCTCAGCTCTTCTTCACCAAAAGCTTGCTGAAGCCTTTGTATTTCTCCATAGATACTCCTCTAGCAAACAGGTTTTATCACCATATCTGCTGCAATTTAAGGTGAAGGAAAGGAGGTCCCTTTATGCTTTTTATAGATTTCAAATTTCATATGAAAGCATCAGTCTCAAGCTTGAAGTATTGAGTTCAAAATAACCTCCTCTCTCAGCTATAGCTGAAAACTTTGGAGTTGCAAATGTCCTCCATGGGTTACCAGGTTCCGTTGCAGTTTACAAAGAAAACACAAACATCATTAAAGCAAAGCATTTTCTTCAAAACTGTTTATTCAAGCTCCCAAGAGTCCTTTACAAGATGTGGCAGTGAATCTAAATTTCAAAGTCAAAGCATATGAATTCTAACCTAAGCGTTCAAGCGCTGCAATAGGCCCATTGCTTCTTGTAAGAAATGTTGTTTCACAGATATTGGAAAGTTTATTTTGCCTTTTAAAAGGATGCAACACTTTTTAAAAGTTAGCTAGGAACTTAAATCTGGTGTCACCTTCTGCCTGTGGTACAAGAACCAGTAATGAATCAAGTCCAGAAATCTTAAGAGCTAATTCATTATTGTGCATAAGTTGTATCTTCATATTGTCCAGTGACAGAGGTCATTTGCAGAGAAAAAGTAACTAAAAAGGAAGCATATCTGTCTGAATTTATCTTCTTTTTGTGATTCCAGAAAGAAAGAAAGAAAGAAAGATCTTACTCATTTTGTTTTCATTACAGTGCTCAAAAAAGTAAAGTAAGAATTATTTCTTCTTTTTCATTATTATTTTGGGTGATTTCTCAGTTCTCTTTAAAGATGTACATTACAATCCACAACATTTAAAGTCTTGACTTTAGTTCTAATTTGTTGTATTTCAAACCATTGTTTGACTATTTGTGTTTATATAGAAATTCTGTGCCTCTTAAAAAGTGAAATTTACTTCTGTCTGAACACTTGCAAAGGTAGTGAAAGTTCTGATATTCTGATCAAATAAAGATTGAACTCCAGTATAAAGGGAAATTTTTATGAAAATATCATATAAAGCATTGTTATTTCAGCCAGCTAAAATCTGCTCTTTCTTGAGCTAGAATCTGTTTCTTAGTACATTTGAGGTTATTCCTTCATTTCTTCAGCCATGACTCCTGTATCACCACCAGAATAAAACAAATTTAGTACATCATTTGTAAAGAAAATCACTTTTCTTTATTCTGCAGTGTTAATTGGAGCTTACTCTAATTTGAATATGAAAAAATAGTCATTGTAATAGCTCTAAACAGAGGGTATCCACATCCATCTCCACTTCTGTTGTCATCTACAAGGCCTGATAAATAGAAGTAAACAAATGATTTATTGAGAGTTTATTCAGTGGTTTTGTCCACTTTCCATTCTTAAACTGTGACTCAGCCACTTTTAAAAAAAAGGAGAATGGGCATTTTTTTATAGTTAGTTTTAATGACTGGAGGTTGTTTGTGTAACCCTTGAGAAACTGGCACTTTCAGGGTGATCAATCTGCTGTCCTGTGACCCCGTGGTGAAGGCTTAGCCCAAGGTCAGTGGGACCAGGATTGCTGCCAAGAGCTCAGCCACTTCCCTGGGATGTGGGAAGCACCCAGAGAGGCAGCCCTGCTTCTCAGGGACAAAGACACTACCATTTCCATCTTTGCCTCAGTGTTGTTTTGATACTACCAACTGCAAGGAAAAACAGCCTGCTTCAGTCTTTGGGTGCTTCACTCCTTCCTGCCCAGAGGGTTTTCTAGGTGGCACAGTGATGTTTTAGATGACAAATGTGGCACTCCTTTTTTAACTGATCTGTAAGTTCAAACTGTACCATTTTAGTACAACAAAACTGACCTTTCTAGGTTAGACACTGTTCAACTTATATAAAAATACTTAAGCTGAAAAATTTATTATCAGTATAAGGACTTTTCCATGGTAAAACTGTCATTTTAGCAACGTATAGTTTTGTCTTTTTAAGTATGCCACAATAAAACCCCTGCTTGAATAACTCAAATTCTCTAACATCACCATTTCTCAATATTGTAACTAAAGATAGGGAAAAAAGAAGGAAGGAAGGAAGGAAGGAAGGAAGGAAGGAAGGAAGGAAGGAAGGAAGGAAGGAAGGAAGGAAGGAAAGCTTCTAGGCCAGTTATGTATGCCTTCCAAAGAATAATTTTAACAAGACTTTATAGTTTAAAAAAATTTAAAATAAATAACATTGAGAAAAATTCTTCTGGAATATAACAAAATCAATGGGTTTGATCTTAGCAAAATAGCTCTGTATATTTCCTTTATAAATCATTTCACTAAAACTTTTCCCTCTATAGAAGAAGTTCTTGGTGAATCACCAATTTTCCAGTGCAAATACATATTTTTGGGAAAAAAATCTCTGGCTGTAAATATTATCAATTCTATATACAAAATAGCAAGCAGCAAGTGAAAATATATGTATGAACATAAATAATGTACAATTTACTTCTCTTGACTTAACCAAGATTTTGAGAGAAAATTAGTCTTTTGCTCTTTTTTCTTTTAATAGATAATATTTGCTAAATTCATGTACATTATATTCTGCTATCTACTAACATTTTTACATACATCTTCTTTTAATAAAAATTATTTATTCATTTCTGGGACCCACATTCCACTTCTTGTTTATAAAAGTGTTATCAAAATATTCGTCCACATTTCCTGTGTTATGAGGTTGAGACTCCTCTGTTCACACAAACATACATGTGCACAATGGTGGGTTCAGCAGTGAACCTCTGACAACAAGTATACAATAAAACTGAAAGCACACTGAGATTTACTTAGGCAAAGTTTTTCTGTGAGAGCTAGTAGGAATCATAACAGTGTTAGTCAAAAAAGAAACCAGCTCACAAGAAAAATAAATGGCTTGAAATGTATTTGAATGCCTAATTTTTTTTAAGTAGTACTTTAACCTGAAGAAAAGAAGCGATGCATGATTTTTTTCCCCACAAATTGGTTATCCAATTACAAAGAGTACCACCACATTTCTTTCCAAAGACCCTTGCTTGCCCTGCAGAGAGCAGTGAACATATTTAATTCTCTACAAACTGGAAGTACCTGACCAACTCTCTTCCACGTCTCCAGTCCCATGAGATTTCTGCTGTCTCTATATTCTCCATTTTGTAAAGCCTTTAAACATAAAAAATAGAAATTAGGAAACAAGCCTAAAGCTGTGAGGAAAACAGGGGGGAAAGGGGAGGGTTTAACAGGTTTTTGAGCCATACACATGTTAGCACATGGTTCACATTACAGGCCAGTGTGTTCAGAGTAGACCACCACACCACACAGGTGGGAGTGTGAGTCTGGGAGTCATTGAAGTTGGAACACTATTTTCCCAGTGTATCACAATTACAGAAACATCTGTGCTAAACAACTTTGTGCCAATCTGATGTGAAAATTTGGTGTTCAGCAGCCCCCAACATTTCTATTTCTTACTTGCTGTGGGGTGGTCTCATGTGATACATGGTGATCACTGGTTTCAGAGCTATGAAATGGGTTCTTTTTCACACCTTCCTTTTCTGTGTGTGCTGACCAATTCAGAAGACTTTCTCTTTTTGTATATAGCATGATATGTATTTAAAGATACATTAGGTTAAAAATATGTACAAGGGAAATGTCTTGTGCTGGCTTAAATATATTAAACAGCTAAAAATATTAATTCCAAGATTAGAAGCAAAAATGTAATTCAAAACTGATCTAGTACTGCCTAAGGAAGTTAATGTGGAAATGAAGGTAAAAATTAACCACTTTTTAAAGATAATAGTCCACATTTTATAAAAGGTCAGAAAGTGACTTCTGTGCCAACTAGGGTACTTTTAGGTATACAATAAATAGCACTAACATGACTGCAGAAATTTCCAGCTGGAATGTGGCAGAAATGAGAACAAAATGCCTCTGAGACTCATTATTCAGAGAAACTGCTCCTAGTTGCATGAAGCAGGCACAGCTCCCCCACGTCACTTGTTAAGTGGCATGGTCAAATCTTGATATTATTGTAATTGAAAAAGGATCATTTAATAAACTGCTGAATTCAACCAATGGATTATGTCTAACTGTTGCTGATATTGGAGAATCTGCTCTGGGATTTGTCTCACTGACTTTAGCAGTTTAAGGGTTAGACGCCTGCAGTAATATATGAACATCTCTCCAAATCTCAGGGAATCAGAAAGGTACCCTCAGAGGACAGTCTATGCTGTATCACTACCATTGTCTGGACCCTGGGATGTATCATCATCCAAAAATACTCTGATCTATTTATCCACTGCCTACACAATGGACTTTAGTAACCAATTTAAACCAAATGCCTAATATTTGAATGGTTAAAATCAGATGTTAAGGATTCCACTGTCAATAATGTTGTTGGGTCAGAATTTATAGCAGTGACAAGTTTCTTTGAGACATTTTTCAGCTTTTCTTCCAAATCTGTTTTTTACTGTGTTGGTCCTTAGCTGACAGGTGGCTAGCAAAGCCCACTATCTGTTCGGATTGACCTTGATCTTTTCCATCTACAGTCACCCAGAACAATTTTGCTCAATGATAGATGGAGGAGGACAGGAACAGCTTTTCTAAAAATCTTTCTTTTTCTTAAATAAATTATGCTGAGAATATATCTGGGGTAAAATCAAACTACTTGGCTTGCTTGCTTAACATTCCTCTCAAAAAGGGATCTGATTATTTGCGCTGTATTTACAATTACATATTCAGTCAAATTGAATCCAGATGTCAAAAAATGCCCAAATATAGAGTAAAGAAGAAAAAGGTAGCAGAGGTGGAAAATTGTACTAGTGGTGATCATTCACCATTCAATCAAAACTTAAGCTAAATTTCTGTTCTTAGAGTATATGCAAAATCCATGCAGTAATTAAACTCTGAAAGATTTGAATTGTGACTTACTAAGATGAATCCATTCTTTTAAGAGAGGAATTTCAGTGATGTTGGATACTCTGCGTGTCAAAGACTTGTTTGCCTTTCAAGTTTTAGGAAAGCAAAACATCTGTTTAACCCAAATTTTTCAACAGTTTCTCACTCACTGCACAACTAGTTCCCTGAGTAACAGCTCATAGCTATATGCAAGAAATATACTCCATGCAAAAAGAGCAGAGATGCCAAAGATTCTCATTCTGGTCAAAATTTTAACCAAATGTTTACAAAACCAGTTCATCTCAAAAGAGGCTATTTCCATTGCAAGTTATGTTCCAGATTTTCTGCACATGAAAATGACCAAAAGTCCCGTTTTTCCTATCAGCATTTCCCCATTTGTAGCAAAAAAATATTTGGCTCTTTATCCTCCTGCTCAAGCTATCTTAATGAAGGCTGCTCTTAAGAGGCAGACTTTTTGAGTTATTCTTTTTATGGGGAAAATAATGGTTTTTTGTGTGGGATTGTTTTGAGTTTTGAGTTTTGTAGTTTTGTTATTCTCAAGAATTGCTGGAACATTTTTTACATAGATTTTCACAAAAAAATCACTTACAGACAGGAGATATGAATACAAATGTTGGGAATGGATAATGATCAACAAAGAAAACTATGAGTGAATTAAAGAACCAACAGAATGGAAAAGTTATGCAACTTCAGTTATATTTGTCATTGCTCTTTCAGCTATCAACATTCCTAAGTAAAAGTAAATTATGAATCTTTTTAACATTAATTTGTATTATTGCTTCCCATTATTACTCTTTGGCTCAATGATATAAATAATCAATACAGAAGAATTAGTTTGTGTCTGAAATATTGGTTATTTCAAAGCAGCATCTAATCCAAGAATATTGAGCCAATAAGGAAATTAATTTGTTATTTAGCATCATTAGATTCACAGTATCTGTTTTGGCGAATAAACATTCTGGAAATGTTCTAAAGGATTTTTAGGATACAATATACAAAAGGGGACATAGCAGCAGATTGAATGAAAATATGTAAAAGAATAAATGAAACCTAAATGTGATTTAAGGCTAATTTTTCATCCCTTTGTATTTTACATTCTAATTTATAGGATTAACTTGAAGGTAAAAAACAGCAGGAAATGAACATCCATGTATTACCTGCCTATGACAGCAGAATTGAAACTAGATGGTCTTTGTAGTCCCTTACAAACCAAAATATTCTCAGCTTCTATGATTACATGAAATGTAGATTCTAGATAAAAGAAAAGAAAATCTGTTTTAAAAAAAAATGGAAGCAAAAAAATAATTATTAAGGAGACCATAACAAACAGGGGTTTTTATCCTTTCCTTATATAAGGATATGGTTGGATTTCTTTCTATAGTTTCAAGAACAACAAACAGTCATACTTATGTAGAGCACTGTAGGGTGTTCCCTCACCTCGCTCAGTGTAAACACACTGTCAGTGAAATTGCTGTAGGGTAAAAACAGAGTTGCAAGCAGATGAGAAAGACTCCAAAGCTGCAGAAAGATTCACTCATGCAACCTTCAGTGCAGAATTGGAGCTTTAAACAATGGTAATCTAAATTGTTGCTGGGGAGGGGAAATTAAAAAAAAAAAAAAAAAAAAAAAAAAAAAAAAAAAAAAAAAAAANAAAAAAAAAAGGAAAGGGAAAAAAGAGGGCAGATAGAGTGATTGCATCTCCTCCAGTAAATACTGGAGGCCAGTGTGTGGCCGGGGGCCAAAAGGACGTGGCATGACTCACACTCTCACCACATCAGCATTGCTGCAGCCAGATCTCTCAGGCAGCTCCCCAGACCTTGCCAGGCACTGTGCAGGAGCTGCTTGCTGTCCAGGGCTGAAACCATGTCCAAAATTTTGCTCACAATTTAACAGCTCGCCCTGGCCATGTTTCACTCACCAGTACTGACACTGCCACAGGGAACTCATTTGAGGAGGAGTGTTGGAGGAAGGCTTGTGCAGAGAAAACCAGTGCTGTGACTGTATTGGGAGCTTTGCCTCTGAGTTTTTGTTATTCAGCTGAAAGGCCAACTTCCAGGGCAAAGCTGAACACATTTCAATAGAAGATCAAGTCTCACAAAGCATTGCCCAAGTTCTTACTGTCTAATAAAGAGTCAGCAAATTTATGTTGTAGTAAAAACAATTGGGAGTAAAATTTCTTTAAAAAAATACTCCATTCATCTGACTACAAAGTGAGTTGCAATAAATACAGTATTGAGAAACAGAGCAGCTTAGCAGGGTTTTAAGTAGTCTCTGCATTCTCGCTGCTGCTCCCACACATGCACACACACACAGGCTGCCACACTCTCCTCTCGTGCTGCTAAAAGCAAACAGTGGATATGATGGACAAACATTGCAAGCACAGATGTGTCCATTATAACCAGCATGAGCCATGCTCATGAGGAGTGCTGTCACTTCTGAAAATCCAAGTGTGTCCGGCTGCGAAAAAGCAGTGGGGTGTGAGAACAAAAGAAAGAGATGTTGTGATTAAGACAGGGCTAATGGTTCATTAACAATATCCAAGGCCTGGCTCTACAGCTTAGAAGTTAAGGACATATTTCAAAATTACCTTTTTCCTTTTTTTTTCTTCTTGTTGTTGCTGCTCATTTCTTTTCTCTGCCTTTTGAAAAGGATTTGTAGCTTCCTTTCTTGCCCTTTTGTCTTACAGCTCCTAAAATATGAAGCAAATGAAAACATAGATGTAGTGAAAACATTTTTTTTTCTTTCTGATCTTTTTTCAACTCTCTCTATAATGTGTGAGTCTAAGGCTCGCACGTGGGGGGAGAGGCTGCATTCCTTGGTTCAGTGATGGTCCTACCCCAGCTGCTATGGGTCCTACTTGGCAGTCTGAGGGCTTGTGTCTATGCTGATAAAAAGAAGGCCAGTGAGTGGCCTTTGGTGCAATAGGGGTGCTGTCAGATGTCCAGGGACAGGTCTCAAATTAGCATGTGCCAAAATCCTTAGGTCAGTCAGGTTTCGGAACAGGTTGCCAAGACAAGATGTGCTGTATCCATGCTCGGAGGTTTTCAGTCCTATCACAGAATCATAGAATGGTTTGTCTTGAAAGGGATCTTAAAGACCATCTCATTCCAACCTTCTGGCATAGGTAGGGAGACCTTTTACTAGACCAGGTTGCTCAGAAGCCCATCCAGCTTGGCCTTGAACACTTCCAGGGATGGGACATTCACAATTCTTCTGGGTAACCTGTCCATGTGCCTCATTATCCTCACAGAAAAGAACATTTCCTAAAATCTAAACCAAACCTGCCCTCTGTGAGGTGGAGAGCTGAACTTTCCTGTGAAAGTTTTTGTTTCAGTCCATAAAGACAATAAATAATTTAATCAAATACTTATAAATCACCAAAATTTCATGAGAAGTATTGCACTCTTGCATTCTGTCCTTTCTTTTTTGCCTACTGAGATCCCCACTTTCCAGTGATCATGTCCTGGGATGATCCTGAAGGCCAAGGGACATCCAGAGGCTGCCTTATGCAGAGAGTTGTTATAAGATACAAGGGTAATGCTTGTATTACCAAATAAAATGAGAAGAAGGTGCTAGCTAAAGCAGTGAACAGCAATTGCCTGTACTCTTTAGCTGTTAACACCCTCTCTGTCATGGCTGTAGCTCCTGCCAGATGCCAATCTCAGACACAAATCTTGGCAACATTTGGAGACTACCATTTTTGGGCAAAGACAGAAAGCCAAACTGTGTGATTGCAAGCTGTGTTGTCCTGCAGATTGGAGATAATCTGTAACAGGCAGTCCTGCTGCCCTAACCATAGCCAGTGGACAGTCCTGAACAAAACTGGTAGGAGTGTAATCCTTTCATGATCACCACACTTCAGTTTATAAAACCTGTTTTATTTTCCTAATAACTAAATGACCTTCCTGTGTTAGCTTCATAACTGGAGATTAATACACTCTGGGATGACTGCCCAGTCACTTCTGCCAACACAGGAGCCATTCCAGGAGACATGTTCCTCCGACTCCCTGGTTAGATTTCAGTATATTGCAATTTTCCATTTGTAGATTATAATTTTTTCCAGCCCATGGTGTTCTGCTAACGTGCTAGATCTATTGGGAAGTAGAATCAGCAACACTTTCCCATGTTAATTTATCTGTCACTGTAGCAGTATCTAAATGTCCACTTGAAATCTCCCTGGATAAATAAATCTTCCCCTATTGTAGTGAACCGTGCAGTAATTTGTTCTTTACATCATCCTGCTTTAGAAGTTCAGCAGTAAGGCTGATTATTAGAGAAAAAATCTGTGGTGAAACTGCACAGTACATATTCAGCATCAAAAAACTGATCACAAATATGAACAATGTATCATTATGAATCTGATCTTGCCAATCCTTCATATATTTTCAACTTCAAGTTCCTGTGGGAATGCCTACAAGTTTATTTTAAGACACAAATTAATAACAGATACAGGCAGCAAATATACAGGCACTTCCCAGGCATGACTGGAGGCCACCACCACTCTTTCAGCTAAACAGATCCCTTTAAATCTCTTAACATGACACTGCTCAGTTTAAAGCAAGAAAACCATGAAGTGGTACAGTGGGTTAGAATCTCTCTAGGCTTCCCTGGATATGAGGTAGAGACCTCCTGAATATACTTCCCTGTCCCTCATCTATTCCTGATGCCTTTTTACCAAATATATTGGCATCCATATTAGTGGATCAGACAATTTTGGGATGGTAACAGAATGGAAATCCTTCAAAATTAGCATCTTAATCAACACCTCGGAAACCATTCACTTCAATTGCAGTAATGATGCTAATTTTAACTAAATTATTCACACAAGAGGTCAGGATATGTGCACCTTTAAATTTCTTTTGCCAATGTTAGCATGCAGTTCTCCTTTCTCTTATATAAGTGCCTCACTGCCAGAATAAGGAGCTGTGGCTGACATTGCCCTGGCTTAGAAATAAAAGTGGCTGTGACTCTCTGGGCTGCTGGCACTGATGTACCTGCTCTTCTCAGACAAGGTCCACGGGGCAGGGACAGCAGAACTGGCCTGCACACCAGGAGCACGTCAGGACCCTGGGGTGGTTCTTCAGGATGGGTGCATAGAGTTAAACAAAGGAATTTATGTGGGTTAGAGGCTTAAATGGGCTTGACAGATCAGCCAGGTAAGGGATACGGGACTGGATCCTTTGGAGACCACAAAGATACGGAGGTTGGAAGTCAGGAGACCAGGAGCTGCTTCTGAGGGCAGTCCTCAAACAAACTCTATTTAAAAAATACCTGGTTTATTTCACAGACTGCCTCCCACCACTGGTAAGCAAACCAGAGCACCAATGCTGTGGATGCTGAGCTACAAATTAAGGACAGATCTTGCTGCCAGAATGGGGACTGAAATGAGTGACATTAACTTGTGCATACAGTTTGGGTTACTGTGATATATGCATAATAAATAATAGTATGTATAAAAACAGACCTACCTTTTAGCAGTCATATCTCATCTATATTTGTAGATCAACAGCCATAAATGTTATAAATATAGCTGAAATTGCCCAAAGTATATTCAAAACAGATATTCCAGGATGCCATAAAATACACAGAAAAATGTGAATTGATTACATAAGCAGCTTTTTTTAATGAGTAAGGTCTATAGATTTTATAGTGTTCCTCTCTCTCAAATCTTGTAAAATACATGGAAGTCTTAATTATATCTGAAGATATCTGAACTATGTTGGCCTTTGATTTTACAATACAATATGCAATTCCTGCTTGCATAATAAACCAATAAATTCAGTATTTGTAATAAATGAGTTTAAGTTTATAAGGCTATCAAAATACCTCCTGGCTCCTGTTAATATTTAGGAAACATTTCAGAAATGTTTCAGGTTCCTGGCTAGTAGAATTGCCTCACTTTCTGCTGAGCTTCTCTTGATCCAAAGTTTTGAAGTAATCCACAGTTATATATACTATAAGAGTAACACACATGCAATTGTTGTGTATGTAGTGAGAGAGGTATAGAAAGAATGGAAGAAAAGCAGAAGCAGTAGTTTCTGTGTAAGTACTTCCTCCAGTAAGAGCTTTGAATCCAAGAGGCCCATCCTGAGCCAATTATAAATCACATTTTGCTTCAGATGGTATGAAAGAGATGGGCTGCATTTCAAGTAGTACCCTCGGATGCCTGCAGGCCCTGGACATGGACATTGAGTTTTCTGGTGTACAGCCAGCTGGTGAAATTCATGCAGAACTCCAGTCACATTTGCAGCTTCATGTTGGGACTTCAGCTCTTGGTTTTTGGTCAAATTCAATCAGCAGTCAGGTGAAATAAGTTCTGTTGGAGCCCAGGGCATGTGGAAAACACTTTTCAACGTGGAGATAATTAATGTCTGGCTCACATCAAAAGGAGCCAAGAATCAGGTGTTGTAGCTGAATATAGTTTAAAAATGTTGCCTCTCATTCTAGAAGTTGATGCACCTCGATGTGGTTACTGCAGCTGCAAAGATCCAAACCCTTAGTTGGAAGTAAAAACACTAAAAGATGTGACTTGTTTGCTTGTCTTACCAGGTGATATATGTAAAAGGAAGAGGCATCTGATTCTGCTTTTAACGCTCAAATTTAGAGCACGTATTAACATAGTCTTCTAATGTTTTGTGACAGTAAAACAGTAAAATTTTCTTGTCAAAATACTAAATACCACATAAAGGAGTTACAGATGGTGTATTTAGGTAAATTAGCTAAATCATGGCATAAACTGTAGTTTCTTGAAATTCTATCCCCAAGGCAAAACAAAAATTTTCAATGGCTGGGGTTTTTTGTTGTTTGTTGTTTTTGTTGTTAAACAAAACTTTGAAAATATCTTGCTTGTAAAGTGTTATACCTTCTAAATAATGCTGGCTTTTGGCTAGGTACATGCTTCCTGTTGAAGTTCACACCACAGCCTGAGACATGTTAATTTAGGGTAGGCGTCTACTCAGTCAGCTGTGCAGAAGAACAATATAGAAATATCCATTCAAGTTCTTTCATTCCCTGGAAGCCTGAGGAACATTTTGGATATTGCCTTTCAGCACTAAAGCTGGTCAGCTTATGGTAGCATTTTCTCATTTCAGTTTTTGCAGGTCCAAACCACAACGATCCACAAGGGGATTAAAGCATATATTAATGAGCTTTTTAGCCCCTGTAGATTTTTCCTTCTAATTTGCCAGAATTTTATGTACCCCTTGCCTGACCCTAGGAGTGATATTTTCTTCCATCTGGAATGATTGTTTCATGTTAATGTGTTGGTTTGAATATAAAACATAAGAATGTTGGTTAGTGCAAAAACTAATGAAGGCTCTGGGGTTTTTAGCTTTTTGGCTTTATTTATTTTTTCCTTAAAGAAACATTACTCATTTATTGAGGCCAAGAATGTAAGGCTTCAAGTGCTATTCATGCAAATCTAATGTAAAACACAAACATCAGGCAGTAAATCCATATTTAGGCACCTAAATAAGCAGCCTGATTTGACACATTAGCATTCTGGTAAAACCTTATATTTTATTTCATGACCCCTGTCATCTGAATTCAGTTAGACTTATTACAAATTCAAACTCCATCTCATAGGAGGGACCTGTGTACTAACTGCTATAACCACCATAATGACAATTAGACTGGAATAAGATCCCAGAGAACATTAGAATTGGACAAACAAACAACATTTTATTTAGGTCATTCATCTTCTAAATGACCATTGTAAAATGGAACCATACCTCCCACTGTATGAAAATCCAGCTTGTCCAGGCTGGAAATATATGAAATATAGTGGAAATATATGAAATACAGTGGAAATATATGAAAACATTGTCTTAAGATGCAACTTATCCCATAGAGGATCTGGTAGCCAAGTATATTTTTGAGGTCAGAGTTTTCTTGTAATGTTCTCTTGCTGAGAATTTCAATTTGTTCCATATTTTTTTAGGGTTTTTTTAATTATTATTTGGTTGGGGTTTTTATTTTGTTTTCTTCCTTGTGTTCTACTCATTACAAAATAGAAGTGTGAGTCTCCTCTTGAGTTAATGTAAAATCAGGAATCATTGGGCCCACTTACTGAATTTTTAACTAAGCAGTTCTGAAAGAACAAGGAAAAAATACGCAAATGGTAAACACAAAAGTGCTGAAGTAGATACCCATATACGGTAAAACATATGAGTTAAATACTAAAATATTTGGCAGAAACACATGACAAGAATCCCTGTCCAGAGCCAAAGCCTCATAGACAAAGGGCAGAATTTACCACAAGCTTCCCTATCTCAGCTGCACGCAAGGCACGTTTCTTTTTGGATGCATCTGGACCACCATCCATTATGCATTCCATATGACACATATCTCAATGGGGTTTACTTCACCTGCTTTCATGAAATGAACCTTATTCTTCTTGCTCTCATACAATAAGAACATTTGCTACTGAATATTAAAATGTGGGAAACATGTGGCAGACATCTGTGGTGTGCTACCATTGCACTTGACTTGCACAACAAAGTGAGCCATCTCACCTTCCAAAATCAACCCTGCCCCCTTCAAAATACATCTTATTTCACAAACACAGGTGCAAGGCAATGCACCTCAGCAAACACTGAACATTTAAGAGCTTCAAAGAGGTTTTGTTCTGCTGAGTTTTGCTCAGATGTGTCATGAAACAGCACAGGAATCAGTTTTCACTTGGTCTGTTCCAGGAGTTTTCAGTCAGTTGGGGTTCGGTTTTTCTTTTATTCTGCTTTCACTCATTTTTTTTCACCAAAATTTAAAATTACCTCTAAAAATGCAGGTGACTGTTAGTAGAAGGCAGTTTCATGGATCCACACCAGTGTGATCTATCAGCCAAATCATGGCCACGACTGGATTCTTTAAACTCCAATGGTGAGAATGATGTGAAATGCATGATCTCCTTTTACAGTAAAAGGGATGTGAATGAATACATCTTAATTCAGACTTCCCATGTCTTAAGTGCATGCACAGGCCAAAACTTTGTAGCTTGTGTTCTTTTAAGAATCACAGTAAGATAAATAGAATTGAGATCCTTTCCTATTTCATGGGTTCCTGAAAACTTTTCGTTATCCTTACCTAATCCACTTTACCATCTGATTCTCACTGCTTCTCCTGAGCATCGTCTCATCAAGGTCTGGCTTGCAGATATAGAAAGTGGAAAATCTGTCGCTGCTCTTAGGCTGTACCCAGAAAAAATGTATGTGCAAATGTCAAGCCTCTTGTGCTCAACTGCAGCATGTGCTGCCTCTGTTCACCTAACTTGGAGTAATCAATTGCACCTGTGCCATATCAGTTCAAAACTCAGGGGTTTCACTCGTATTTATTATCTGGCAATGTATAGACCTGAAATTATATATATTTTTAACATCATTCTAATCAACCAGGTAGCATAAGAGCATATTAAAATAAGTTTTCTCTCTCCCATCTATCACCGTGCCTCATGGTATACATTTACAGTTGCTTTGCACTTGCCTTGCACTTGCCTGGTCACCATCTTGAGGGGCAAGAGCTTGAAAAACTCAACCCATTTTGTGTAGAAGTTGAACTTTTGTCTTGTATTACTCTTTTATGGTTTATTGCATCAGAAATTCTTCCCCTGATCAGATATTAGTATGTAAATGAAAAGGTATTCAAAATTTGTTCATCTTGCATTAAAATGAGAAAGATCACAAAATAAATTCAAAACAGACAGGATTTTTTGGAATAAGTTCAAATAATTCAAAATGAAACAAAATAATTTCCAAGACATAAGGAATTTCTACAAGCAGGTTATGTGTTATTCTCATCTGGTGTCTAGGATAGACAGATCCAATCTGACTGTTCCAGGACAGCTGTGTCTACCACCTGACTGTAACCCTGTGCAATCTCAGTTCATGCAAGAGGAGGTGATGCTCTGGCTGTTCACAGACAGGAACAGGAGCCACTTGTGTGAGCACCATATGCCACAAGGTCTGTTTCAGTACCAAAGTCCAATGCACACAGACACATATGCAGTAAAACACTTATCCTTTGAAAAACTGAAGGAATGTCTGAAATTCATCACTATACCTGGTTCTGCAAGGTTTACCACTGTGAACTGTGTCATGAGTATTGTAGGCATGGAACATCTGTAATGGATCACAATTACCATTATTAAATTAATGATTACAGAAATTCAAAGCAATTTTGACTGAAAAGGCCTTATTTTAATTCACAGTTGGAGCACTTCCACCACCCTTACAGCAAAAAAATATCTTAAAATGGATATAAGTAATCCAGTATTCCTAATCAATCCCTCTCCAAGGGACACTTACGCTGTATTAGTGCAAAAATGAAAGTTTAGGCTAAGAAGAACTATGTGTGCAAAGCACTGGCTGTTTGGACCCATTGCTGTTGTTTCTTTGATGGCAGCACTTCAGGGCAAAGTACTATGATGATTCCTCACAGCTTCTATCAAATTAAATTTATAAATAAGCATATATTTCCTAGAGAGATGGTCAATGTCCCGTATCTGTCAGTGTTTAAGAGACATTTGAACAATGCCCTTAACATTTTAGCTTTTGGTCATCCCTGTCATTGTCAGGCAGTTGGACCAGATGATCATTGTAGGTCTCTTCCAAATGAAATATTCTATTCTATAACATGTAGGAAATTAATAAATCAACAGAAGCTATACACAGCCAGATACAAACTCATGATACAGTAAAGTTTTAAGATTACCCTAAAAGAATGGTTGAAATCAGAACGGTAAAAAATTACACAGAAAAATTAGTCTAATCTAAGTAAACATTGTGTATTTACTTTAAGATACTCTGAGGCTTTATGACGTCTGATACCACAGATTTGTCATGTAGGAACTGCTCTCTAAAATCTCCAGCATGCTACTTCAGGCATCTCTGCATTGTGTTTCCAGGTGAATCCCAAGTCATCTGTTCCCTAAGGTGCTGTAAACATTTGTACACCTTATGCTTGTCACAGTGTAAGCATGAAAGAGCAGTGCTTGGCTCTTTTTCCCCTGTCAGCCTGCACTGCCTTTTGCAGTGGCCAGGCCAAGTACACCCACAGCCATAGGTTGTGTTGCCAAGAACTTGTCTTGGTGGTGGTGAGCAGTCACACTTGGTCACAGGGCCACAGATCAGCCCCACATAGTGATGTGTCTCTAATTGAATGGGCACAAGTGTGCATGGAACACAACAGATGTGTCCTGGACTCCCTTGGTGTATGTACCCTACACAGAGCACCCCTGAGTGGGAGCATCCTGTGATGCCTGGAATAAAACACTGGTCTTTCCCAAACAACTAAAAATCTTTAGGCATCACCAGAGGCATGGGGGAGCTGGCAAATTCAAACCTCAGCATGCCAGCCATTAATCTGGTGTTTTAGGCAAACCCCAATTCCTCCTGCTTTATTAGGATAAAGAATTATTCCAGGCAAAGTCTTTTACTGGATGACAATTTACCACCTAAGTTCATAGAGTAGAATCACAGAATCATAGGCTGGCTTGGGTTGGAAGAGACCTTAAAGATCATCCCATTCCAACTTCCCTGACATGGATAGGGACATTTTCCACTAGAGTAATAGCTTGCTCACAGCCTCACCATGGCCTTGAACATTTCCAGGGATGGGCCATCCACAGCTTCTCTTGGCAACCCATTCCAGTTCCTCAACACCATGGAAGAATTTTTTCCTACATGGAAATTTATTGATTTTTGTTAAATCCAATAAAGAGGTCTATATAAATGCAGATATGGTATCTAACAGGAGGCATCCTGTAGACAGGGCATTTGTATAAGTCCTTGTACCACCACACAGCAGAGGTGAGCAAGGCATGGCAAGGCTTTACAGGAAAATTTATGTGGATGTTGGAAGTAGCAGAGCCATGTTAGCACATTGCTGCACCTGAACTAATAGTGCTGGCACCTGAACTAACAGTGCCATGCTGAGGTGATCACATCCTGGTGTGGGCAGAGTTAGATCTGTAGTTCTACATTTTACTTTGTAATGCATTTGTGCCACAGGTTGTCCTTCCTCAAAAGAGTCATCATAACACGGCTGGCTCAAGTTTTAAAGAGGGGCACTTTGTCTGTTGTTTGACTAAGCAAGGAAGATGCCATCTGTCTGTGCTGAAGGTACAGCTGTAGGTGGTGTTGCTCATACCACATTAGGGAGGAATATCTTCCCTGAGGACATCAGAGGCAGAGAAGTAGGGAAAGTGAAATGTGAATTCAGTTGTATTCATTTTTCCTTGTCCCAGCTGATGTGTGCAGAGTGAATGATCTTTGGCAGCAGACCAGGATGAAGGATATTGAGATCAAAGGAGAAACCAGCACATTATTCTGTACTTCACAGGATAGTGTGTATTTGGCACAGAAACACCTCTGATAAGCATTAAAAATATCTTTTTAATGGATATTTTATTCTCTTGACAGAAACTATTTAGGTTTGAAAGTGACACAAAAGTAATTTATCCTCACATGTAAAAATGCACTCTGCAGATAGAGATATCATATTAATTTTACTTACTCATGTAACACTCTGAAAACTAATCTTGGGTTCCTCCCTCAACACTGTAGAAAGAAAAAATTGATTGACTTGGGTACAAGGCAAAGAATTAATCACCACCTGCTTTACTTTCAGATTCTTCTTTCAAAGTAAAAAAACTAGGTCATCTGCAAACAATAATTTGTTCTCTACTACAATTTATGCTTCATAATATATTTAATATTTATTTTACTTATTACATTCATTAATCTCTATTTCACAGGACACTCCAAAGTCCATCATGGTTTTAATTTCTTCAGTCATCTGATATACTGTACTTAATGCAGCCATGGTTGCACTTTATATTTATATACTCCCTTTCAACCAGAAGAATCCCAAAGCAGGTTCTTCTATGAACAGGCTTTAAAACAATGGTTTAGGACAAATGTAATTATGAATCCGTTATACCTTCACATATATTTTCCATTTTCTAACTGGTCACACATTGCGGATCTGTCATCATATTGGCCATTTAATAGTTATTTTTCTTGCTAATCAGGGAGCTTTTTCTCCTCTTTTTCACTTTGAACTTTCTCTTGGTTACTCCTGGTGTTCTTATCTGAATTACGAAGCACGGAAAAATTTAGCAAGACATTGCAAAATTAGAAAAACTGACAGTGAAGGCTATAAGAGAGAACATTGTGTGCTTTCTTTGCAAGACTTCATTGCACCAAAACCAAAACAGAGGCCTGTATTTGAAAACAGAAGCCTCCTTAAAGGAAGAAAATTACAGTTCAGAGATAAAAAAGGTAAGAGATTATTGGAATTGCATATCTCCCATGGGGCAAGTTTCAAGAGTTATTTACATGGTGCCATGAATTATCTAAGTCTTGTAGAGCAGAATGAGAAAACTGCAGTGTGAGGTGTTTCCTTGACTTAAAGACAGACAGACCCAAAACTTAAACTTGTACTTTTTGCAAGCTCCAGAAAGGACAGTCCTATCACATGGAGAAAAGACAATTTTGCTTTGATGTGGGATTAACAGCTTGAGGTCAGTGTTACATTTATATGCTCATCTGTTGAATAAAGCAACTGAAATAAGTATACTCCCTATATTTTTGTAAAGGCATGTTTAAACATGGGACTGCATCCTCGGAGAGTAGATCTTACAAGACAGGTTCTCTCTGAAATGAACACAAATATATTTTGGAAAGATGGTTTTTCTTGGACAATATTAATGACAACAAAATTTTTCATCTATTTTTTCAAGGAAATCAAGCAGAATCATAGGACTATAGGATATACTGAGTTGAAAGGGACCCACAAGAATCATCAAAGTCAAACACCTGGCCCTGCACAGGACATCCCAAAATCACAATATGTGCCTGAGTGGGTTAAACAAACGTTTCTTGAACTACAGAAGCAAAACAAAATTTTAGAAAACACTGCCTCTGAAATGGGTTTGAGGAGCTCAAAAATCAGTAGTTCTGATGCCAACTGCCTTCCAGCTCCTAAGGCTCCAAAACCAGGTTACATTTTTTGGTGCTGCTTCTATTTTGTATGCTCAGTAAGCTGCTGTGTTTTAATATGTAGTTTTAAATTATGTCTTAATTAATAATCTTCTTCCAGGGAAGAATAAAGTCTTGAGACTCACAGAAACACCTCAGTAATGTTTAATGTCTTTCTCTGTTTCCTGGGCTGCTATTTAAACAAAAATCCATCCTTTTATAGAGGAAGCCAACGCTTTCTTCTAGAGGGCTACATTTAGAGACTAGAGGCTTGAAAATACTAGTCTGGGAGATTTTTGATGAACCATGCAAGCTGGTACAGTTCAGAACTAACCAAGGCTTACTCTACTTAACTTCTGTCTTTTCTCTGAGCCAATAAGTCATCCAGCAACTGGTCACACACACTCCCTTTCCTTTGTTAGCATCACCACCAGCAGATATGCTGGATAAAGTTCTTGTCTGTGAATTTCAACTGTATTCCTAATGAAACTGGGAAAGCTACAGGAGCAGCAAGGTACAGTCCTGTGATTTTCCCTGACATTGGACTCCTAAGGTGCTTCAAGGTACAGCTCTGGATGCAATGACTCACAGTGAAAGAACACAGCTTGGAAACAGCACAAACCCAGAAACATTCCCAGCCTGGACAGAATCACCTACTTCAAAGGATCTTGTTGACAGGAATCACCCTCTGTCAGCTTCAGGACCAAACAGCAGCCCTGCCTTATTTTATTTAAGAGTATGGATGTCATAGCTGTTAGATGAATGACCCTACAGGAGTATCCTCCCATGCTTCTGTTCAGATGTGTGAACACTCTTCAGCAAACACACACTTGGGAAGTAAGATGAATTGACAGCCAAATGACTGATGGTTTCCCACAAGTTTTCATGCTGCAGCTCATATCAATTACCCTGTGAGTTTAATAGATTCTTAGGTGGCAGGTTTTCATCCTCCAAGTTAGGCTACATGTATCCATCAGACATATTTTATTGGTGAATGTGATTCTGTTATTAACCCATGACAGAAATTCCAGGGTCTTCGTTTCATATTTTAGCTCTGATGGTCCTTAGTTTAATCCACAGAGCATCACATCTGTCTATTTAGTATATTAATCTTCAAGTGTTGATCTTACACCACTGTTAGTTTCTGAGACAGAGTGTCCTGGCTCTCTAATCTTACAAAGATCTGATTTCTCAATAAGCAGTTAAGAGATTTTTATTTGAATGTTCTAAATAAAAGTATCACAAGACATTCTCTAATGACACTGTTACTTATGTGAATTTATTTGCCTATTTTAGTCACTCTTAAATTACTTCATTTTCTATGAAAGTATCCTTTCTGCACCAAAAAGCCCTGAAATGCAGTAAAGGCATATGTACAGAGCAGGGTTAGATGAGATTCATCATTCAATCATTGAATTTCATAACATATATACAAGGCTCGCTGTCTTCTGTGGTATTTCAGTAAGACTTGAACCATTGCTTCAAGTCAAACTTGTTGTGTGTTGTTTTCCTGAGCAGAAATGGGCTTACATACATCCCCCATTGGTCTGCTGAACCAGCAATTCCAAAAGCAATTAGTATCAGCATTAAGACCCCCACCAAGACATGACACCAAAATTCAGCAAAGGCTGGATAAAATTGCAGCTTGCATTCTTTAAATATTTATACAGTACATCAAAACAAATGAAACTGGAGATTCCATTTCCAGCATGAGCTGCAACATTGCTCAAATGGGGTCTCCAGTGTCATGCCACTTATTTTCATTTCTTTGATGATTTTTTTTATGACACTTTTACTGAATTACTAATCAGGGACAAGGGACAGAGTCATACTGTTTAAAATCTTCAGTATTCCTAAGAATAAACAGATATCCAGTGAAGCAAGTTGGAGTGATCTTTAATTCTGAATTATTTTGAGAGCATGAAAGTCACTTGCACAGATCAAATTTATCACAGCACAGAAAAGATGTGTTTGTGTTAAAATTTGTATACTCAAAAGAAACCGACCAAAGAAAAATCTACCTTTTTAAAATAAATTCCTCATTTAATTAATCAGACACACAGTTTCTGAGGCATAGTATTCTGAGATACATAGTTTCTCATGGAGGTTAATACTATCTGTGGAAAAAAATGGGTGTATATTTTAATAGCAATAATAATTTATTTAATAACAATAATAATTTATTAATTTTTTAAAAAATTTTGATGAACATGAATGCAGTAGCAGATCAGCTGTAATATGAGTGACTTCCATGTGAGCATATATTCCAAATATTTGATGAAGTACTTCAATTAATTATAGAATAGTAAAGTCTACTCCTGCGCAGTGTTCTTTTACAAGTCCTTGAGCTTTGTGGTTACACAGAATCGTGGAATCCAATCCAAAGCAATGGTGTGCATGGAAAAAGTGTTGCACACACACAGGTTTCTGTTACTGTTATTACTTTTAATACAGGTTTTCTCGTTGTTTACATGACATAAATTTCTTTTACTTAAGATAAAATGGAGTACCCAGAGTAAGGTCTTGTCCCAAATGTGAACTCAGTGTACAAAATAAAACCCTAAAAGGGCAAATTAAGATATAAAAGACTGCATCCAAGAAAATGGGAATAATACACAATCTACTGAGGCTGAACAGACCAAAAACAAGGGTATGATGAAACTGAAACATGGAAGAGCCATGTTAGGCCTTAGGTAATCACATTCAAACAGAAGTAAAATTTCTGGGGAAGTCATAAACTCTTTATTGAAGGGGGGGGACTCTAAAATAGATTAGAATTAATTCTGTCAGAAATTACAGAAGTACAACCCTTTAAGGCAGGATAGGAAAGGATGGTAAGGATAAGGCAAGGCAGTATGTGGGTAGTTACTTGAGATCATTCCCAACAGTTCTTGTGCTGGTGCTTGGAGGAGGAAATGGGATGCTCTGAGTTTTAATCAGAATGGTGCCTGTAAAGTTTATCCAGTTGCATATTGGAGGAAATGTCATTACCATTTTTCTTGTTAAAAAAAGCAACAATATTTGACCAAGATCTCTTGGGTTTTTTCTTCAGAACACTGTCATCTAGCTTTTTGAATAGTGATGATTTCTACATGAGAGAAAACCACAGGACTAAGTCAATAGAACCTTCAGGTGGTCCAGTATATGGATTCCAGTAGTGACCATAGAAGGATGCCCACAGAGAAACAGAGAGCACAGTGAATCATCCTTCCTTGTTGCCTTTTCCTTGCTTCACAAGATTCTGCAGACCTTTTCTAGTCCACTTAGTTTCTTTCACTATAATGTACCATACTGCCCCATTTTGAAGAAGATGAACAAGGGAGAAATGATGGCTTGACTCTTTTATTTTTTTTCTGGTAGTAATTGAGCATTTTCAATGATGATGCAACCATTAATTATAGTGAGTTAACACACCTTATTAAATGTTTGAAACCTTTGACACTGAGACCCTGCAGCCATGGATATCATTATTTCCCTGCATGGTGAAAGGAGCCTTAGATTCTGTCCACAGTTTACCTTCTAAATAGTAGTTTAGAATTCATGATATGCCAGGAGGATGACTTTCCACCTTATAAATCTCACCTACCTTACAAATCCCATAGATGAGATGCCATATTTTAAAGCCTGTATTGAAAAAGATTAAAATTTTATTTATGGCATATTCTTATGGCAGTGAAAGCAATTTTTTTTCTTACAACTTTGTTGATGAAGTTACAGTCCACACAAATTTATACAGAATTGTGCTGAGCCAGAAATAAAATTTCAAAATAATCTTCCAAAAGAAGTGTATTTTTCCAATGTGAATGTCTTGTAAATGTGATCTCAGAGCATCAAAACTAAAAGCTGTGAACCCCCTGACTGAACTCAACTCTATAGTAATTACCATCAATATGATTTTGGGCTATTCCAACAACTTAGGAACTTGAGCACAATTTCTTCAAGCCCATGTTCATTCAGCCATTTAAGCCTGAGTTTCAGTATTTTGACTTTCAGAAACCTCCTCCTGCAAATTCAGAGCTAAATCAAATCCACCATCTGAATCTCATCTGTTTATGTATTGATTTATGTATATGTATCATTTATTTAATTATTGTCCTAGAATAGAAAGGGTATGAAAGCCCCTGCCTGATACTAGATTTTGTTAAACCCCATCTGCTTGAGCCAGGCTTACTAAAGGTTTGCTAAGGCTCATGTTCTATCCTTCCTCAGTTCATTGCAGTAGTGGCCAAAGGCCAGTTCTTTCTTGCTTTTCTCCATTTTCTCTCCCCAGTCTCATAGCAGCACATTACAGTGAATTTGCAGTGTCTCCCTCTGCCCACAATCTGAGCATGCTCATGAGGTTTTCAGCTCTCAAGTT
>WEIU01008081.1:87079-101011 GCA_013389925.1 Aegithalos caudatus | reverse complement strand
CTAATTTGGCACAGCTTCAAGTTCTACTTTTAAACACAAACACTATCTTCCTTGCCTTGGCACTCTCCTTGTTTTTTCTGTCAGCCTTTTCCCCTCCCTTCCTCCTTGCTATGTCTGCCTTCCCCCTATCTCTCACTCAACTCCTCAGCGAATAAAGCTAACACTCTTAGAAATATCCATGTTTATACAGTGATTGTCTTAGCTAGAGCAGTGCTACTGGGCAACATCATAAATAAAACACTGCTACAGGGCACTGTTAGACAATCCCTATCTTGCTCTTTCCTAAACTTGTATGTGTTTCTCTCATTTGGAAAATTGCTTTACTCCTTGTCAATGTTTCCAACTGTTCTAATTTTGTCGGTTTGGAATGATGTTTCTTAAGGCTTTGCCTCACTATTGCAATGATTTTAGGCAAACTTAAGAATTTGAGACTGAGCACTGCAATTTCCAGCATTGATAAAGTACTTCTGTATGACCTAAAATTTTCTGTGGTAACTAGGTGCTCAGAAGAAACATCTGCATCAACATCAGGAACATCAGTGCACACAGACCAGGAGCTGCTGAATGATACTTGAGGCGACTCCACTCCCAATATGGAGCATTCTGCAGCATGTGCCCAAGCTCCCAAGGAGCTGTGAATGCAGCTCTTGCCTCTGGGTATTAATGAAGAGGATCAAATGATGCAACTGAACTTTCCCAACCTGTTACACAAAAGTCCTGGCATGAGGAGGCTGTTTTACATCTTCCCGGTCTTTCTTAAATGTACATGACCATGCACGGTTAACACTCACCTAGGGAAAGAGAAATACTGATATACTTGGGTAAGAATACTTGCCTGGTAAAATTAAGGCTGGGAGAAACTGCTGCTCTCATGTTTTCTGTGGTAATTTTGCAACTGATCTCAACTGCATGGGGATTTTCTTCTTTGGTTAAGATAAATGAGGTCTCTGGAAAGTTCTCTGAAGGTGACAGACATTTTATGGACAAAATAGAACAGACCATATTTGGTCTTTTCAAATATTTTTCTGACATGCATCATCTAGATTAAACTGCATTAAAAATAAATCTGCCTATATACATACTAATGTAACTTTTTAAATAGAGTATTACCATATATTAAATTACAAATATATCCTTCATGTGTTTTGGTATTTTTTTTCCTTTAGGGGCTACATCTACTATTTTTGATTTTTTTTTCATTTGAATTCATATTTTGCAACTTTCACAAGAGCAACTGATTGCTGCATTCATTGTGATTTATGTGCAAAAGGAAGCATATTCATATTAAGCACATAATGAGAGACCTGGAACATTAATTCACATTTTTCTGGCAATCACAGAGACTTTGTCAACAGGTTTTAGATGACCTGGACATCCACATCTAAAACACATGTGATAGCCCATCTCAGTCTTCACCCAGCTGTTGATCTTTTAATACAGCGAATATAAGATAAAGATCTGTTGTAGTTCTCTTCTCAGCTCTTCATAACATTTCATAAATAGGTCAGTTTAAGCATGTTTATATAAACTGATTTCCCTTCTGGGAATGCTTGGCTGTGATAAACAGTTCTTTCCAATTATTTCGGGTTTTTGGGTTTTTTTAATAATTAGGGATTACTATTACAGCTAAAAATATTTTAAATGTAAGTATCTTCTAAGTCAAGTATTTTTTTTCTGTCTGTTAGTGACAGATGAACTGCAAGTGCCTGCTCCTGTTCACTTTAAAATCAATATTCGGTCTCTATGCATATGGGCATCACCTTTTTGACAATACACAGAAAAATGAAGATCATGTGGGGAGCAGAGTGCCACGACCACAAGACATTTTAGCCATAAGGAAGGAATAATTTAGGCCAATGAGGCTTCTTTGGTTTTCAATCCCTGACTTTAACAGACATCTACAGGATCAGCTATGTTTTGTCATATTTGCTTTAGAAGTCATTCTCATGGCTTACAGACTTGTACATTCACTTAGATGCCAGCCATCCTTTTAATTCTCATTAATAACACATTTTATTTGATTTTGTTGTCAAGTCCATTTCTAGAAACAATTTCCATGGAAAGTCATGTCAACTGGTGAATAGTCATCCAATAACCTCCATCAGCAATGAGTGGCACAAGATGAATCAGATAGAAATGGTAAGAAATCATCACAGAGGACACAGTGGACTTCCAGGTTTTCAGCCTTTATTTCTCATCTTGACAATCATATCTTTCTTCAGGATACTTAACAGAAGGATGGTGACAAATCCTGTGCCTTGGCTCCTACTTTATCATATCATTGAAGCTTGAGCAGAGAGACAGAGGCTCTGAGTGAGTCTAGCTCTGCAGCTCAGTTTGTGGTGGGTGAGATCTGACAGCAGATGGAATCCCTGAGACATGTCAATTTAATTTTAGGTTGTGTGTCTGATGCACATGTTGCTAATTACAGTGGTGTATGATGTCTTTCTAGAGAGGAGGTCTTTCTCTCTCCCACTGGGTGAACAGGCTAAGGATAAATTTTGCAAAAGTCTTTTTTAAATCTGGGCTCAGTCATGTTTTAATAGCCCACATCAATAGGGGAATATCATTCAAAGATTTTTTCTCACTCTCTAGAAGCAAGAGATGCCTCTCCCTCTATTCTCTTATCCAGTCTCTTAGCAGTAGTGCACTAAAACTCACAGAAACAGAGAAAAACCCCAGGTTTCACACGGACCTCAGAGTTGATCTGGTTGTACAGTTTCAATCAAGCAAGGAACTTCAAACTTCACTTGCTACTGTCCCAGGACTACACACTTGGGCTATCAAATGAGGATACAGACCGAGATTGGTGCTATCCAGGTCCTCGGTGGAGAAAAATACATAAGAGACAGAAACTAATATTGGTATCCAAGTCAATTTACTGTTAAATGCAGGACAGCTGCTGACAGCACTTTTCCTGGGTAGGAGGAGGAGGTCCCTTTTCCCTAATCCAAGTCTTCCAGCCCTTGGGAGAAGTGAAATTAAGTTCTGCTTACCAGAGTGAGGGAAATCCTTTGCCAGAGAAACTGTGGTGATTACTGAATTGCTGGGTAATCTGTTAATTGAGCAAATATCATACCTATTGCTGGTTTTATATTCTCAATTCTCAAAAGACCTTGCCTGTTTTCCTCTCTATCCCATCACTTCTGGAAGCCTCCACTTCTGCTCACTGCATCAGCCTGGCTCCACAACCACACCAAACTATCACAGACAGGACTCCTAATGAAATTTCCACCAGCCTTCCTTTTAGCAGGAGGGTATCAAAATCATTGCTCTTCTTCCTAAGGAATATATTAACTATACAGCATTTATAATCCCTAATTTAAAACATTGTCCTACAGACATCATAAAAGGCTGAAATTATTACATCCCTAAGGTATTTTAACAGCATGTGAGACAAGATGTTTTTTGCTGTATAAACAAAGACTTTAAGTGTTCATTTTAACTATGTATTCATAAGTTTCAGAGTCAAAAGACCCATCCCTTATCCACTCCACAGGCTGGCACCTTTATAGCTTCAGAAGCCTGTTATCTAGAAAGCTAACAGCTGTGAGCAGTTTGGATGTTACCCTTAAGACAATACAAGACACTGAAGCTGGGCTTTCTAGAGCTCAAACCCACCATTAGACCTTTACCATAGCAAGAAATAATAAACTTACATGTGTAACATATAACTCACGCTCATGCCAGCCTACACAGACATTGTGTCTACAGAACACCTATAAAAAATAAGTAGAAATTTTTGTATTTGCATATAATGTAGATGAAAATGTAAAAATATTTAAGTTAAAGTATTTTATCCTCATTTTCAAACTATTTTTTGCAACAAAAGCCTGGGTGTGGACATCGACTCAAAAATATATTCCGAGACATTCCAACTTGACTGTAAACTCTTCAGCATAATCATGATTTTTGCTTCTGAATACATGGATATTTGTTTGACCCTGGCAAGGCACTACTCTGTGTCTGGGATTAAAGAAAAAAAATAAGACATCTGGCTTCTGATTTGCTGTTATGAGAGGAACCGAGCACCATCCAGCCACCACGAGTGCAATAAGTTAAGCTTCACCTCTGTTGCAAAGTCTAACTCTAAACACTACTCTTTTTCCTGCCAAATGACCCCTTTCTACAAGTTCCCAAGTTTCACAAGGAAAAGGGCAAGATGCAAACTGTGTTCAAGTCCAACTTGAATCTGACCCAGTTGGAATAAGAGAAGAGAATAAACTGCCACCCACACACAGTTTTCAAGCAGGAAACAAAATTCAATAGTTTTATTTATGTATATTTATTTCTTTATAAGTATCTGCATTGTCTGTTACCAGAGGACGGGTGTCTGGGTGTTAGGCTGGGGAAAACACTGCTATTCATTTTGTATAGAAATATCCTTTCACTGTTTTCATTAATTAATATCATCAAGCCACAATTTCCATGAACTTTGCTGGCATAATGGATTCAGACACCAGCTTTAAAGGAGCCATATATGAGTATTTGTGGAACTCAGAACAGCAAAAATATTAATTGGAAATATTATTCACACATCTAATCAGGAAAAAGGAATATTGCCAGGCAGCCAGTCCAGCCAGTGAAAGTTTGAAAAGCAAATATTGGCTATCCACATACAATTTACGTAGCAAAGATCATTTGGACAACATAAACACTTAAATAGTCTTAAATACTATAGTAAATATTTGTTCATTAAGTTGACTAATTTTTTATTACGCTTTAAACAAATGTTCTGAATATATTTTCATTTTCTCCATTTTGTCACACTTCTGTTACAGATTGCTGTACCTAAGTTATGGACTTAAACACAAAGCCACATACTATGTGGCTTCGTATGCTGTGCATATAGAAGCATCAGTGCTAAGTAAAAAGAGTGGCTGACTTGATTAAGGTGTTTTAATTAATTTTCTAATTCATCCTAGATCACAAATGCTGTTGATTTTGGTATCTCTTCAAGACACACTATCTAAAACATTGACTTTAAATGGGCAGGTATGGGACTTTTGAGTTGCCACTGTGAACTGTTTCCATGAAAAAGAGATTAAAATAATACAGGGAAAAGTTCTCAAATATAAATATTATTAGGTAGTCTATATTAGAAAGTGATCAAACAAAGCGTTGGTAAAATCAACGCACAGTTTTAAAGCCAATGTCCATTGTGTAGCAAATTGCTTTTTGGCAAATCAATCTTCACTTAACAACAGAAAAGGTGGAAGAATTAAACCTAAGATTACCTTCCTCAAGTAGCTTGTCAGTATTTTGAGGGATTGATTTTTCCCAAGATCCAAAATGTCTTGAAACTTTCCCTGAAATAGTTGAGAAAAACTGTTAGCTCCACCATCTAGACAAGAAGTTCCCCACAGGTCAAAAATGATACATTAAAGCAACCAAGGAGCCATTCATGTGCCTATTCTTACATGAATGTTCAGACAGAAATTATTGCCCTCAGCAATGCCAAATTCAAAAGTATTACATATTCTCAACAGGATTTGGTAGCTCTTGCTTCTGAGAGCAATCCAAAAAATACCCCAAAGGTGGATACATACTATTTTGGAAATTGAGAGCCAGACTTAGCATATCTTAACCACCTTTCAGTGGTCCAATTTATTATTTTTTCAAAGTACAGGTTATAAATTCAGGATGTGTTGTTTTAAAAGTCTTTTTTATGCCTTTAAAACTAGGCAGAAGAAGCGCTACAGTATTCTAGATAACATTGAAATGTCTCCATAAAGTGAATAATTTCACCTGAATATATTTGAGCTGTATTTCTGCTTGGGTTTTTGTTTTGTTTTTGTTTTTGTTTTTTAATTTATGTGATGTATTTTTTATATAAAGATGCCAATATGCCAATTTTTATTGCAAAGGCCTTTCAACATTTGAACTTTTTGTAAACTGTTCGCTTTCAATCAGTTATGTAAAACTTTTTAACCTGTGTTCCAAGAAACTATTCTGCAACAAGTTCTTGAACCCGGATCAGGAAAACAGCCTTTTTAAGGACTAAATGGATTATAGCTTTATTAAATCAAATGTGTTTATTTGCATATTTTCCTTGTTTTTTATCTTGACAGCAAAAAACAAAAATAAGGGGGAACATGGAATTCTCCATAGAGATCTCCACCTACCACATGAGAAATAAAATACTATTTACCTGAAGCACTGTTATCAGGTTTTGATCCACTGAGAGTTTTGCTAACCACTTTAACAGTTAATAAGTATTCCTTCCACAAAGAGAGAGCATATGGAGAAAACAGCACCACAGAATTTTCTTTAGATTTGACAATGTTTCGCTACTGAACTTCAGTGAAGAATAAAGCAAATACATTGGTATTGCATTGAGAGCCTGATCAAAACGTTGCACATCTCAGGCTGACCTCCCAGTCTTTTATCAGCATAAAATCTAAATGTAGGAACTTAAAATGCAGTTTAAATTACTTCTCTTACCCCAGCTAGAAATGAACAAATTCATGTTCTGTTGCACTGCAGCTTGCTTTCTCCATGGCTGAGTTTTCATTACAGCAGTTGCTACATTGACTCATAGGTCTCAGTGTCTGAATTAGGATTGGAGCCAAAGACAGAGTAGCTGTGCCACAGTTCCCTCTGCAAAGCAGCAGATGATGTTGAATGCCTGGACATTTTAACATTAGTGAATCTATGGCATTCATTTATTAGCATAACAAGACTGTGCTGCTGACCTAGTTTGCTCGTTAAATTAATGGAAGTTGGAGAAACTAAAAAGAAAATCTAGAGGGGTTTGATTTCTGTGCCTACTTGGTTGGATCGGTAATTCCTTTTATTTTCATTTATTTTCTCCTGGCTGTATAACCAGATGAATTTGTTTTAGATTATTTTCCTATTAACTAAAATTTCCCAGAGGTTCCTGGTATTTGCATTCAGCTATTTCAGTAGCAGATATAACATTGCACTGGATACACCATCTACTGAAACAATGAAGTTGTAAGGAAATCAGACACATGTTCTTTACAGATGTTTGACCTAAAGCACACTGGAGTTGCCAAAACCACCTTTGGGTCACACTCTCCTACATCTGGAGATCTACAAACACTGGTCCAAACTCAAGGAGTGATTTATAAACTGGGTACCATACCGAAACTAAAAATCATGAATTTAAGTTCCAAAATCAATTCTGTGAGTGCTAAACACTTGCAGCCAACAAAGACTCCAGTTGGAACTTTTTGGCACTTTGTGTCCCTGAAAATTGGGACACCATGAGTTTGGTGTTTATATGTTAATTTTAGGAGTTTGGCTTTGGAATTCAAATTTTCAAATCCCTGTTCACACCTCCAGGTTTAGTGAAGCCTCCCTTGATCTTTTTCTTCCATATGGTCCACAGTGGCAGGAATTAGTCTGAGAAATATGCCAGGGCCAGACAGACTTGTACCCATAATTTCTGCTTCTCTGCTTGGCCATGGAATTGCCCAGAAAGGGCTTGTTCTCTCATTCACCATTCAGTCCCTTCTGATGCATCTCATTGCTCTCACAGGAGTGTCAGCAGAGCTTTGTACTTATGATCAGCTTTATCTGTGCTCCTTTGACTTTTGCATGATTGCTATTGAAGGGAACTTGGTAAAACTCTTGCACCCCAGGAGAACAGGACAATATGCTCCATCCACCCAGGGATAAAATGCCTATCTTATAAAAATCATGATAGCTGTATAATAGATATTTCTCCCAAACTCATAAGAAGAAAAAAAACCCCACCTGGTAAAGAATGCAAGACGTCAGTACAAGACAAAAAGTCTTAAGCCATGCTTAAGACTTAAACTCCGTGCCAGAGGAAAAGAGAAGGAGGCTTCTTGGATCACACACTTTCTGACTATAAGGCAGCAAGCACTGAGTCCTTCTTGCTGATTGTTTTATACTGAGTTAAATCTTTGCAGGAACTTCGTGCTGCTTGCATGATGTGATAATCAAGCTGATACCAGTTGAGTGGAAAGCTTGTGTTCCAAAGTATTAACATCTCCATCTGATTTCCTCTTCTATTCTCTCCTGTGGAGGGAATTACTTTTACTACCCTTCATGTAGTTTATATACTTGATTGGGAACATTGGAAAGCTAAGGAAACAGCCATTAATTTAAACATTGAGGTGCAGTAAAAAGGGAGTTTGATGAAAACACTGCGTCTCTGTGAATTTTCTTCCTTCCCCATTTTGAAAATCTAGTTTTCATTTTTGCAGCACTTTGAAATAGACTTATTAATCCATTGAGGGAAATAAACAGCTGGAAATAAACATTTCCCAGCTGCTGGAGAGACACTAACTGTTTCCTAAGCCATATCCAAGTGGCCACCAAATAAAAGCATAAGGGAAAACCAATTCTTGGCCTGGATCTTAGTCTGTGCTAATGAAGAAATCAACAGTAGAGGGTTGGATGAGTCATTCTTCTTTAAGGATCATCAAATATCCAGCTCCTTAATTATTTATTGGTTGCTATGACCAGCAGCCAGAACTGTGCTCAGAATTGTTCAGGGCAGCCTTCACCACACAGTCTAAATTTGGCATACCAGCAGTATCCAGCAACTCACTGGATGTTCAGTAGACATCCAGCCTTCATCCACTTCAGGGGTGGTGAAAGCCAGAGATGTTTGTAAAGTGTCAGAGAAGTTGTTTTCCAAGTGAAGTGCGTTTTAAGGAAGAACACAAAAATAAGTACACAATAGGCACCAAAATAATTAACTGACAGTTCAAAGGGAAGTCATTGAAAGTGGTACATTCTTGATGGTCTATGATTTCTCCTTCTGCCACAGATGATATTTCTCATGTCTCTTTCAAGAACACTTACATAAATCCAGTTTCACATGTGCAAAGAGAAAAGAACCTGCAAGCCTATTGCCAGGCAATATAGTTTCTCACTCAGAACACAAAATTGCCCATCTGAAGTGAAAAAAAAATCATCTTGGAAAAAAATAAAGAATTTTGTCAAAGTTCAGATCAAACAATTCCTTAAAAAAAAAAAAAAAGAGTGTGTAATTAGCAGTCCTACCACCATGCTCTCTTACAATGAAATGCAACTCACAAGAAAAAAAAAACCTTAAGCCCTCATGACAATATGGACAGCTACAGCAACCCTTGAACAAATCCCAGTGAGACCAGCTGAATATCAAGACATGGAAGAGGAACCAGCACGAGGCTGCAGGTGCTCTCTGTGTGCAGCAGGGACATCCAGGAAAGAGGAAAATGTGCAGAACAGAGGCGACTGTGCCTGAAACGCTGAAGTGGCCTCAGAAGTCTGTGTAAGTTTGGGAAGAAGGATGGGGAATTATTCTTGAAGTTTGAGTTTGACTAATATGAGATGGAAGAGCCTGAAAGAGACTTTTCCTGGGCAGGGGAATAGTCCCCCAGCCCTGTGTAGCTCCTGACATCCTGCTTTGTTCTCTGACATGCAGGGCAGTCTTCCCTCTGGACTTGTGTCTGACCGGCCTCGAGGGCTATGGCAGGTGAGGAAGGAGAGCAGGACTGGGAACACACTCATCAATATGGAGCTATTCCCACACTGTTAGCTGGTTAAACTGGGTACTGCTTAGCACACAGACCTCTCCTTCCTCATATAACTTTAGATGAGATCTGCTTTTACTTATATTTATATTTCCTTACTGGGAAGTTTGCTTCTCTCTTCTCTGAAAATGTACCTGAGACTTCTTTTTTTAGCCTAGTACTGAACTCCTGGAAAATGAATAGATAAAAAGCAAGCCTCAACAGAATTTCCAAGGTATATATAAATTGAAATATCTTTACATACATTTGGAAAAAAAGCCATGTTGTGTCTGGACAATCTTTGAAAGGATAAAAAAGTTGTTAAATAGATTAATCATTCACTGATAAGATGAGATTTGAGCAGCTTCAGTTTGAAACCAAAAGGCCAGAAAGAGAACAGGTATCATGATGAGAGAAGGCTGGAAATTACAAGGTTATTTGAAATAAGTGAAGAAAGCAAGAGGATTAAGAGATTAATTTATTCAGACACTTGGAAAAAGAAAGATTTATAGTGAATTTCATTCACTAACTTGAGCTTGCTGAAGAAGACCAGAGGGTAGCAAAAAACAAGGCCAGATTGAAATGGAGTCATCAGATCCAGTGATGTGACAAATAAAAATAAAGTTTCAGCAGCATGCAGGCAAATTAAAATTGAGCTGAGTAAGAGGCAGAAACACAGATTGAAATGGGCAGGACAAGAATTCTGTCAACACTGAGGAAGAAAAAAAATGAGAGAAAGAAGTATTATAAATATGGATTAAAAAAAAATATAAAAGCACTATTACCTGAGAAAAAAATATTGAAGAAGGAAAAAAGAAAACTGGAGAGAAAAAAAAAAAAAAAAAAACCAACTGAGTATCAAATCTTTAGTACAAGTTGGTGTATCCTTTTTAAAAGCTGGTAACAATTTCTTTTTTTCTTTCTCCAAAATGACATACAGACTAATAGGGACAGAAGACAAAGCGGTATATTAAAACTTAGGAAAATTAAAAATAGACAAAAAAATTATAGTTGGTCTCAGTAGTATGGATTTTGTGGCTGCAGCAAAACCATTACTAGGCCTAATTCACAACTTCAGCTGTAAAATTAGAATAGCTCCATTTGATACAGTGAAGTCAAGTTGCTGTAAAAGAAATGAACAAACCCATAAACTCAGATTTCATTATCATACACATATAATGTAAAAACATTGAAAATTAAATGTGACTTCCATAACTCAAAGATCTAGTAAAGACAGAAGGCACATTAGAAATCAGGAAAAGAGGCATGACATTCATCCCATGGGAAACAGTTGAAGTCCCTCTTATGACCAGAACACATGTTCTTCTACTCAGATTTAGCAATACTTTAGTATTAATAATACTAAAGTAATACTTAGTCCTTTGGTTGTTCAAATTTACTTGTTCCTTTAGAAGACGAAATAAGAAAACAGAATGAACTGACCTTCCAAATAATTTAACTGATTAGTGGTGACAAACTTTGTAGAAAAACTTTTGGTAATCATTGACACGGATCAGTGTTGCTTTATTTTTCAATAGTCACTGAGTCAGAAGCTATAATGCTATTACAAATTTTGTGTATGTTTGTGCAATGTCAGACTAGAGCTAAAGCATAGGAGTAAAGTGTAGGAGGAGTCAAGTCACAAGTGGAGGACAGAATGCCCCTTTTTAGTGATCTCCCACATTCTCTGTGTAACTGGTAGTGGAATTACAGCCCCAGAGAGAGGCTTAGAGGGAGATGTGAACTGGAGGTGGCAGAGACGTTTGAGTATGAGAGGGACCCTGGAACAGCCAGGTCTGACAAAGGGCAGAGGGAACAGCAGTGCTGAGGCCATTCCTTTGGTGGAAGGCCTCCTCCTCCTCCTGCTCCTGCAGGGCACTGCCCTCTGTCATGGAAACGAGTCTGCTGGGGATCAGTGGCACCTGCACTGAGCCTGTGGACAAACACAGAGTTCCATCAAAAGCTGGGAACATTTTAGAGAAGCTAGGCTGCTGTTTCTTTGTAGTTCAGCTGAATGCTGAGCTCACTTCGGCTGATCCTTGAGTTTAAATAAGGTAAACTTGACTGTGAAAAACAAATCAATGGCTTTGCTTGTGTCTCCCAGACTGAGAAGTGATTCTTCCAAGGGAAGGGAAGCTTCCTTCAATGCTGCAACTCTCTGAGCAGTTAAATATGCATGTGGCCAAACTTGGTCCTTGTAAAACCCAATTGACTTCATTCAAAAAACGCCTATAAAGATGACTGATGTCATTGGAGTCCCACCAGGGATGAATTTGGCCCGTGCCATTCCTCCTGTGTAGTCACTGGATAGGAATGTAGAGGAAAAAAAGCATACTGGGCTCTAGGACTCCATCTCTCAACAAAACTGCCAGGGCTGGAAAGGAATTACACGTAAATATAAATTTGTTGTACACACTCCATTAGAGCGCCCAGAGCAGCCCCTGCTTTCAGTTGCCCTTGTAGGAATTGGAGTTTCTCCTTTCACTACTGAGGGTTGAGCAGGGGTTTCTACATGAGTGTGCCAAGCCTCCTGGGGGAAAAATCAGCAGCATTACCCCCAATTTACAGAAGAAGAAGAAAGAAGGCCTAAGTGATTTGCTTTGGTTTACATGTGGTGACAGAGGTAGAAAAGGTATTAAAACTACTTATGGCTCCTTGCCAATTAGGCCATGTATTCCTGTGATATATCTTTTTAATTTCCCTCTCCTTTCCCCATCTCCCTTCTCCCCTGCCCCCAACCCCATCCACATTGTCTCTAGCCACACTGGGAAGCTGGGATTAATCCATCCCTAGGGAAACTGGGATTAATATACAACTCATGCGGAACCTTTAAAAACCCAATGATTTGTGGTCCCCTTTTCAGAGGCACATGCAATCCACAGCTGAAAAGTAACTATTTGCTGTTCCAGTGCACATTCTGAGAGAGGCCTTTTGCTCTGTTTCATGAATGTACACTGAAGACCCCATCTGACAGGATTTCTCCCTGCATCCAACAAAATAACAGGCTTAGTAGGCTGTGCAGAATCAGGCTCTTGCAGAGTACTAACAGTTTATGGGCAGGAAAAGAATGACTGGAATGCAAAGGGGGGGAAAGAGAGCAAGAGATGTGCCAACACGTCTTTATGTTTTCCTTCTGTAACTGGAAATGGTTAAAAAAAAAAGAATTAAAAGAAAAAAAATCTGTGTTTCCCTTATAAATCTTACAGGAAGAGGCAACAAGAGTCAGGTGCCCAGTTCTTTACTCTTGCAAACACACATTCAGTGGTGTTTTTTTGATGAAAATGCAAAATTTAAAGCAACTGTGAAAACAGAATCAGCTCTCAATTGGCAGACAGAGGCCTAAGTAAGTTTTAATCACTGCATGAATGTCAGATTAAAACACATGCAAAGATAGAAAAGAAAGAGAGGGAAGGTAATTAATCATTTAAATCGTGATGCTGATTCAAAAGGCACATTTCCCATCTAATTCCTTTCATTTATTTTGGGGTTTAGTACAGCTTATCTCTTCTGACTGTCATGATTTCATCTCTGCTTTCCTTGGAATTGCTGAACTGATACTGCCTAGCAAATTTCAAAACACTGGAGGGAAAAGGCGAACTGGTCCCCCCATGCAGCTGGGAGCATGACCAGATAGATAGCCTTTGTTAGCACCAGGGCAAAAGTGGCCTTCTGGGAGGAGGAAATACACATACATTTAAGTGTAGTACAAGTTACATTCAGAGGTTGAGTGTGCAGCCTGTGCTCGGCATGCCCATGTAGTTTTAATACATCTGTATTTCTAATTATGTCAGTTCTGGAGAGTTTTTTGGGGGTTTTTTTGGGTTTTTTTTTTTTGTTGTTGTTGTTGTTTTTTTGGGGTTTTTTTCTTGTTTTTTTTTTTTTCTTTTTCTTTTTAATTGCACATAAAAATGCGGGTCCCAAGAAATTCTTGGCAGTCAGATCACCAAGCCTCAGCGTTTCAAGCAAAACCTTCCTCATGCCCAGCTGGGAGGAGTGGTTTCTCCACCTTTGGGACCCCGCAGCTCTAAGGGTTCCCCGGCACCAGCTACTGACACGGTTTCTTACCTTGCCACGGGTGTTTCAGTTTCCCGGTGTTAAGGAGACGGTGGAGCGACCGTGGGAAAGCCTCGGTGGGCTGACCTGAATCCCTTCCTCCCTCCCTGTGGACCCGACTCGGATTACTGCCTCGTAGTTACGGCCCGTGAAAACCTGTTTCCAAGCGGCAGTGCCCTTTACTTTCTCGCTCGGCGACAGGATCCCGGGTGCATCCTTGCTCCCTTACTTGATGCCAGGAGCGGCACAAGAGGGACAGGGAAGTTGATCGGGGATTTTTCTGTCTGATTCTCCGTTTAGAAGGGCACGGAGAAGGATGAACGACCCAGCCTTCAGGCTGCCCCTTAGCGCCGTGCCAGTGCTCGGTGCTGCTGGTCCGCCCACG
>WEIU01008081.1:40806-68107 GCA_013389925.1 Aegithalos caudatus | reverse complement strand
AAAAAAAAAAAAAAAACAACAAACCAACCCACCCCAAAAAAACACAACAAAACAAACAAACCAAAAAAAAAAAACAAAAAAAACAAAACAAAAAAAAAAAACACAGACCACAGCCAACAGGTTCTGAACTCAGCAAAGGAGAGGTACTGGAGGCTGGGTTCATCCAGATTCAGTCACCAAGTGTCCCATGGAAGGGGGCAGAGGTCAGCTTGAGGCTGGCATGCAGCAAAGTGTAGGAATATGTTTATCAATATAGCCAGCCAAGTGGAGAAAGAAAACAAAACGTGTAGCTTTCCAAAATGGAAGAGAGTAATAGAGAAACAGATGAGATTTAAACCCAGTTAATTCCATTTTATATTACATTTGAATTTCAATAAAATATTCTACATAACAAAAATGGCAAAGGTATTGAAGTTTAAAAAATGTAGAAAACGGGAATAGTGTAACTATTAAAAAAATAGGTATATAACATAAATGTAAACATCACACTGAGAAACTAAGATAGAAATATTGGCTATAAGATCCAAAAGTATTAAAAATGAGCAATTGTTTTGAGTCATTAACCATTAACAGTTCAGTCTCTCACAATTCCAATATAATTTTGGCTCAGTGTGTGGTAATAAGGATGACTAGAGAACAGTAGCAGAATAGACAAATTCTAGTGAAGCAACTGAGGAGAGGATGTCCCTGGTGTAATGGTGAATGTGAATGCTAAAACCACACTTTTCTACCCAAGAATGGGGCAAAAGGGACAAAAGTGGCTATGAATGAAGAGGTGTGGAATAAGATCTATTGCTTCTACAAATTCATGTATAACTTTGTTCAAAGCACTTGATCAATTCTCTGCTCTGGTATATATGTCTGTAAAAGGTGGGTAAAATATTCATCTAACTGCTGGGGATTATGTAACAAAAAATATTAGATTTATTTCAAAGAGGGGAACATAGCTGCTGGCAATCTGCATTTTCTTCAGTTTGGCTTTGTCTCAGCTACTGTTACATTCTGTCTTAGTTTAGTCACAATGCAATTTTTAAGGAATTTCGGGAGCATTTGCTTGGAATTGTCAGCTTGCCAAAATTGCTTCCTAAATTGTGAATGTTTTCACAAAAACTTGCTCACATAAAGCAGCAGTAAGTTTCTGAACTGCTAGGCTCTCTTTGGGGGCAAATTTAGGACAGGACCAGAGTCATGGATTTCTGGCTTATAACTTGCTGTACTCTTTCTGATGCTGATAGAATACAAACGGGATATTATGTCTGTTTTAGAGTGTTCTGGATAGGAGTGGAGCCTCAAAATTGAAACTCACTTCTTCCACAACAGTTCTCTGCCCAGGCATCATGACTTCTGACTAGTCACCAGGTGACCCTGTGGTCACCACCCCTCCCAAAGAAGAAGGGCAAAGCTGAAACCATATAATGCTGCTTTTGTCACCTGTGGATAGTTATCTGAAAGAGTGGTCTACACTTACATTTCTCGATCTCCTTTGGAAACTGCAGGGACTACCTTTTTAGTCATGAGACTTAGCATAATCCTTATGGAAGGAAAATAAATAACCCAGACCTCTAGGTACAGGAGAAATTGAAGGCTAAAAACTGAACTTGAATTTTTTTTCTGAGACCAAGTGGTTCAGTCTCTGCCCTCTGGATGTGCAGTTTTGTATTTTTATCATGATTTAGCCCCAGCTAGCAACTTAGACACAGTAGCTCATTTACTTCCTGTCAGTGATATGTGGGGAAAAAGTGCAATGGTAAAAGTGTAAAACTATTGGGTTGAGATAAAGGCAGCTTAATAGGTAAATTAAAAGCCCCACAATCAAAAACTGCATCAGAAAAGTAAAACAAGGATTTGGAAAACCATTTCCCAGGACCCAAGGGGAAGCAGGTGATCACCCCTTCCCAGGAAAGCTGGGCTCCATCACACATAATGGTGATTAGGAAGGTAAAATGCCATCACTCTGAATGTTCCCCCTCATACTATTTTCCCCCTCATACTTTTTTTTCCCTCTACTTTACATGTTGAGCATGATGCCATTTGATGTGGGACACCCCTTGGGTCAGTTGGAGTCTACTGCCACAGCTCCTTTTGCCCACCCAGCCTCCTCACTGGTGGGGTGGGGTGAGGACCTTGACTATGTTTAAGAGCTGCTCTGCACTATTAACAGCATTTCCAGGACAAATACAAAACACGAACCCATACTAACTGCTGTGAAGAAAATTAACTCTGTCCCAATCAAAACCAGCACCATTTTCTTCACATGGATTTCTTACATGTAATTATAAAACTGCTGAGAATCATTTTTCATATTTTTCATATCTCTATTAGAAAGCTATTTCAGGTTCTAATGTCCCACATCTTACATCTCTTGGGCAGTTTATTATACCTATATGTTTTGTGCTAATTTAAACTGTTCATTGATGTTCCTCTTTCTCAGCTTTCATATCTTAAGGCAAACAAATCCTGTTCAGAAAGATGGATGTTTCATATCCAATTTCCTTTTGATTATCTTTCTCTGTGCCTCCTTCATTTTGAATTAGTGGTCTTAATGGTGGATTCTACAGCAATTTAAGTGCCAAAAGTACTTGGTGCCCAAGATATGTAGTTATGCAAAGTTTGCAACTATAGTCTCATTCATCCATACAAATAAACTTGATTAACAAACACCGTCTGAAATACAACGCCCTTTGAAGTGAGACCATGCTATTCACAAACCAGACAGTTGTATAGTTTATCTGTTTTTCCAACTCAGTTGACCTGAACAATATTGGTTATAAATCTCCTTTCTGAACAGGTACATCCTGTCTGTACACACCTCAGCCTTGCAGCCTTGCAGCCTTGTTGTGTGCAGGCCAGCTGAGTGTCTTTCCTCTTCCTTTTCCATCTGCTTGAGGCTCTCTCATCTCTCTCTTGGCTCAAGGGAGAGTGTTTACTGAGGAAAGACAGTCTGGAAAAGGTTATGACTTTCAAAGATGAGATCCTTATTGTGGCTAACTGTACCCAAGCACCATTTCTTCCACTGAAATCCAGACAGTCCTGTCCACTGCATTGGGACTGGTCGTGTTTCCATCTGGGGGCTGTTATCCTCTTCCAGGAATGTCTGCCATCAGCAGTGTAAGGCTAATTCAAACCAAGAGGACAACTGCACCTGCTTCCTCTCATCCAACAGAGCAGCTGAGCACCCAGATGTTTGTAGTTGTGGTTGGTTTTAGATATTTTTCATCTACTTCTCACAGGAACTAGCTATTGATTTCCAGTGACCATACAATCCTGACTTCCTCTCTTAGAGGACTATAGTATCCTTTACACCTTTTTTGTCTTTGTCAAAGATCTTCCCTTTATTTTTTTTTAAATAAAGCTTGTATCTGTGCTTTTTCTTACTTTAGATTTTAAAGCCAGTGTTTAAGTCAACTGTTTCTAGATTTAGCACAGCTACGGTATTTCTAAAGGAGATGCTTGGGAATAATTGACTGAGCTTAACTTTTCAGATCAAATGAAACTTTTCTATTTCACACTTCATGACACTTAAGGATACTGAATGGAAGCTCCTCCTAATATGGCTTTATTTTATATCATTTGATGGATAGCATATTAAGTTTTTCATTTCACAATGAATTGCTTGGATAGTTTGCAATGGAGACTCCTTTGTGTTTTCACATGTTCATTAATTTTCTGATCTTATATTATTGTTCTACTTTGACTCAACACACTACGTTAGAGCTCTCAATATGTGCACGTAATCTGCAAACATTTTGATAGAACCCCTACATTCCCCAAATTTCCATAAAAACAATTTCACTGTTCAAGATATTCTTACCAAAAATCATGACCAAAAAATGAGTTCCAATTTTTTAGCTGAATGTTGCTTCTTGGATATTAGATTTGCATAATTTACACAGCCTGAATTTTACTGTCAGGCTGAAGGTTCACTTCAAAGCCAACTTCTGCAATTGAGTTTTCCTTCAGTCTCTGAATTTATAAAGGAAGTCATAATTGAATTATTACATTGGAAGTAAATTCCACATGTGATGGACTCTGTAGGTACATACTGAGGGTTTTCCACTCCAGTATATATACAGGATTTATGTATGATCTAAAAAAGTAGGTGATACAGAGAAATTAGAAAGATTTTTTTTTTAGTTTATATTTAATTGATTGTTTTCTTTCTTAACTTCAGTGACCAAGAGAGTGATCACTGCTACTCACTAGTAATTATAACTGAAATAATTCTGTTTTCTGGGGAGGAAGCGTGAAAAGAAACAGGGAATGGCACTGTCTTATTCATTTTTAGAAATCTTCAGTGTAGAAGTTTGCCTCTGGAGTAAGCTGCCTTAGAATCAGTGGGAAGAAGCAGACATTCATAGAGTGCTATTCATCTAACCTGGGTTTTAAAGCCCACTCTTTTAGCACCTGCTGCACACTAACACACTCCTGCTACATTTGGCACAGAATCACTCTCTCATATTGCTTGTGGCCTTTGGCCCTTTAGGATACAGGATGGCAAAAAGGATACCCCTCCTCATTTGATCTACAGCTCCTCTGCCAATGCTTCCAGCAAGCCTTGCCAAGTTATCCCAGTGGTAGGGCACAGCCTTTGCAATGCACAATTCTTTCTGCCTGGACTCACCGAATCTGTTGATTCATATTTAGTTAAGTGAAGGTGACATTATGACTCAATGACTTCTGTTAACTGTATTTTTCCAAATAGCACATGAATATGCCTTAGCCTTTAAAATTTTATTAAAGATTAATGATTTGAAGGGGTTTTCTTCCTGGCAAGGATCACCACACCATTCATTTGTCATGAAAGCCAAACTAATCAGTATAAGGGAAGAAATTTAGAATTCATTCTTGAAAGGGGTGTGTGTTAGGGGTGGGAGGACAAATGGCTCTTGTTAACCTTCTTTACCAGGTCTCATACCAAGGAATAAAAGATGTCCAAGTTCAATTTTCCTCCTCTGCCATCTGTTCATTGATTATGCCATTGCCTTTTAAGCAACTGAACATTTCTTAGTGGGATGGAGTTAGAGCGTCTCTCGATGAAAGACATCAATCCCTGTGTCCTATTCCCTGCTGTAGGATATAGGTGTTTCTCACATTACAAAAGCAGTGGGGACATGAGTTTTGCCACCACCACATCACAGGAAAGGAAACAAGGTATTGGAGGGAGTGGGAATCTCTTGCTGTGTCCATGGACAACAGCCCAGATGGATAGACTGTTTATAGCCAGGGCTGAGGTTTGGAGCTGAGCCTCAGGCTACACTGCTTTCACTTGCCCTTTGTTCAGTGTAAATATCTTCCATCCTGATATTATGCCATTCACTTATGGGCTGTGTCTAGTCCAATTTAAGGTCAAAGGATAATATTTCTTAAAAATGTTAGGGAAAAAGGACCAAAAGGACAGATGTCCACAGTCCTGAGGGAATAGTTCCAATACCTGGTTTCATGATTAAGCACCATCTGTGTATGCGTGCACAGAGGTACACTTGGGCACTGGCATGTGTGTGTGCACACAAGAGTAACACACTTTGCCTTCTTTCATTGTCAGTCTTTGGGTATTTTCACTCAGGGTGGGAGCAGAAGGTCCAAACATCTTCAGGCTGGGGTGGGTCTGAACCAGCATCCCAGGAACAAGCAGTATAATAAAGATGTTTCCCTAGTTCCCATCTATTTTTAAAGAAAAGTAACTGTGCATTGAGCATAAGTATGCTCAGATTATCTTTCAGGTTCTAGGCATTATGTCTGTAGGTCACCAGTGCTTAGGCTGGACTCAAAACTCGGCTGTCCTATCTAGGATGCTGTGTATCTGTCTTGGTTATCTACAGAAGCACTCCAAAGTCAAAACATTTTTACATGCTTTTTGGAATTAATAAAGCAGGAATCAAAGTATAAACCCCAAAATCTTTAGACAGGACTTAGGCAGACACAGTCACCTGACTCTCAGGTTTCACTTGCTGCAGGAACAAGGAGGAAAACCTTTTCCCTCCTCAGTTCTAGGGCTGTACAGACTGCTGTCTGCTGTTAGTTTTGTTCTTTCTTGCCATCCTTCTTTTTTTTTGGTTTTTTGTTTTGTTTTGTTTTGTTTTGTTTTGTTTTGTTTTGTTTTGTTTTGTTTTGTTTTCACTGACAAACCTCACAATTTTGTTTCTCAGCCCTTGCCTTCAGAGGACTATATCTGGCAGAAGGTTTCTGCTGAGGCAATGAAGACGTGGACATACTGAGGAGTGTGTCTGTGGTGGGAGCAGGGTCAAAAGCGATTAACAGGAGCTGGTGCAGAGTTTCAAAAGCCAAGTTTTGATAATAAAAGTGTTTACAAGGTGAATTCTCTCCATCAGGCAGGGGAGTAGCTCCCCACAAAACAGTACATGTGCTAGAGAGAAAGTGAGGGACTTTATGGGTGTTTAGATTGTTTGGACAGAAGTTGGCATACCCACCAGGGCTGAGGGCTGTGGGGACAAATTGCTTTTTCAACTTGGTTGGACAGGATCTGGAGTAGAGTGTGGCCCATACACATACATTGTATCATGGTTAGAGTGTATAAACACAGCATAGCCAAAACCCATGATCTAAGAAGACAGGTTCAGTGAAAACTCTTCACCGCCAGCACTAAATTTTATAGGTTTCTATTTCTTGGGTCAGTGGCTTTATTAAGACCTGAAATACTGCAGGGTGAGTATTCTTTAACTTACTGCCAGCTGCTGGGGATATGCTTATTTGTAACATACTGGTTTTCCAGTAAGAGGAGAGGTTCAAAGAGAAATTGTGAGGAAAAGAGTGATAAATAATCCAGACAACAGTTAAACACCTAAATCCAGCTGTAACTCCAAGGTGCCTTTTTGGATGAATCCTGGAGACATCCAGGGTTTATCCACTGTGTTTATCCATACATATAATGTGAGGAAAATGTGTCTTGTGTAAAAATACACAACTCCCAGACATTCTTCCTAAGTATTTTTAAAGGATCTAGAGCCCAGCTTTTTCAGGTTAATACACAGACTACAACCCAAGTCAGAATTTTTTACCAAGCAAACTAGGGAGAGCATCAGCCTTCATTCACATACAGCGTAAAGGTGCCTCTTCCCTGGAGTGAAATACTGTGATTCAGATTCCTGTTATAAATGAGAAAAAGGAGAATATGTGGGGCTGTCACACACCAAATTACCTGTCTAATCTCTTCCCTTTAGATCACAAGAATATTGGGCCATTTTTGGGAGAAATACAAAATCTGGGGCAGGCACACCACTTCAGGAGAGCACTGAGTTTAAAGCCAGAGGTTGACTTAATCTACACATGGAGTAGGACAGCAGCCAAAAGCTGGAAACCCATAAAAACCCAGTGTTTACCTACATTTTCTATGGCAGACCCCAAGCACCAGGCTTTTATTTTCCCTCTATTTTATGTCCAAGTCCCTGAGAAGAGTAACTCATTCATGGAAATGACACCTCTCATTTGAAATAAGGTTCTGCTAAGTCTCAGATTGGTGTTGTGATATGGAGGGAGGCTGTCACTCCCTGAAAGGACAGAATAATCCAATGTCTTCTTCAGGTATTTGTGTGGCTTTTTACTAGTCCAGGCAGTTATAAACAAAAGACAGCATTTTCTTAGTCACTTATGTGTAGAGTCACTTGGCATTTTTTCTGGGGTTAAGGGCTCTACAGAAAAACAAATTCCTTATGGTTAAGTTGGTACAGTGCTAGAATTGCTCAGGATATATAAAAACTTAAGTAATAACATAGTTCATCAGTACTGGGACTCAGGATTCATGGAAGAGCAATGAACATGCTTTTATGATATATCCTTTATTATCTTAACTCAGCAGCTGAGGAAAACACTTAGAAGTTCTAGGGCTTGAGGAATCTAAAACATCAAACTTCTATGTGGAAGGCATTGAATGAATTGTAAATAAGAATATGAATTGTATGTGAATTTGGGATGAAGAAAGTGCAGATCACATTCAGGTTCCCTTAAAAGCCAGACTGATTTTTTGAAAAGTTTCTTCCAGGCACCTGCTTATTTTCTCAGCTGCTCATTAAGCAGTATTTTATATTGTTGTTTTGAAGAACATATCTTATATGTTAAATCATCTCAGAGTAAGATCAAGCTGAATTAAGGCTGTTTGGACTTGATGGAAAAATTGGACAGAAGTTTAACTATGTACATCATACATAAACAGCATTCTTGGTGCTACACCATGGTACTGGTGCTAATTCTTTGCCCTATCTTTCTTCTCTGGAGACTGAGATATCCCTGGTGCTAGATTTCTCCTTTTCTGCTAACCAAATAAGGTCCTCAGCCTTCTTGCTTCTCTCACTGTAGTTCCCCAGATTTCTTGAAGTGTGAATTTTGCTCAAAGTATTCTAACAAGAAGCCACATTCTTTGTTGACTTCTTCAGTAACATTTTGGATTTAGCCTTTCTGTCTCTTAGTTTCCTCTGCTGTAAAACAAAGGTAATAAAGTTTAGGGATTTTTCTCCCTAAGACTATTTTGAGGTCTACAGTAATTCACAGAACAATTCTAGTTCCCCCAAGCTACAGATATTTTGGCTAAAAGGATGTGTGATTTTCAGAGGTGCTTGCCCAACATTTTCTCCATCTTGGACTCCTGTGAGGTGTGTCATGTTAAGCACCATAACATGGACACACGTTCACGTGCAAAACTTGTAAAAAAAGCTGCTTTTTTTCTTCCTGCTTGGTGTTTGAAAAGAAGATATATCCAATAAAAAGTAGCAATCTTCTTCTATATAAGAGAGAAAGACATATTTCCATAATAATGATAACCTTCTTTTTTTTTAATATGGAACACCTATTCTTAAATTGACAAATCCTCTGCAAAACAAAATTTATCCTCACATACATTAAGGATTACATGCTTCCCTTCATAATGCATAAATTATGTGTGCTGCCAATAATTTTCCAGCAAAGCTCTCATCGGTAAGGTATTGTTTTAACTGAATACGCCCTGGGAGGGAGAAATTTCCATTAATAAACAACAAGAATCACCCATACAAGAAATGGTTAAAAGAGGCAGAAGTGCAGTAAGACAGAATCAGAGAACACACATAATCCCAGCTTGATGCAATTACTCTAACATGAATTTAAAATAAAATTAAAGTTAACAGTTTAAACTGATGTTTGAGGGGTTTTAAAAAGATTTAGTTTCCCTTGGAACCACTATGTTATTTGAGCCACTTATAATCTCAGAGCACAGTGCTCATAACTTCTCTCAAGCACTGTTACTACTAGATTATGCCCACAGGTTAAGTTACAAACGTCTAAAAACCTTAAAATTATTAAACCTAGATTAAAGTGTTTAGAGAATATAGTGTTATTTTAGTCTCCTGCCATATCCTACATTTACTATAAAACTGTTATATTGGCATTCTAATGAAATGTCATAAAGCAAGTATGTAAGGAGGTGTTTTGGGTTTGTTGCAGTCCGATGGAAGCCAAGTTAACATGGCAACCAAAATGTGTAACAGAAACACTTAAATGTTTTTCATAAACTGCAAACCTTGTAAGAGCCTAAGAGAATGCTGACTACTGGGCAGTGCAAGACTGAAGATTACTGCCATGGACTCTTGATGCTTCATCTTAAATCTCTTTTACACAACTCAACTATCTCAAGTGAATAACCTGCCTTCTTTCAGTCCCGCTCTTGCCCACCAGAGTCCTTTGACTCCAGAAGCCACATTTAAAAAGGAAGAAATTATCTATTCCTGGAACATTATAAGCAAAGTTATTACACTCTGTCTGATATTTAGAATGATTAGGGCTGGAAGGTGCCTATGTGATCTTCTGGCCTGTCTTATTTTTTCTTGACATTCCCCACACCTTGAAGAATACCTTATTCTGATGTCTTTGAAATGGATATGCAGCATTAAGAGAGTCCATAATGTCTGTAATGCCTTCCTCGCTGGATATGCTCCCGTTATTTTTCCTCTCTGTAATGCACATGTTCTTTGTTCTGGTACACAGTTGTTTCAAAGTTCTTTATTTAACTTATTAAAACAAAAGTTTCATTATTAGACTTCAGTTGCTGCTCACAAAAATAGAAGGGTTCAATAATGTCTGGACTACAGCTTAAAATTTTACCTCCTGTCATGCTCAGAAGATAGAGACCATCACACACAAATTAGTGCTCTGTTCTAGCTATCAAGGAATAAATAAGTCTGCCCAGGTCCAGTTCTGAGAGAAAGAAAATAACTTGATAGAGTTCCTTTCACCTAATGAACTCCAGATGAATCCTTTAAAAATGCTCTAGTTCAGTCAATTGTGATAAGACTTTTATTTCTCAGCAGCAAACCTTCCACTGAGAGCATAGATAGCTATAAAAGAGTATATTCACATAGGGTAGAGTAATAGAGAGAGGAAACCACACAGAGGTGTGAAGGACAAGGCAGAGAGCTCCCTGGAAGACTAATGCCTGCACTGCAAGGGGATGTCTTACATTTATTCTCCTCAGCTGATTGGAGAGGAAAATGCAAGAATCTATTCTACTGCAAGAGTCAGTGTGATCATTTACAGACCAAAGAAAAGTTTGCATAATAATTACGACAACAAGAGATACAGCTGACCAGAGGATCAGACAATACACTTTGCATTGGTCAGAAAGGTCAAAAAAGTTTGGGCAGTCTGGGGTGCTAAAAGCACAGCATGAGGGAAGCAGACCCCTCAGAGATCCATAACAGAAAATCTTGGGTAATAGAAGTTTATTACTCACCAAATAAACAGAGTTGGAAGGGACCCATCAGGATCATCAAGTCCAACTCCTGGCTCTGCACAGGACACCCCAAGTGTTACACACCATGTTCCTGAGAGCATTGTCCAAACACATCTTGAGCTCTGTGAGGCTGGTGCTGTGACCACTGCCCTGGGGAGCCTGTTCCAGTGACCAAACACCCTCTGAGTGAAAAACCTTCTAATGTCCAATCTAAGCCACCCCTGACTCAGCTTCAGGCCCTTCCATCAAGTCCCTGGTCACAAGAGTGAAGAGATCAGTGTCTGTCCCTCTCTTCCCCTCCAAGGAAGTTTAACTGCAGTGAGGTCTCCCCTCAGTCTCCTCCAGGCTGAACAGACCAAGTGACCTCAGTCACTCCTCACAGGCTTCTCCTCAGGGCCTTTCAGCATCCTCAAGGCCTCCTTTGACACTCTGCAATAGTTTAATGTCTTTCCTATATCGTGACATCCAAAACTTCCCCCAGCACTGGAGGTGAGGCTGCCCCAGCTCAGAGCAGAGCAGGACAATCCCCTCCCTTGCCTGGCTGGCCATGCTGTCCCTGATGTCCCCAGGACAGGGTTGTCCCTCCTGGCTGCCAGGGCACTGCTGGCTCATGTTCAACTCTCCATCAGCCAGGACCCCCAGCTCCCTTTCTGCAGCACTGCTCTCCAGCCTCTCATTCCAAATTTCCAAATAGTATTGGTGGTAATAATAATAACAACAACCATAATAATAAAATTAAAAGTACTGTTAATTAAAATTATTTAAAAATGAAGCTAATATAAATCATTAATTTATTTTAGCTCAAGCCATTGTGAATTAATAAAATACTTTCTGCTGAACAAGCATGTAGGAAACCATTACAAAATATTTAATTCTTAGTGTCTGTTCATCTCCTTCCAAACCTCTTCAAATCCTTACTAAATGTTTTATTTTGAGAAAATATTTAGAAAATATTTAGAATTTGAGACAGTTTAATTTTGATATAGGGAACAGACCTTTCAAAAATAAAAGGACATTTTTATTCATTTCAATCATATGGTGAATCATCAATTATCCATTGTGTCTTGATACCTTTCACTTTTGACAAAATCAAGAAACAAAACTTGTAAATCAAAGCACCCAAAAAGGAATTGCTGAGACAATCTTAGTTCCAGCTACAGATGTCAGCAACACAAATGAAAGTGAGGAGTGAATATAGGAAAATTACTTCAAGCTGCCCATTAATCACTACTTAGCTTGAGTAGACTTCTTCTTGATATGGGTGTACAGGTCCAACTCCCTTACTGTCTGTTAATCTGATTGTAGCTGAACTTTGGCTCTGCTCAGAAACCCTGAGTGATGCATAAGAAGGAAGGTACAATTGTTATGTAAATTAAAAGATGAGGCTGAAGCAGTGTACCATGCTCTCTCTGGTCAGAGCTTCTAAACTCTGAGCTAATTAAATCCCAATTATTTTCAGCAAAAGAAGAAAACAAAAGTGTTAAGCCAGCATCTGCAAGCCAACCACATCACCAAAATAGAAGTAGCTGTAGCAATACTGCAAGAGGAAACACATTATAAAGGCAAGGCAGGGGCTGCTTCCTGTCAAATCTACTGTACTTGTTTCCAATCAAGCAGTGGTGAGGATCATTTAGAGCCCCATCTGTGCCTCACATTGTCTCATGGAAATGGAGTGTGGAGAGTGTCATTAAAGCTTATGTCTTTAACAGAGAATTCAAGTTTGCAGGCACTGGTGGGCCTGGTACATCCCTTGGATCATTAATGGTTGAAGTGCATTGCATTTGAGTGTCTCATTTGGCTGGCTTGGAGGCATCTCTCTTTCTGTTGGTACAACTGGCAGAACTCATAATCTTCTTCATTGGCAAAATAACTCCATTTCATGAACTACAAACCTCTCTGCTACAGCTGACAGAACTCACCATGAGATAAGTGATGATGCTTGAAAGGTCTTTTAGTACCAGACCTCGCCATTCCCAAGAGGGAAACAGCTGTGAGTCAAAGTAATTCCAGCATTTTGCTAGCTCAAACAATAAACAGCATAGGGGACATAGTGAGGAAACAGCAGTGGTTCATGACATGTCCAACATTACAGTTGGGAGCACTTACAAAATCTGGTTACAGAGGCAGGTATGAAAAGGACCTTGAAGATTGCAATAAAAGTGTTACTGTCAGAGTTTATAATCTTTGGTTTTAAAATTTTATTAACTATTTATTAAAAGGAAAATGCTGGCTGAATCTTCTATAAACCTCACCAGAAATTTCTGATAAGGTTGGCATAGAACAGGAGATTTTTTTTATCAAATGGGAAGAAATTTGAACATATCAAAACTTTATTCTCCAATGTGTAGACAGATTCTTCAATTTTATGTAATTAAGATAATTTTCCTAAGTTTCTAGTAGACTAAAATTTCCTATGTGAACCAAGTGAGACATGAATTTCTCCATAACCTTCAGGTGCTTCATAAAAGAACTATTTACTTCAGATAAACAGTTATGTTTCTAGGGATAAGATAGTCCTTAACAGGAAAAAATATTCAAAGACATTTTCTGGAAAATAGTTATGTTTATGGACACAAGTTTTCATTTTGATAAATCAACATTTTTCAGCAGAACAAAGCTAGCAAAGGGGTAAATCTCCAGTCCCCTCTTATATGGATTCTTTTGATATTTCACATTAATCCATATTAAGAGATATTTTCGTGCAGTTGGGGTCTTGAGAACAAACTGAAGGAGATTTCAGAAATGTATAATGAGTTTTTTTATACAGAGAAAGTGTGAAACACATTGGTAAGATCTATTATTGTTATTGAGACTAATATCAGGTGTTCTTTTCAAAAACATTTTATTGGGTCAAAGGGTTCTGACCAAGGTCATTAATTCCACAGCCTTGTTACATTCCCCAGAAAACCCTGTCTTCTCCCAAAGTAAATCTGCAGCTCCTGGACCCAAAGACTGAGACTCTATACTAGCCTTCACACAGGTGTGCAAACAACTTTTGTTGTAATAATAAAGCTTCACTCATATTTTGAAGTAACAGAACCCTACTTCAGCAAAACATGATTGTAATATCATACAGTTCAAAGGCAGTTCAGGCAGACACCCAGTGTCTGACCCAAAGAAAAGTCATCCACATCTATGATGTTTTCTAAGATCTCCAGAAATGGAAACTTGGCAACCTTCTCTGATTCAGAAACACCAAGAAAGTTATTTTTTTCTTCTATTGGCACAGGAAGGCAAACATTATGCTGTTTTGTTGTCTAATGTATAAAAAGAAAGATGCATCTTATACTTTTTGACCTGTATTTTATTGGGAGGATCAATATAGATCATGTTCCAAAATCTTGGAAGCAAGATTTTATTTGCTGTCTCAGCCACCCCCTTTCCAATATGGCTTTGGGTAGCTCTGTCTCAGCAGTGTTTTTTCCTCAGAAATATAGTGAAAACAGTACCATCCTCTTCCATCGGGAAGAGTAAGGAGAAAAATATTAAAGGAGATTGACCCATTGCTGACAAATTTCCAGTAAAGTCACAAGGCTGCACTCTTCTGTAAAATCAATCTTCCTGTCCTGGCTCATCAGGCCAGAACAGTGTCAGGGTCTCAAAATTTCCTTTGAGATTCTTTGTTATTTGATATCCTGGTTCTTTGGTCATAAAGAATACTGGTTTTGGCCAATGGCTTCAAGACTTTCAGGATACCTCCCTACTGGTCAACCAAACTCATGTAGGCATGAACAAAAACATTTTCTCATGACTGTGAGCACAACAGATCAGGATCCCTGTCCTGGTTTGGATCCACACTCATGAGCACTCTTATTCACACAGCCCAGGAACATGCGGATGAGTTTGTTTCATGGACCAGAAACTGCTCTTGACAAAAAGTGTGAGACAAATCAGTTGGGAATTCAGAGTCAGAGATGTAAACTTTATCAGGGCACTTAAATGTCTGAAGAAGAGTCATTGTGCCATTTTATGTATTTGTGGGAGAGGTGGTCACAGGTCTGAAGGCCAGGAATAGTCCAATTTGACTGTAACCCACCATCAGGAAAATGGCTGGGTTGCTGTAAGATGTAATTATCTTCTGACAGTTTTTGAGGTGCTTTGCAACCCTACATAGTCAATCAGGAGAGAGAGGTACCTCAGAGACAGATGATAAACAGACTGAGCCTTAGCTGGGTTAGCAGCTGTTAACATCAGGTTTAAGTTAAGTTACCAAATCACATTTAATGTAAGTAGCAACTGTAGTTAGAAAAGGGGAAAATCAGAGCATAACAATGTGCTCCAGTATGAGTGTTTCTAGCCCTGGTTCAGACCCAGACTGGTATGTTGGTTTTGAATTCTTCCACAGTCAGAGATATTTCACAATAGATAAACCTATAATAATGTGGATGTACTGCAGAGGCCTTGCACAAAGAAGTCCTGCCAGCACCCTTATTACACCTGAGTGATACCAACTCAAATTCCTCCCTTCATATCAACTGTATAGCATAGCACTGCTTCATGGGGAAAGCAAGCCAGTCTCTCAGGTAACCAAATCCCAAAACACTTAGGTCTTTATAGGTTAAAACCAACACCTTGAACTCAGCCCAGAAATTTATTGGCAACCATTGCAGATTTTGGAGACTGGGGGGTTTTATGTCCTCTCTGCATGATGCTCCACTTAATAAACAGGTGGTTGAATTGTGCACTCTAGATGCAGTTGCCAAATGGCCTCAAGATGTAGCCTCACACGGAGTGCATTAGAGTAATCTAACCTTGTGGTAAGAAAAGTATGGATAACTTGAGCAGGGACCACATGTGACAGGAAAGGTTGTGCTCTTCTTGCCAAACACAGCAGGAAGGGAAAAAACCCCTCTTGGCTGGCTGTGTCTGCTACCACAGAATCAACAAGCTGCCCAAGGTCTGTGTGCTCCAGGACCCGAATGCTCAATGGGAAGCTGGACCTAAGTTCTGAAATAAGTCGCTTGGATTCTCCAGTACTCTGGAGCAGGAGTCTGGAAATTATGTGACACATTCACTTAAATTGAATAATGGAAGTTTTCATGACTAAATGTAAAATGAACGATGTAGCCTGTAATATAGTCCTCGTGTTATTTATTCTGATACTAAATGTAATTTTATGCTGTTCCTACAATTTCCATGTGGAATGTGCTTACTATTTTGAATTCATAGGAACACAAGTTCATCACTAAAGTGGGAATATGAGGTTTGGAAGAATGTGTGTGGGCTTCTGAGGATCAGGAGAATGGTGGTGTGAAGTGTGGCATTACAGCACTAAAAGGACATTCCTGCTAAATCTGCCATCAATGAAACAGATAAAACATGTAGCTATTTTTACTGTCATTTGTGTTGTCCAGTAAATTCTACGTGAAGAGACTATGTTGGAAATCAACATTGTATTTCTTCAGCATTTTGCCCACTGCTGGAGAAAAATTAAATCCGTACCTTAATACAATAACAAAGATCTAAGGTGATGGGAAAAATTCTAATTCTCCAGCAAATGATCTAAGCTAAAGAAACATGAAATGACTAACCCTAGGCTATCATAAAAATCATCTAGATGATTAGCAGTATTGTGGAAGGGTAAAAACATGAAATAAAGTGAATCCTCACTTTCCCTTGTCTAGCTCTTTGAAGTTTCTCACAAATTCTACCTCATATTCTCACTTATGTGTTAGCTTCTAATAGTAAGTTTCATTTGGTTTGGTCCATCCTAGTTAAATAAGGATGTATAAAGAAGTAGATTTCTATCAATTACAAACTTAAACAAACATTGTGCTATTGTTGCAGATTTTTTAGCTTGTGTCAGTTTTTTCAGGTCGTGTCTGTGGTTTTCAGGGATACACACAGTTGTTCGAATACTTCTGAAAGAAAACCGAGTTTCCTCATTCCCAAATCAATGGGAATATTAGCCAGAGTATCCACACAGTGTAGAAACATACATTTTGCCTGCTTGTACAGTGTAAGTACCCTGATGTAAGTGCCCTATTGCCTTTACTGCTGTTTTGTACAGTGTATACTATAGAAAACAGACATACACCATATAGCCCTTTCCCTATTTTAATCAAAGTACACCAAAAAGAAAGGCTGTGGTAAAAAAATCATATAAAGTCATGATAAGTTACTGATACCACTAAATAAGTGATTTTAACTGCATGGAAAATGATGAGTGGCTAATGCCCAGGTCTCTGTTTGTTCACAACACTGCTTATTCAAGGAATCTTATAGGTGCTGTAATAGGTGTTTTATAGATCCACTGTACCTGAGAAACCTCCTCCTTTGAAACAAGGCTATTTTAGGACCACTGAAGAATTGTTAAGCTTCTGTACCTGATCTTGGTGGGGATGGGTCTGACATTGCAAGGGGGCAAATTGCATGGTACTTTGATAAACACAGTTTATTCTTTTATTGGCTTAAGCATTGCAGTGAAAACAGGATTTTCATGTCATTTTTATTATAATTTGGTTTCCTGTTCAGGCTAAAATGGCTTTTGAAACTGCAGTTTATCCACTCATGAACTAGAACGAGGTCTTGTAAAACTGTGCGGGGTTTACGCTACTTTTCCTTATTTGAAACATGTGGAGAAGCTTATGGTTGTGATCTAGGATTAATACTGTTATAGGCTGGGTTAAATCTAGCTGGAACTGCTGGGTGTGACCGTCACTCTTCATTTAAGATAGTAGAAACAGGCTTATTTATGATGTGATAGCAGTATTTGAGCTGAAACAAAGGCACACCCAAGACCACTAAGGAATTCAGATTATCTTTGCTGGCTGTTTTTTGGAAGGGTATTTGTGTACATGTATTCATATCTCAGAGAGAGAGAGAAGGAAACAACCAAAGTGCAGAGAAACTCACACTATGAAGCCTTTTACAGCAAAGTCAGGGTGAATGATCCCTTTCAATTTTTCTCTTTTCTGCATGCTCTCCTCTGCTCACCCCCTCTCCTCCTTTTCATTGGCTATTTTTGCCACTGAACCTATTTATGTAGCTCTGGCCTCAGGCTCATCTGTAAACTAGCTTACTTTAAAGAAAAAAGTATTTATTTATCTGCCACCCTGCAACCAAACAATTTCCTTGTTTGAGAGCATTGCTACAGAAACAGTCACATTGACACAAAGGGAATTCTTACCATGGTCAGAGAGGGAGCAGAAAACTGGGCAAGTCCAGAAGGTTTAGGTTGGAATCCTTAGCCTGAAGGAATTGTAGTCAGATAGAGTCTTTACAGAAACTCAGATTTTCATCAAAAATACTGAAAAGTAACTAGGGGTAACATCAGCAGCAGTTCCAGACATTATTTCTGCTCTGCTGTTGATAAGCACTAGGAGGACCTATGAAGAGTTTCCATTAGGGAATAGGAGGAAACTTGGTGACAGAAGATATCTTCTTTGCTCTAACCTGCATTGGTCACCCTAAGTTTGCTATTGCACCTCTCACAAGAACCCTGTGTGCTCACTGAATCAGGAATCACAGACTCACAGAATGACTGGGGTTGGAAGGGGCCTCTGGAGACCCTGCAATCCAACACCTCTGGTAAGGCAGGTTCACCCAGAGCAGGCTGCACAGGTTATGTCCAGGTGGGTTTTGAGTATCTCCAAAGAAGGCATGGGTAGATTTACATTACAGTAGAGATTTGTGTCAGATCATTGTCCATTTAGACATCTATCACTCTGGGTTTGCATTGCCTGCAAACATTCTGGAGCAAAATTTTGTACCAAATAAGTATGCATAGCTACAGCCAACCTCAAAACTGGGCATGCATCCATATCATGGGGTAAATGATCAGGAATGTATCTCAGAAAATAAAAATTGATAGAGTAGAACTATTAGTCTTAGACATTACAGTGTGAGGTGATATGGCATAATTAGTACGTTGACTCAACAAATATACAAAAAGTCTTCCTCAAATTCTTTTATTTCAATTAGAAAATGCTTGGCAAAATTTAATGCTTACCAAGGACACAATTCAAACTTAATAAGTAATTTCAGTGATTAATTAACACAAAAAGGACTAAAATTTCCACTTTGTTTCAAGGTTGAATTTGCATTTATTTTTAGTCATGAGTTCTCATAAGATGAAGAGCCTTTGCAATTAAATGTCAGTTCATCCAGCCACGCCAAACTTCATTCTTGTCAACAATCTCATTCACAGATAATACACATGGAGAGGGGTCCCCAAGACTCCGCTGTAAGGATCTTCCACCATCCTATAACTTTTTGTCAGAGCTCTTTCTGCCTCCACAATTTCCTACAACAGTAAAGTTCAGCTCAAAGCACAACATCCTGGCAGTGGTTCCCATCACCACAGCTAGAGCTAATATCCTCCAGCTTTCTTCAGATTCCTCTCTTCATATATATAAGAACTGTATTACCCTTTTTGTTTCAGTGCTATATTGGGGATTCGAACTCATTTGTTTATCCTTTACACCTCACAAGCTCTTTGCAGAGATACTTCCTTGGTCTGTAAATACAATCTGCTTCTACTGAAAGCTATTTCACTTGCCTGCAGCTGAACACAGAAAGCAAATTATTCAAAGAAACTGATTAACTGTCTTTGCTATTAAGCATTCTTCCCTAACAATGTAATCTCTAAAGAAGATAAATAAAATTCTGTTTGCCTCCAATTCATCAATAAAAACATTAAGTAACAGTTGACCATGAATTAAAGCTTAAATTAAACTGCTTCATCAGAGATGCTTCACAAGTGATTTCTTGTTCACCTTTCCACGAGTACTTACCCTGTCCTTTGTTTAATGGATCAATACTCAGAATTCATCACATATCTGTTTGTTGGTCAAAGTAAAAGAAAATTCAAGTCAGGTATCCTATAAAAATCTATATCAATATTATTATCACTGATTGCTTAATTTTGTCAAAGATATGAAAGTATAGACATGAAGAAAAAAAAAAAAAAAAAAACAAACAAAAAACTACACCAAAACCAAAAAGTGTTTTCATTAATTTTTTATTCTGATATTTATTATGTACTCCTTTAATTCTTAATTTTAAAAGTTAAAAATGATGCATTACATTATTCTGCCAAGGACTAATGCCAAAGATGACATCCTTATAATTAAACTTTCACTGTGTTACCCCAGTTATAGACTTTTTTACACCTCTACACTTTCTTCAGTGTTTGAAACAGTTCATGTTTTTCCTCTCTTCCCACTTGCAGATGTGGGAACCCTCACCCAGTGATTTATCAGCCTTCTGCTTTGCCCTAGATCTGGAAATGTTTTCAGCACTACCCTTTGATAAGAATGTCTCCTCCAGCTCCATCCTGAATAGAAAGCAGGAATGCTATTGAACACTGATTCCTTGATGTCATAAGTAGCAGTTGGAATAATATTTCCAATAATGTCATAGACACTCTCTGGTTTTCCTTGGTGATATTACACTTCTCTGGTTTGGCAAAGCGTAACTCCTTTCATTCTTTGGCTTCTTTCATAATTTTTGCTGCAGCTCCTTGTCTAATGCTATGCTTTGCTGCTGTTTTTTGCTCTATTTCTCTTCCTTCAAGATGAATTTTAATTTTCATAACTGCCACCAAAATTCTTGCCAATTTTGTGAAATTTACTCCCCTGAAACTCTAGTCTATAGACACGTGCTGAATAAAAGAAAGAATGGATATTTACTTCAAGGCAAGATTTATATTTTAGATTTCCCCTCTAAAATTACTTACTTTTTTTACCAAGATAGGAGCCAGGTAATTTCCTTTGGTTGGCTGCAAGGTTTGGTTTTTTTAATTGTTACATATTACTTTCAAAATTTCTGACTATTTGAACAGAAATTAGAGGATTCAAGTAAAGGTATCAGAGTTCTCCAGGACAATGCAACTTTTAGGGATTTTTCTGGCATGGGATAGATATAAGCAAAGCAACCATTCAGTTTCCAATGCAGATTGTGTACTACAGACTGTGATTTTCCTGTTATGGCATGGATTTATTAGCATATACTTTTATTTTTGTGTTTGGCTTAGAGTGAGTGAAGACCACCACCTCCTTTTCACTTTTGCCCACAAATCCACTTTAAGTACATTATAACCCTTAGGTGTACCTGAAGGCTGAGTTTCCTGTGCATTTCTTCCTTCTTCTGACAGAAAGTTTTACCTGGGAAGACTGGAAGGGGAAGCAGGCCTTATATGTTTGCCTGGGGTTTCCCTGTCCCTGATAACCCTAAATAGTTGGACATCTCCAACTCAGCAGAAGTTAATTGGGGGCTAACTACTGGCCTTTATTTATAGGAAGCTCTGGAGTCCCTCTAAAACAATTATTGGCGGTCCAGCACTTCTGGGAAGAATTGGTCTTTCCCAGGTAGTCTGTGTGCATATGGCCCTGAAAAATCAAAGTGAGAAGATTGGAAAAAGCAGCATTTGGTTGGATCAATTCAGCCCAGCAGAGTGCTTCTGACAGTAAAGTAAATCTGGGGAAAATAGAACAAGCAGAGTGTTCTTTTCCCAGCAATCCTCCCTCAGTTCCAGCCATGAAAGAATTAAGAACTTACAAAATTAGAGGCAACAACTTTGTGTTTAATAACCCTTGCAGTAACTCTTTTCAGTGGATGAGCCTCACCAGTTTTTAAACCCCCCTTGTCTTTTGGCATCCTGTGACATTGAATTCCACTGTTGTATTATGAATAGTATGAAAAAACCTGTTTTGAATCTCCTATCTGATACTTTCATCTGATACATCTATTTTTGAAATACAAATAAAAATATTTTCTCTTCTAGTGAACAAATTGTTTTGTGCACCAATTTCACACAGAACATGATTTTATATCCTGTCCCAGCTGAGTTTTTTCTAGTTTCTGTGTTTCATTGTCTTATTACTGCTCCATATCTCTGATTACTTCAGTTACTTTATTTTATATTTTCCTCAGTTTTCCTATAGATTTTGGTGAGCTAAAGTCAAGATGGGAATTCACTGTGCCTTTTTGCAGTGATACAAAAAAGATTAGTGTTTCATCTTTAGTGTCACAATTTCATTTAAATAAACAAAAATTTGATCCCTTTCTCCCCTTAGCTATTGACTTGATATTCGCCTGACTCACCTAAAATCTTATTTAATCCTTCCATGCACAGAGCTCTTCCTTGTCCTGTCCACAACCAGCTTCACTTTTAGCTCTAACAAGAGCACTGAGGCAGAGACAGAAGCAGTGCCTGGACCTGATTGACTGCAGCCAGAGTAACTCACATGGGTTGTCCTTTCTAGAAGCAGGATGCAGAGAGGCTCAGGCTGGTTCTGGAGAGAAATAGCACAAACCCAGCAAAGGTTTCCTCTCTGGGCTTTGTGCCACAACCCTTTGTAATGGGATCCCCATCACTGAGGAGAAACCACTACCAAGAATTCTGATTCAATAGAGCCTTTCTGATGTGGCTGTTGCCAAAGTACAGAATTAAGCTTTACATTCAGGTTTTGAAATATTTTACATTAATTCTCACCCCAGTGATTTTGGCTTACTCATCATCAAGACCACCACTGAGAAACAGTGATCAATAAGTGAAAAAGGTGCCTGGAAAGCCTTGTACTAATCAATTCAAGTTCTGGGTAAAACCCAGATCAGGTAATTGCATTCCACCCACCATAAATTCTCCCTGTTATTCCACATGGGTAGGTGTTGAGGGACAAAATCAGGCCAGTGATTTAGGTGATTATTTTCTTAAACCTTAACCAAATGGATGAGCCAGGTTGGGAAAGCAGTCATGTAGATTATTCACAAATTCCAGTATTTGGTAGGAGGTTGTGCATTTTAGATCACAGGCACTAAAAAAAAAAAAACCCACTAAATTAGACAGGTATTATTCTAGGTCCTACTAACCAACAAAACAGTTTCATTCATTCTGAAAGAAAAATTGTGTTTTCTCCTCCCTTTCAGGATTTTTCCTGAAAAAATTTTTCTCCAACCGTCTCTGTCAGTACTAATTTATCCTGTTACATATAGTGGATTTCCAGTTCTCAGAGACCTATGCTGACTCCCAGCTGGTGCCTAATGCAATTATCATTCATTCTATTTGAATATTAGCATTAAAGAGGTGCATTTTTTTTCATAACAGTTTTGCGTATGTTCCGCATTAACATTCCAGTGCTGCTCAGTAAAAAGTGTTGGCCATTTGCCCACTTTTAAAGTAAATTTTTGGTTTACCATTTTTTAAATTTGGATTTCTAATTATAGTTAGCTCTTCATAAATAGTTTAGCAGAGCTGGAGAGAGTGTTAAGCACTGCATTTCTGAACCTTTCCTCCCTAATAAGTAACTGTAACCTGGCTCTGACACCTCCAAAATCCAATATATTTTTGTAATTTCCCTTTCTTTGTTCTGGAGACTTCCCTAAACTTGCTAAGGGGAAACATCCCTCTTGCCATTGACCCTGGCAGCCAACCATCATCCCTTCTGTTTGATGCCTCCCAACAAACCAGCTAGTGTCTTCAGCTGGACCTGTGGACCATCAGCTGGAGAGCTGCAGGTACTATGTCATCAGAGAGCTATTCTTTGATGATGTGGTCCGCCTTTCTTCAGTTTCTAGTAAGCCAGTCTTGGCAGGTTTGTCTTGCCAATGTGCCAGCTAATACAGCTGTAATTATAATTGAATCCACAAAGTTAGATTTAGTCTTCCAAGTCCATATATCACCCTTAGTTACTGCAGTTTTCTGCTACTTAAGCATATTTAATTTACAAACTACTGTTCACATTATATTTCCAGTGGCTTTTGAGATGTGTGGAAGGGTGTTGGTTCACATCAGTGGTACAAAACCACAGACATAAAAGAGAAAAAAAAAAAAATAGGGCAGAAAATATGGAAGGATATAAATGCCTTATGCTATAACAATATTTCAAATGAATATACCACCACTCAGAAGGGTGCAGCTAAAACTGGGCAGCAGTCCTGGGAGTGTCAAGCTGGATACTTGTGTACAATTCCAGCTCATTTATTAGGCTCTTCCTATGGGTGGCAGAGCAGAGTGAAGCACAGTACAATGTGCACAGTACAAGCACATCTTGAAGCTTTTCTCTGGGACACAAATGTTTTCCAGCGACCAACAGGGAGCTCTTAAAAGCCCCCAGTGGTTCAGAAATTAATTTTTGCCAGTGTAACTCCCTACAAAGTTTGTACTAAAATCCTCATTGAACAAACATGTTCTTCCTCATCCATAGTCTTTATCAGATTGTAAGGGGACAAGCCATGATGCTGCTCTGCAACCCTTTCTTGCAAATCAGCTGCATAATTTCCCACCAGTTTTTTAATGATCTCTATTCCTTCAACATATCGTACTCAAACTGACCTTCCATGGGAAATACTTTTCCAGTAATCAAAAATCACCTAACCAGTAACTGTTTGTATAGCTTCGTTCTAAAACTTTTAAAAACACTACTCATGCCATGGACAGATATAGAGATATATTCCTATGTATATTTTTATATTCTCTGTTTTCCCTTCCCTTTTCAAAAAAAAATTTGTCTTTTATCAAGATGCATTCTCCAGATTTCTGCTAAGAAGGGACTTTCCTTTTGTAAGTATCTAGAAGGATTTTATTGTTTTCCAAAGTAACAAGAGCAAAGAGACAATCAATCATAAAACAAGTTTTGAGGAAAATTATTTCTGAGAGGAGAGGATAGAGAAGAGAAAAAAAGGGGACATATGTGAAAATCAGCTACAAAAATCTCTCTTGCACACAATTCAGACTATTTAATTTCAGATATTTTGATACGTCCTCTCATTGCAGCTGACGTGCTTCAAATTTCTATCTACTTCTATACATTACACACACACAGCCTGTATATTTTTTTCTTATAATGTCCTATGCTTGAGGACTTTGGTAAGAATCCCTGAAAAATGTAGCTTAAAAAATAGTAAATTAAAGTAAAATAAATCTATAAGTAAAGTAAAGTCTAAGTGAGGAAGAGTGAACATCAAAGGCAATCACCAGATGAGAATTATGGAGTCATCTTTTTTCCCCTGTTTATGATTTCTTGTTAAAATATTTTCTGCTCTCTGTAACACTAGTAGTACAAGCGACAAAAATCCTCAAGGCATTTCATTAAGAATTCAGTAGATAGAGGACTTGTTTTACTGCTCTCTGGAATACTGAAAACAAATTTCAGAAATCAGATCCTTTCTTTCAACAAAGGTAACAAACCATGAAGATCTTTCCTATTACCAACCTCAGGGAGAACAGGACAGCTAACATGCTCTGTGAGGAAAAGTTAAAATGACAAATGGGTTTTTGCCTATGAAAATTTAAGGTAAATAAACAGCTATACCACAGGGCTTGTTTCTGGACTCTGAATTAGTAATTTCACAAGAAGCTAGAGTGAGTTTTTTAGAATAATGTGGCATGTTCTGGTATTCCATTAATAAAAATATTTTGTTCTCTATATTAATTATTAGTCTCAACCAAAAAGTTTCATTTAAAGCATCTGTAAAATAATTTCATCATAGTATCATTGCCTGTGAAAAAAATGCTTTAAACAATACTATAGGCACTGATAAGGTTAGCTGATACAAGTGGCAGAGGACAAAAGTGAGACATCCTGAGCCGCTTCTCTTTCCTTGTTCAGCATCTCAAAATCTTGAAAAAAGGTTTGAAAAGGTTCTAGAGGCAGCTGATCAGTTACTGTGTTGTTACAATGTAAATTTGCAAGTTTAGTAATGGGTATGGAAAGGGAAAAGCAGCATTAGGTTCTGGAACCGACATGCACAGAGCCTCAGCCACAACATCTGAGAAGAATAACGTGGAGGCATGAAGCTGCTGGGATTTCCTGTCATCCTTTGCTCTCCCACTTCTAATCTCCTGAACTGTTTTAATATTGACATAAGCCTGATTCTAGCATGTTCATTTGATCAGTCTAAAGGACCGTGACAACACCCAAATGTTGAAAAGGTAATCTCAGGCACATTTTCCTCTCCCACCGCTCTCTGGATGTTAACACTGCTCCTTGCACACTCTTCATGCTGCAAATTCATGAGAGCCTATGGATGAGAGTCCCATAGGGGCTGGGGGTCTCCTTCAGTGTGAACTGAAATGTCCCATTGCCCACCTCAGTCACTGAAAAGAGCTTGGGCTTAATATTTTGCCTTGAGATCACACAAAAGGCATAGGACGTTTGTAACCACGGAGTATCAACCATTATCAAAACACCATCTTTGCTTCTACAGCCTGGCAGCAGCTTGAAGCTCTTTTGACAAGTTTTCATTATCAATTTTGTGTACAATCTGATTTTCCATTGTCTTAATCTTTTCCATCTTATATAATGCTTCAGCTGTGTAGATGTTAGCAGATTTGCAGTTTTAGAGCATATACAGGCACATTTCAAATAATAAAAGATTTTCATCTTTCTTACTTTAAACTCTCATTCAGCAGTGTCAGATACCAAGCTGTTGTTCTGAAGATTTCTTTTTAGCATGTGTGTGACTTACTTTCTCTAGTTTGTAACAGATGAAGTGCACTTATAAACGTCAATACCTGAGCAACTGTAATGTCTTAGCAATTTCATAATGAAATTCATATGGAATTTAGCAACCCAAGCCAGATTTGTGTCAGAATCTTTAACATGTTCCAGTTGCATGAAATACTAATTAAAGGCACTCATTGTTAACTGATATAAATAGTCCCCACTTAGCCCATTATAGGTATGGGTTGTAAAACAAACAATTATGTGACAGATGATACATGTTAACACAGAGAAATTCTGTAATGACATTTCTGTAACACTGTAACCTCTTCAACCACCATGTGTTCCACATTACAGGCTAAAGGGGGTGCTGATTGCAAAGGTGACATACTTTCCAGTTTGTGACTTTTCTTCTAAGAATAGAAATGCCTTAGAGCACCTCTGAATGATTTACATTACAAATTTAGTTCAGGCAATGAAATCATTAATGCAAGCCTGATTTTAACTGCTGCATGTGTTTGCTATTCCATGCGTCAGTGCCAAGTGGTCAACTGTGCCTACCCACCAAACACCACCTCACCCAGAAACTGCCTTGGTAATCCAAGCAAACCATTGTTTCTTATTTACCATTTCTTTCATCCAATACACATTTTCCCATCACTCTGTACTAGGAATAAAGTGATTTGCACTGAACAGGAAAGTGACTTTGGAATGCTTTTGGGTTTTTTGTTTTTTTGTTTTTTTGTTTTTTTTAAAATATGTCATCAAAACTTCAAGCTAATCATGGGATAGAAGCAATCTTCTGGCATTTGGATAAGATACAGAAATTATTCAATTAGTAAAAAATGGTTTCTGCCTTTCCACTAGCCAACATATTCCTGTAACATTAGAAGCAGGTGGCCTCCTTACTCAAAGCACAAACATGCAAAAGTTGCCTAGTGCATTTAACCTGCCAAAAAATATGTATTTTCACATCTGTGAACTTACAGTCCTGTGTTTAACCCCTGCAACTACAGAGTTTCTAAAGCAGCAGCAGAAGAAATGACCAAGGTACATGTCCCCAGGGAGACAGCAAATGAAGGAAAGGTGACCACAATCTATGGACAGTACTAGGATTTATTTCAGCCATGAGTTTCAAAAGGAACTGCTGAAGATGGACACAGGGTAACTGAGCTTCTTTTTTTTTTTTTTTTTTTTTTGC